>OY821764.1:12793872-13278872 GCA_963682095.1 Potentilla sterilis
AATGATTAGGAGCTTTCTTTTTCCGTTTCTTTCACTCAGAAACCTTAAAAGTTTTATCTGTGATGTCCACATCAGTTTTTGGTCTTTTTTTAATTTTTATTCTATTGTTTTGTTTGTTTGTATTGCCACCTCGGAATGCAAATTTTCCTAGTTTTGACAGTGTTTCAAGTTGTATGAATTTGTTCTTTTGCTACTGGAGAATTACTCGAATATGTGGACTGTCCGACCGAGTAATTAACTGGACATGACCCTATATTTCTCATAATGGTCCTTATTGTCATACTTCCACCTTGAGAGATTAAAGTAATTGCATGGAAATTGGACTAGCTGGATCATGTTGACTATGATCTTATATTACATGAAAGGATTAGGGACATTCTATATAGTTGTTTGTTGAAATTTTTATTCAGTTTATGATTTCAAATGTTGAAGTTCTTCCATTTTTTTACTATATAAATTATTGATGATTCATTTTTTCCCATTTCTCTTGTTGTCTTTGCTGTAGGCTTTATGCGGTGCGGCAAAAGTTGTATGAGCTTCTGGTTAATTGCATCCCTCCAGAGATCATTCTTAAGGTACATATGCTTTAGTATAATTTTCTAAATATCTGGATTTACCTCCATACTTTTGGCATTATCATGTTTAGCAAAATTTTTGAGCTACTTCTTGGGCTTAGTTTGGTATTGAGGTGAAAAACTCAAATATGGAAAAACTGAGTTTTAAATAAGCAACATCTGATTTGCTTTTTAAATTCGTGGTTTTTTCAACTAAATTTATAAATAAGCACCTTATAAACTTACCAAACACATAATCAACTCATAATGATAATTATAAGCGATTATTTGCCCCAAAACTCAATACTAAGCCTCAGTTGTATTCCTGCAGACATTGTCGAGAAGAGGTTAGATAATTCGTTTGTTATTTCCTCTACAAATTTTTCAGAACTTGATTTGAACTCACTTTTGCGTTGTCTCAGAGGCTGCTTTATGAGTTATTGAAGAAATTGGATGCAGAACTGAAGCATGAGGTCAGCCATTGGGCAGCATATTATGTAAGTTATTAGTCAAGTCCCTATTAATAAGCAATATGTATAGCCTTGGAGCTGTTTTTATGTATTACGTGTGAGTTTCTCTGTCTTTGTGCTGTATGTCTTTTTCTTTTTTGTGTGGACAACTTGTTCTTCATATTGTTGATTTAATTGAAGTCCTATTTCCTATAAAACAAATTCAAAAATTATCATGTCTGTAGCAATGTGCAGACTGGAAAAAATTTGAGAATTACTATGTCAGTAGCAATATGCATACTTGCTCTCTTTCGATCTCTCTGATCATTTTGAGTTTAAATTAGATATCAGTTCCCGACTCAACAGAAACTTCGTTACATGAGGTTGTATATATTATCGATTTTTATAATCTCTCATCTCTCCCAGTTCACATTCTGTTGCACTTTGATGTGAACGATTAGAATGGGAAATCAAAATAAACTCAACAAACTAAGAGAATTATTACATAACACCAGGAAATACCATGTATGTGGACTTTCTATCTCTTCCACTACTGAATGATGGGTACAACCATCTTACCATGACCCTAGAAGATGTGATCAGTTAGGAAGAACATTGAAATTCCCCTCATTTCTTTTCTCTCAAACACCTGGCCCTTCAATATTCTTCTCACTCTCTTCTAGAGTGATATAATCTTAAATCTCCTTGGAGTAGGATATACTCTCTCTCCTAAGCAAGCGCCTGGCCGCTCGGCTTTCTCCTGATTCTTTGAGTCCAACACTTCTATATGCATTCACGACAATATCTTTTCAGTAAATCGTTCGGGTTATTTGTAGGCAATCGTCCATTTTCACTGTCAGTAGGGGCTTACTAGTAATGTCTCATCAATTAAGATTAGGAATAGTTATGCCTTCCCCACTGGGACAAATTTTGGTTGCCTAGTAATCTTCCATTAATTGGCATCCAATTCTTAATGAGACTTTTCATCTTCCAAGAATAAGAAATATGTAGGAAGTCGATCATGGGCCGGTTCACTAGCCTGCAGAGGAGGCTGCAAGGTGCACAATAATAAACTTTTGTAACATTCATGGGGAAGAAAAAATGATCATTACCATATTGACTTTATTACACGGGGTCGCAAGTCAAGCAATTGCCCTTGTCCTTGCCCATTCACTTCATAATGTTTTAATACTCACTTTGATGCATTTTGTCCCTCACTCGCTAGTGGTAGATGATGAATACTGGATTAAGTTGAGCTATCAATGATTTATTTATTCAATTCTTGGTGGAATTAATCTGGTCATCAATCCTGATGTGGTATGGTACTAGATTTAGGTCGTGGTTGGGGTATAAGCTATTGGTGTCGACTTATAGGCTTATAGCAGAAATGGTGTTCTTGGCTAATTCATTGATTTGTCTGATAAATGAGACAAGTGCATTAACTTGAGTGGTAGGCTCGCATGCTCATTGTCTAGAGTAGGGTAGTAAATTACAGCTTGGGAACTGAGTATTTATTATGTCATTTACTCCCTTCTGCTTATAATACTATATATTTTTTAATTTTCTTAATTTTTTATTTTTTAAACAGGAACATAGGATGCGTCTTGGGCAGAAAGCCATATTTCACCTCGAAGGTAATTTATATTTGTCGATGATGTGTTTTGGACACAGGCTGATTTGGCTTTAGAAATGAGGAAACAATAGAAACTGTTATGTTACTTTGTGGGATATGAAATGTGTTTCATTTTGGTTTTAATGTGTTTTTTGTTAGAATCTTGTTATTGAACCCATAACAAAAAGAATCCAAATGTTATAAAACAAATTTTTTATTTTTTGTACACGGACCCAGAGCTTAGCTGTTCAGATAGATGTAATCTGCAACAGTAAACCCACTGCACTATTGTTTCGCTTTGGAGACTTTTATACTTAGTAGTATTTGTTTTACCATCATTATTGAATGACTAGAAATATACTCCTCTTAGCCTATGCTCTTAGCCTATAATGGCATCGGTGCGGTCTTTAACAATATTATATCTGGATAATTTTTCTTTTCAGCGTTTGTGGCCAAGTTCATGAGCATTTACAAAGCTTTCCTCATTGCAGCGTTTGGCTAAACATCAGAATAGCATGATTTCCCAATCTGAAATGTGAGTTTTCCGTTCAACCGGTGGAAATGAATTGTTCACTCAGTTACAGTATTTTATCATTTCAGTAGATGCATGTCATGGAAGATGTGAATTCTTACAAGACGAAACTGTGTATTACTGTAGCATGGTTTTATCTTCTCTGCAGTTTCGTTATTTGACTCAGTTTGTAAGTTGCGGTTTCCCTTTCAAAATGAGATGACTGAGGCTTTCTAAAACAGCAGAAAAGATACTTTTAATGCAAGCGGTTAGGTATCATACTTGCACAATATGTATTGATTGCACATGCTATAACCTTGGAATAATTAGGGGTTAGGAGCTGAGTTTAGGTGTACGAGGCGAGGCTTTCGAACCTTCCTCGTACATAAAACTTTGTACTTTTTGTATACATATGCGGTAAAGACTAGGGCTGGGCGTTTGGGCCCGAAGGACCGAAAGCCCAGCCCGGCTCGGCGAAAAAAACCCGACACGTGCTGAGCCCTGAAATTTTAAGGACCGGCCCGAGGAAGGACCGGCCCGATATTATGCATGTCGGTCTGAGCTCGGGCTTGAATATTTTTGGGACCGAAAGTCCGACCCAGCCCGAATATTTAATATATATATATATATTAAAAAAAAATAGAATTTTAAACCTAAAACTCTAAAAGCATCGAGCCCTCCGTCTGTAGCCCTCTCTCTGTTTGACCTCTTCTCCTTCTCCGGCTTCGTGCGAATCGCCATCTGCTCCGGCTCCGTCTCGAATCTCGATTCTCAATCTCATGTCCTAGGTTTGTAAGACACCATCTCTCTCTCTCTCTCATTACTCCATCTACATCTCTCTTTCAGTCTCTCTCTTAGTTTGAAACAGTAGAGGGCTGGACTCTAGAGGTTGGCGACACGTGGTTGATTCGAAACGGCAGCGTTTTGGGTTTGGGGGAGGCGGAGGGTGTCGGGGAAGAAGCAGAAGTCGTTGTAGTCGTAGGATGAGTCGACGAGGGTGATGACGTAAGCGAATCGGACGACAAGGACGAGGATGGCGAAGGTGAGGAGGCGGGCGTGGGTGGTTGGGAGCTGGGTGGGTTTCAGTTTCAGCGACTCTTTTTTGGGCCCGAAAAAGTCCGAAAGCCCAGCTCGGCCCGACTTAGTCGGGCTCGGGCCGGTCCTTGTCTTGGAAAAAGCTCGGCTCGGCTCGGACCGAAGGTGTCTGGTTTTGGGTCGGGTTTTGGGAATTTTGGGCTCGGCCCGACCCGCGCCCAGCCCTAGTAAAGACAGTCGGTTTGGTACGGTAGAGCTGAGCCAAACTATCACTATGCCGAAAATTCGGCCCAAATCAGTTCGGGCCGGTTCAAATTTTTGTTGGTTCGGTAGGTTTGGCCCAAATTGCTAGTCCTGATTCAATAAATAGAAAACGCCACCACTGTCCATGGGGACCGAAAACGCAAGAGCTGCAATGCAAGTTTCTTTTAATCAGCACCTCCCTGCTAACTCTTCATGGCAGCATGGCTTTTTAAATAACTCCTTACTGTCCAAGATGCCATGGTCTTCACACGCCAACATTTTATATAAAATTTGTTAATTATTGGATGTTTGTGTTTTGGGATCATTGATTAGAATGCATGCGTAGGAATTGTCAACTTCTGAGTATGTCTTTTATTAATTCTAAAATAAAATTTAGGGGATGCCTTTCTTAGATTTTAGAGCTAGAACCCCGATTTAATTATCGTGAGAAACACAATCATGGTTCACTATATTTAGTGAATCTTGAATCGGCTCTAACTCGTGTTAAGTGAGTTCCTACGGCCCTTGAACCGGAGTAGGAATGCCATAAAAGGAAAATTCGACCCTTGAGCCTTTTAAACCCTTGCATTGGGTACAGCTTCTACGATTATTAAAAAATTGCATGTCTGTTAAGGTAGCATCTAAGAGCATTTGATTGGGGTTAGGACTTATTCCTAGCTACCAATGCCCTTATCATCTTCTTTATTTTATTTTATTTAATTGTTTTATTTATATTCTTGCACATTAGTTATTAGTTATTAGAAATGCAAACTACATTCTCGGTGAGACTTTCGACTCATTGTAAATAGTTGTCACTAGGCTCTAGTTGTGGCTTTGGTGCGAACCGGAGCCGAGCATTGCTGAGGCTTGGTGCCTTCGAGTACTAGAATTTCCTTAATTTTTTATTTTTTTTTTTCTTAGAGACTTGGTTTCGATTAGCCGAGGATTTGAGTTAGGCACTAATTCCCGTAGTATGATAAACTTTGGGCTTAATACTCCCCTTATTTTACAACGATGCGTTCGCTTGTGTGAAATGTCTCCAAGTCAAAATGACATAAACGGCTTCTCCCAAACAAAGCTTTTTAATCATAGTAGAACCTACGTGAAACCCAGGTGATAAAATCAGGCCAAAGGAGGACAAAGTCAATTCTCACCAAATTATCATAAGACACATCCAAATACAACAGCTATAAGGACACTCAAAGAACTAGTAATGAGATTCAAAATCAGACATACAAAGAATGCATTGAACATTAATATCATGTCTATAAGCATAAGTTATGTCCTTCGTAGCCAAGCCATAGGTTGCTTGCAAAGACGAAAATTCTGTCGAGAATAGAGCATTTCATTCAAGATGTCGATTGACATAGTCTTTATATATCTTGCCATGGGGATTAGTTGTACCCATAAATAACTTTAAACCAAGACTAGCCACTGAGACAAAGTTATGCCAAACCCAATAATTACCATTAAATAAGCAACTCACTTGACTTGTCGAACTAAAGCCAACCTGAGTAAGGCTATCGGTTTCACATCCCGGAGGCGGACCTAGCAGTATAGGTGATCCCAAATCAACGAGAAACCGACATGTCGTGTTGACGTGTCGATAACCCATCAACTTAGAACTACGAAATTGTGGAACTTCTAAATTTATTTACGTTAAACATTTTTACGAAAGAAAAATAATTTAAATTGTATTACGAGTATAAACAGAGCTTTACAAAACGAAAGTTAGTAAAAACAATGACCAAATTTTAAATCCATGTGACCAACAAAGAATGGAATAATTTACATGTACACGAACTTCGTAGTATGAACCTAAGCTGCATGGAATCGAGTGTGAGTATGTAGAAGCGAAACATTTTTTTATTTATTAAAAAATATAGAAGCATATGAATAAAATATTATTTAAATATAAATATATATATATATATTATATTTATTATATATATTTTCCACCAAGTGCAGTTAAACCTCTATAAATTAATAAAGTCAGACCGGCAAAACTTATTATTTTATGAGATAATGACCATTTGCACAAAAATGAGTTAAAAATTGACCATTCCAATGAATCTTGGTAAAAATACATATTTACCCTATATTAAAACCATATATATATATATATATATATATATATATATATATATATATATCTCTCTCTCTCTCTCTCTCTCTCTCTCTCTCCAGCTAGGGTTTCACTTTTCTCAATCACTCTCCGATCCTCACTACCCTCACTCTCCTCCTCCTCTTCTCCATCGCCACCTCACCGCCGGAATCCACAACCTCCAACTTCTTCTACTCCACCAACTCGGCCTCCACCGCCGCAGCAGCCCCTCCCGATCTCGGATCAACACCTGCACCCGATTCCTGCACCTGTGACCTCGCCACATCGAGCCCAGATCGAAGCCACTGCCTGTGCTCAACCCAAATCGGACCTCCGCGCGCCGCGTCGACCCAACAGTCCCACATCGTTGATGTCGAGCCCAGCCGAGCGCCGACGACAAGCCCTCAGCCTAGCAAATTCGCGAGTTGGGAATTGAACGTGGTTGTTGGATATGACGTTCAATTCGATCGGGGAATGAAAGCCCAGCCCAGCCCATCCGGGATTAGGTGCTCGATGGGTGATCTAGGGTTTCTCGATTAAGAGGAAGAGAAGCTAGGTTTGATTATAGTTGATTATAATGGTTGGAATTGAAGACGTGATTGAAAATGCAAGGCTATGCATGGGAGGGGAGGTGAAGGTAGGAAACGGAGTCGGCACATGTTTTAGCTATTCTTCTTTAACATTTACCCTAATCAGTAAAACTACTACTGGGGGTCAGTAATACGTAGCCATGGTCATGTTCTTGTGGCTGTGTGCTTCTGAGATTCTATGCTTCTGCAATTTCAATTTCATAGATTCGAGTTTCCCCAAATTTGGATGTTTGGTGATTAAAGTGAATGTTTGGTGATTAAATTTCAATTTCTGGGATAATGTGGATGTTTGGTGATTAAAGTTTTGAAACTTCATGCCTGGATTACTGGGGGTCAGTAACCTGGTTACTGGGGGTCAGTAACCTGGTCACTGGGGGTCAGTAATCGATTATTGGGGGTCAGTAACCATGGTTACTGGGGGTCAGTAATTGATTATAGGGGGTCAGTAACATGGTTACTGGAAAATATAGAATCTGTAACCTGATTACTGGGGGTCAGTAACATGGTTACTGGAAAATATGGAATTTGTAATCTGATTACTGGGGGTCAGTAATCGATTACTGGGGGTCAGTAACTTTATTACTGGAAATTTGTAATCTGCAAATTGCTTACTGGGGGTCAGTAACCATCGTCCAATAACCTGATTATAAAAAAATAAAAAAATAAAAATCCGGCGAAAAAAAAAAATTGGTGATAGGAATCCGACGACTCAGGCGACCGGCCATGAGAGGCCGGAGAAGTTGGGTGACCTTTCTGCAAAGTTTCTTTATTTTCCACTTTCTCAGCACATTATAATTCAAAAATTTGTTAGATAAGATAGAAAGACAAAATAGAAAGAAAAAAATTAAAATTGTACTAGGGTTGAAAAAGATTTGTTCAAATGGGCAATAGAATTGTAATCCTATGTTCAATAGGGGAGAAAAATAAGATGTTCATTGGAATGAGTAATGAGGGGGCCAAATTAGTACTAAATGGGTATTTTCTATTAATAATATCGAGATTGTTAATTTATTGAGGTTAATTTAATAAATAATTACCCAAAACTACATTTTGGTGGTGATATTTACCAATAGCAAGATTAGATTTTTTTATACCATTAGCAGGAATTAACAGTAATGGGCTGTTAACCCCTTTAATATTTAATGACATAAATAACCCTGAAACTTTATAATTTACAACTCATACCACATATATATATTCACATATTCTCAAAAAACCCTAACCCTAATTTCTGAGATCTGATGGGAGGCGGCGAGGGGCGATGGGAGGCGGCTAGCGGCGATGGCAAAGTGGAGGCGCGAGGCCGGAGGCAGGAGGCGCGAGGCCGGTACGATTGAATCCCAAAACCCTATACCGGCTCCTCTCTCTCTCTCTCTATTTGTTGTTTTGATTGTTGTGTGTTGGGATTTTTACTTATGTGTTGGGATTTTTGCTTGTGTGCTGGTTATGGTTGAGCTTGGGAGGGTCAGTAGTATTGAAGCGCGGCGGAGCTTCTGAGGCTGAATAGTATTAGGTTGAGTTCTGAAGGTCAGTAGCATTAGGCTCAATGAGGGTAATTTTGTAATTTAAGAGTTAACTGATTCTGTTAGTTTTGGATGGAAACTTGCTATTGGTAATTTGAAAAAAGAATTTTGCTACTGGTAAATACTAATACAAAATTGTAGTTTTGGGTAAAAAACCCTTAATTTAACACTAATTGATCATTTTGGGATCGACAAAAAATATTAATTTGTTGAGATTATTAATTTATCTAATATTTAATTATCGAGATTTTACTAATTATATACTTTTAATTATCGCATGAATAAAATTGATTCATACAATAATCTAATTATATACTTTTCTTATCATTGTCAACTTGTTGAAAAGCAACCCAAATATTTAAAACTCCATCAGAATAAGTTACCAGACGTCCTGAACCAACCACCCCATCTTCTCTAACCGAGAAAAAACAAACACCCATCTTCTCTCCATCTTCATCATAACCTCACTCACCCCAACAACACAGTCTCTATGAACACTACTGCAGGCAAGGCCTGAAGCGACGAAGAATCAAAAGAGAAAAAAAATTTCGTCGCTTCAACACATCCAAGAGACGAATATCGGATTCGTCGCTTGGAATTTCAAGAGCGACATATTTTGCTTAAACTTTGTCGCTCACAAATTATTGAAGCGACGAATATTAGTAGTTTGTCGCCTCCGTTTATCACAGAACCAGGTTTTGAAAAATTTACCGACGAACATTCAATATTCGTCGCTCGCTAATTATTGAAGCGACGAAGTGCATAAACTTCGTCGCTGTAGTATAAACGAAGTGACGAGATTTGGCAATCTTCGTCGCTTCATTTTTTTTAATATGCCTTTGTACTTCCTCTTACGTGGACACTCTATATATAGGTAAAAAAAATTGGTACTGTTTCATTTCGAGAAACTGGATCTGTTCTTGGAGGAGAAGAGGGAGAAGAGGGAGAAATTAAAAGAAAGTGAGTTTGGAAGGCTTTTGTTGCTAATTCTTTGATTCTATTTATCCCTCTTTGTGAGCATATTATGTATTAATTCATGAGAAATGGTTGTTTATGTTGGTTAATAGAAGTTGGATTTAGGGTGTTGAATTTTGTATTTTGTTGTTGTTTTAGTGTTAGAATATAGAAATTGTGATAAACCATGGAATGGGTTCATTGAAAATGTTAGAATTTTGATGAAATTTAGTGAAATTGAGATTAGATTAGTTTGAGAAATTGTGAAATTTAGTGAAATTGAGAAATTTAGTAAAAATGAAATTTTGTGAAATAGTGAAATTTAGTGAAATTAGAATTTTATGGTAAATTAGGTTGAAATTATTAATTAATAATGTAATTGGTTTGTGTTGTATATGGAATGTGGTAGTTAGGGTTTCTGAAACATGCGAGTGGCTTAGTGAGGGAGTGTGGTGCCGTGTGTAAATTTATGGTTTCATAATATATATAATTGTGGTGTTTATCAGCTTAGAACTCCCGTTTGAAAATCAACAACTCATCTAGTTGATCGAGATGAGATGTTGATTCTCGAATTGTCCAATTTTTGAACACTTTAGGCAAACACGACTTTGTTGATCCTTTTGCTATTCATGTGGTTTCTGTTTCAGTTTTGGGATATAGTTTCGACAATGTCTCTCTACAATGTTCCCCGAGTGCAAATTAGGTTGTTTAGATTTTTGTGCACTTGAGGAACTGTAGGGAGATGCTGCCGAAATTTCCCAAAACTGTAGCAGAAACCACATGAATAGCAAAAGGATCAACAAAGTCGTGTTCGCCTGAAGGGGATAGAACCCAACCTGGAGGAATAAGGAGAAGAAGTGTTGGGACATGTTTTGATTGTTGTGTGCTAATATTATGCATATTGTATGTTTATGTTATGACAGGAAACATGGATGATGTCCCCGACAAATCTTTTATGAATCATCATTATACACACCCTGACTACAGAACATATGTAGTTAACTTCATCAATTTTGTGAAGACTCTACGATTTCCTTATAATAATGACCATTTTTGTAAATTGCGCACGGGCAAGGGAGATACTTGGTTCCAATAGTGTGTGGTTTGGATTCGACTTACACAGTTTGACACCTATACGGGCAAGTTTCTGGTCAACCTGCAATGATCAGTCGACGGAGACAGTGGGTTCAAGACAGAGTCGAGGCTTCCAGTGTTGCCGGTCCTTTAGTGATCCGGCCTGTGGAGATTATACAAGATGTATTTATGTACTATCCTGGATACTATGGAGATGCACCACATAATGTAAATGTTGAAGAAAATGCTGAAGTTCAATTCAATGACATGGTAGATGATGATTATGCTAAGTATGAAAGACTTCTAAGGGAGTCGCAAACCCCATTGTAATGAAGGGAGTGAAGAAACTGTATTAAGTGCCATATTACATGTAATGGAAATTAAAGTTGAAAATGGATGGTCGGATACGAGTGTTGATAAATTATGTGAATGGTTGCATAAGTTTTTTAAAGGGCATAATTTCCCTGTGAGTTATTCGAGAATTAAAAAAATCCTCAAGGAGCTTTCCCTTGGATATGAAAAAATTCATGTTTGTGAGTTCAACTGTTACCTATTCAGGGGGGCTGAAAATAAAACATGGTGCTGAAAGATATAACCCAGATACGGATGACATTCTGATAGGAGCACAATGTGAGACGATATTACATGTTTATGCCCTCGTTTATGCTTTGTTTAACCCTTATTTATCTAAGATAGAGTCGTAATTTAGTTTAGTGTTGTTTTGGTGGAGTTTTGGAACTATGAGCTTAATGATCCGAAAAATGACTAAGTTTGAGAAATCTGGAAAATAATGCAAAATATGTCTTTTTCGTGATTTTGAGATGAATGAAACTGTGATCTATCCTTGTCCGAATTCTATAAAATTTGGTGTGCTTAATATTCATATACTGAGGAATGTTGTGTTAAAATTTCAGATCAATCGGAGTTCGGGAAGTTACCCAAAAGTTGGCTGCAAAACGGCAGTCCGAACATTCCAATCCAGGGACTTCCAGGATTTTCCTGGGACTGTGTCCCAACTTCGAAAAATCATTCCCGCCGACTCACAAGGAATTTGATTAAACTGTTTTATGGGGAGATGGCCATATGTGTCTAGTTTATCTGAGACTTGGAATCGCATCAATCGGAGCTCCGAGAGTGGAGATATGCCGGAATTACTACAGCAAGGTCAAATCTGCCGATTCCAGGAACCTACTGCCCCCTTTTTGTGTTTTCTGTTTTTGACGGACCAAATGGTGTAAAAATGCATACGTAAAGGTAATCTGGTATTTCCCTCTCACTTCAAGGTTGAAACGGCTATTTATGTCCCCACACACAGCAAAACATATGCGATGGCATAAGGAGAGGCGACAAGATGAAAATACCCTCCGGCACCCATCTAATGCAGAAGCACGACAGCATTTTAACAGGACATTTTCAGGTTTCGACGACATTAAGGGAAGAAATGTGCGGCTTGGAGTGGCAACTGATGGTTTCAGTCCATTTGGAACAATGACAACCCAGCATAGTACATAGCCCGTGGTTGTGATGCCATATAATCTACCCCCTAATATGTGTATGAGGAAGGAATATAATATGCTGGCCGTGTTGATTCCTGGCCCTAAATCTCTAGAAAAGTGCCTTAGTGTACTCATTTGTCCATTGATCTACGAGCTCAAAGATTTATGGGAAAATTGAGTCTCTACTTTTGACAGAGTCGACAATGATGTATTCACGATGAAGACAGTGGTGATGTGTACTATAAGTGACTTTCTTGGTTTAGGGATGCTTGCGGGCTCAACGGTGAAAGGGTACAAGGCATGTCTAATTTGTCTAGATAAGCTGACGGCGGAGCATATTTGTGGGAGAATTGTATATGAAGGGCATCGAAAATGGCTCGACGAGAATTCACCAATGCGATCCAGTTTGACATTTAACGGGAAGCCAGAGTGGGGAAAAAGTCCAGCTCATAAGAACGGAGATGAAATTTTGGAGGAAATTAGGTCACACAGTTACACCACTCTTAGCTAGCATCCGGATTTTCATGTCCCATACTCAGCACACAATAGACAATGTTGGACCCACGAGAGCGTATTCTGGATGCTTCCTTATTGGTCATCGTTGTTACACAGGTACTGTTTAGATGTCATGCACATTGAAAAGAACGTGGGTGACAATACCCTGGCCACCATTCTTGCAATTGAAGGGAAGACCAAGGATGGTCCAAGGGCTCGCGAAGCTTTAGAGAAGAGGGGAATACGCAAAAGTCAACATCAATCGGAAGCTGAAAAGAGGACGGGAAAGGTTCCTCATGCACCCTTTTTAGTTCAAGAGGATCGTCGTGAAGAAGTATTCGAATGGTTTTGCGGTGTTAGGTATCCACTTGGCTATGCGGGAAGTTTGAGAAATAAGGTGAAACTAACCGAGAAAAAGTTCTATGGATTGAAGACGCATGATTGCCATGTCCTGCTTCAACGTCTTTTCCAGTGGTTATCCGAGGATTTTTGCCAAATAACGTCGTGAAGCCATTGATAGCATTGTCAAACTAGTTTCGGAAATTATGTGCTAGGGAGTTGAAGAAGACAGATGTCCAACAGATGAAAGATGAGATAGTGATCATTCTCTGCAATTTGGAGTTGATTTTTCCTCCACATTTCTTCACCTCTATGGTTCATCTCATGGTTCACCTTCCCGAACAAGTTATGCTTAAAGGCCCAGTACATTTTACATGGATGTATCCGACGGAAAGGTATATGCACTAACCAAATATGTTTCTTTTTGTTAAAACTGAATTTACACTAACTTTATATATGCACTAATCATATTCATCATTTTATAGGCAATTAGGTGATTATAAACAGTCAATAACTAATACACGTTACCCGGAGGGGAGTATTGCAGAAAGGTACATATCATGGGAGTCGGTGACATACTGTATGTCGTATTTGCAATTGGAAGAACATGAAGAGCCCAATCCCCTAATATGGAATATTAGTTGTGTTTCTCAGTTCGTTCAGCCGGGTATTATGGATACCACAAGAAATATCAGGTTAATAGAGGAGGAAATGGCTGAGGCTCACTGGCAAATTTTGACCGATACAGAAAAAGCTCAATATTACATGGACGCTCATTTGCAGATGTACATAGCGAAACATGGTGACGATTACGACGAATGCCTCATGAGGAGGAGTTTTTCATCGATGGTTCTTAAAATATGTACGCAAATGAGCCTTTTTTTCCTATACAAAGATCTTAAATCCTAAATAGTATAAAACTAACACCATCTATTTTTCAGGCCAAGAGAATAAATGATGCTGAAGACCCTAATTTTAACAGGGCAATATGGTCATTGGCTCGAGGTCCGCAATTCACCCTGATTTATAAGGCGTGCTATGTGAACGGTATCAAGTATGTCTCATTCGATAGAGATCAAAGGCTCGTGACTCAAAATAGCGGGGTGATGTTAAGCACAAATGTTGGAAACCTGTCCCAACACTTCTATGGCCATCTTGACTATGTAGTCGAGGTATGTTATCCAAACAATTTGTCGGTCGTGTTGTTCAAAGTGGCCTTAATGGTGCAGTTTGAGGGAGCAACCCTTCTGCACATCCCCCGCGAGGAGAACAGGCATGCGGATGCCCTAGCAAGATTGGCCACTGGTGATTATACGCCATAGTACAGGAAGGCCAAAATTGAGAATTTGGAAAAGCCCAGCATAAGCATAACTATTTCTGAGGTTTTTGCAGTGGAGGAGGCACCACCAAGTTGGATGGACCCGATCAGGAGATACTTGACCGACAAAATAAGCCCAGAGGACAGGCAGGAAGCAAGGAAGCTGCACCTCCGTTGTGTGAGATATTGATTGATAAATGCAAAGTTGTACCGAAGGGGGCATTGCTTCCCCCATTTAAAATATGTACTGAAAAGCACCGGGGAAGCCATCATGCGGGAAATCCACGAGGGAGTATGCGACAACCATTCGAGAGCCCGATCCTTGTCCCATAAGACGCTCCGGGCGGATAATTTCTGGCCCAGTATGGCAGCAGCTTCGAGGAAAATATCAGGGAGCTGCAACAAATGCCACATATACGCCACCGTTCCACATGCCCCGACAATAACTCTATCAATCCTGATGGCACCCTGGCCATTTGCACAGTGGGGACTTGATCTCATCGGCCCATTCCTAACGGCCATAGGACAGTTCAAATACGCCATTGTAGCCGTGGACTATGAGACAAAATAGATCGAAGCAGAGCCGCTAATAAAGATCACAGAGGAAAGGGTCAAGAAGTTCCTCTGGAAAAACATATACTGTCGCTTCGGTGTCCCGGAAACCATTGTAACTGACAACGGTACTCAGTTCAACAACTCCGACCTCATCGAGTACACGACATCCCTTGGGACCAGAATTCTATTTGCGTCAGTGGCACACCCGCAAACCAACTGCCAGGTCGAGACGGTTAACAAAATCATCAAGAGGCTTCTCAAGAAGAAGCTTGATGATAAGAAAGGCCTATGGGAAGAGGAGTTTCCCGCGGTGTTATGGGCAATTCGCACGACTGCAACTGAGGCTACGGGAGAAACACCGTTCCGTCTAGCATTTGGAAGTGAAGCGGTCCTTCCCGTAGAAACTCAAGTACCCAGCGGTAGAATTGAAAATTATGAGGCTGAAAATAACGTTGAAGGACTGTAGCTCAATCTAGACCTCATAGAAGAACTCAGGGACCGGGCCCATTTGCGAAACTAGACGTACAAGCAACGAGTTGCCCGCTATTACGATAGCTGAGTCCGGGAAAGAAAACTGAAGGTGGGGGACTGGGTGATGAAAAAAATACAAAGGAAGGTGCTAGCTCTGGAACCAACTTATGAAGGGCCCTACCAAATAACCGAGGCAACGGGACCGGTAACCTTCCACATCAGAGGCATCGACAGAGTGAATTCCACGCACCCATGGAATATCGAGCACCTCCGGTACTACCCCAGGTAGATCGGACATAGATGTTTTGTATATTTTATTCCCGCGCGGTTTTTAATCTTAGCACGGATGCTTCCTCAGTTTTGGAAAAGTGTTAATTACTCTAACCCAATTAACAAAGGCAATCCAATGGTTAAAGGCAATCAATCGGTTAAAAGCATACCACCAGGTTACATTGTTAACAAAGGCAATCTAACGGTTAAAGGCATACCACCAGGTTTCATTGTTAATCAAGGCAATCCAACGGTTAAAGGCAATCAAATGGTTAAAAACATACCACCAGGTTTCATTGTTAATTACTCCAACCCAATTACTAAAGGCAATCCAACGGTTAAAGGCATACTACCAGGTTTTATTGTTAACTATTTCAGCGCAATTAACAGGTATTTCAAGGCATAACACCGGGCGTAAGTCAAGGCTAATTATTCCAACACTTATCAAATGACAAAGTATGAGGCGAAGCAACAGGAGCATGGCGAGTCAAAAATATTTCCTGATTGATTAAAGAACGTAAAAATTACACCAACCTGGGATACCAGGCAATAGCCCAATCACCGGTATCAGCAAAAAGGCACAAGGCCATTGATCAGGGTATAAAAAAAAAAAAAAAAAAAACCAATGTACCAAGACGGCAAAATTATTCTTCATCGGTAGGGAAGTAAGTGCCACCGGCATTCGAACTACCTGCACCACCAGCTTTCATAGACTGCAGCTGTTCTTGCCGTTTCTCCTCTTGGATATCAACATCCATCCGCTCGGTGTCGAGCCAGCCTTGAAGCTTCCAGTCATCATAGGCCTCAGTTATGCCTACTTCTCGAGCTTCCTCTAGCAGATCATCCAACTCTTCTGAGTCCTTGAACTCAGCAATGAGTTGATCAGACAACTCCGCCGGCTAGCTGTAGACCACATCTCGGCTTGCTGGCACACCGAGGTCACTTGATCTTGCAGCTTCAGGTTTTGCTCCTCCAGCTCATTCGCCCGCTCGTCAGACGCGGTCAGGCTAGCCTCTAAAGCCTTCATCCTCTCCTCATTTCGGGCCGTCTCCGCCTTGGCCTGCTCTGCTTGCTCCTCAGCATGAGCCTTCTCCTCTTATAGTTTGGCCTTCTCGGTCTCTAGGAGGGCCCGGTGACTGATCAGGTCTTCTACCTGCTTCTTCAGTATTGGCAACTCATTATGCGCCTCTGCCAGATAGAGACCGTATACAGTCTGCAAAGAAGAAGGGGAATGGTTGATCAAAGATAAATTTATACATCAGCAGCGGTAAGAACTTTTTTTTACCCGCATAGCCATTTCCATGACTTTCTTGCGGTTCTCTCCTGCTGAAACATCTTCAGTCTGGGCCTGGTCCAGTCCAAAATCTTTCACATTCTTAAGCAAGGTCTGGACGAAAGAACTGCCCGTAGTACCGCACTCCACTAGTTGCCTAGCGGGAGGGCGTTCTCCAATCGGCAACGCTTGGGTAAGAGCGGGAGAATTGGGAACCTGTGGAGAACCAATACAGAGGAGGGGAGCGGTACCCCGGGTCTGCTTGGCAGCACCATCACCACCAGCCCTACCGGTGATGATGTCGGTGGCAGCCCGTCTCTCGCAGACTCTCTTCCTTTTCTGTCCTGATTCACCAACCAGAGCAGCGGTAGCGACCGGGGCCTCAGGACAAGTCACGACATTAGGGGGCGAATCCACATCAATAGTTAATACCGGTGCCCCATCACCGGAAGCCTGCTGCACAGGTACGTCAGCACCTTCAGACTGTTGGGCTGGCGTTGTAGTGGCACCACCGGGAGTTTGTATCACTGCGGTATTAGCACCGCCAGCATCCTGCTGCACAAGAGCGCGAGTACCTCGAGAACGGCGGGCCGGTGCTCTACCACTACCTTCAGGAGTTCCGACTACAGCGATAGGTGCATTACCATACCCCTCGTCCGATATTTCCATCGTTACCGGCCGGGCATGCATGGTTTTCTCCTAGGTATTAGGGTCCACGACCGTTCTTGCGGCAGCTTCCCCCCTTTCAGTCAACTTCTGAACAAGGACCTCATCATCCATCTCGATGGTCAGGTCCTTGGCAACGAGCAACCGGGGCGGAATGGCTGGAAAACAAAGGTCAAAAGAGTTAACAAAAAAAAAAAAAAAAAAACCCAACAGGAGCCTTTCCCATCTCACAAATGGTAAGGACCTTCCACTGGATGAAGTTATAAGAACTCTGATCCAGTTCTCCCTAGCAGCCCAAGATCCTAGCGATTCGGCTCTTCTCCAACCTGGTCAGCTTAAAAGACTGGTCACCGATGGGTTGAAATGTCCCTGAGACCCGATGGGACCTGACATTCATCTGCCACCTTCCCCCAACCATCACCACATGTTTCCTCCAATTATTTGCAACCCAGGAGGGAAGGTTGGTAATGGGCCTGGTACCGCGTGAGGTGAAGGTCACACACCCGCTGGCCCTAGCTTTTTGCAGTACGTCAGCTGGTAGAGCGCCCTAAACTAGTCAACCGTCAGCCAACCCATATCAGACAGAGTATACAGGCACGCAAGACTGAGCAGCTGCCTCCATTGATTACCGGGGAGCTGTGCGGGGGAAATGTTTAACATGCTCAGCATGTACTGAACAAAGGAGCGCAGCAGAAGAGATAACCCGTGCCGGAATTGGTCCTCGTGAACGGCAACCCAACCCTCTTCTGGGTTACAGGCCAGTTCACCATCCCTCAAAGGATGAAGCAGGATCCTCTTGTCAATACCCTACCGGTCACAGAAGGCGCGTATCTGCGCAGAAGTCATACTTTGCAAAGGTTCGTCGCAAAATATCACTTTTCCACAATCGGTAAAATGGTGCTTTAGAATGGGGTTCCTCACCTGAACATTCCCCGGAGCATCGCCCACCACCGCAATAGTAACCGCCTGCGACACAATCGGGACGCCCCCGGTAGAAGAAGAGCCAACCGCCCGTTGGGTAGACGATTGGCTAAGCCTGGTTTCCAGCCGCGGGCTACCATCGTCTACCGGGCGTTCATCGGCAGAACCGGTGGAAGTGGGTAGACTTCTAGAATTTATTATACTTAAAGAAAGAGACAATCCCTACAGTCGATTAGATCTAAAAGCAGCACATAAAGCGGTAAGTACACCGCAAGCAACAAAATTTCAGCCAAGCAACACCAATTTCACACCAATCGTCCCAAGATCAAACCGACCCACAGATGCACTAGAAGCCCTAAAAGTCATCTACCCAAACAACCCCACAAACATAAGCAGTTGGCAAACTACATACAACCCAAAAATCGAGAGCAGAAAGGAACCAAACCTGGAATAAGGTGAGATCTGCAGGAACCGCGATAAGGATTGCAACGCGCAATCGGATTTTACGGAGCAAAAAATTCACAAGGCCGGAAACCGGTGGTTTTGTTTATTTTTTCTGAGTATCTTCCACAAAACGCAGTAAAAAGAGAATATGGAAGGGGGGGGGGATCTTAAAGATGAAAAAACTGACCCTTCAGTTTTCCCCCCAAAAATTTATTAGGGTTTCCTAAAAAATCGAGGAAATCTCGGACGCACATCTCCACCATCAAAACTCGCAACGTGCCCCACTATCGGTAACTTCCCGAGAAAGTAGTAAATGACATGACTGATGGACTCCTACATTAAATGAGAGTCAGGAATAAGCCGACACTTGTCACACATGCGCATAGTTAGGTGAAAGGGCAACTCAGCATAACCGAGGCAAGTTCAAATGCCAAGGGGCAATCATTCATTCCTCCCCCCCCCCCCCCAAATATTTAATCCACATTCATTCTCACCATACGATTACGTACAACCAGTAACAACTAAGGCTAAGGTATTCCATTGGTAAGCCAGTAACAACTAAGGCTAAGGTATTCCATCGGTAAGCCAGTAACAACTAAGGCTAAGGTATTCCATCGGCAAGCCAGTAACAACTTAAGACTAAGGCATCCCACCGGAAAGGTATCCCCCGAAAACGGGTTATCATTTCACGTAGGCCCGAAAAGTCTACTGGCTCAAAGCCATACGGGCAAGTCTCGCTACCTTATCCCGCTAACTCGAACTAAGGCACTCCAACGGGTATATTCAAACGCCCGCCCAACACAAACTTAAGGCTGGGGCATTCCACCGGGTAGACTAGTAACAACTAAGGCTGAGGCTTATGGCTAGGCACTCCATTGGGAATATCCGAAGGCCCGGCCAAGTTCAATCTCAAACACGGACTTGGGGGACTACATTACCAGTGACTCAAGACGTAAGCGAGTCCGTAAACCCCCATAACAAAATAAAAGTTAAGTCCCCATTCAAGATTACACTTGACCGGGAACTTGGGGGACTTGTTGGCGGTAGCAACAGCTACTCCATCAGGGTCCACGGACCCGCTTCAAGGCTCGTTACGGAAGCCCACGCACTCAGACTCAAGACCCGACAGCCCGACGGCTAGTAGAGAGCGGGACGACCGTCGAGAGAAGCCTATGAAGAGCGACCCAGGAAAGTGTTATCTATGCAGAAGGGAGGGCCTTGTCCCACATCGAAAGATAGGTCCAGCTCTGGGACTTGGGAGCCTATATAACAGCCCAGCTGCTTTCCTATTGAGGTACCCATTCAATCCTAGGCTCAAGTACTTTCTATTATTATATTATCATCCCTCACCAAACTGACTTAAGCATCGGAGTGGAATCGACCGGCCCCAACCGGTCCTTCCTAGTGAGCAAGATCCCAATAGAAGGAGGCCATCCAGGAAGTCAACGGTCTCTGCAGGTCAACGATTTCTGGTAGAAACAGACCCTGTCTCAACCCAGTCGATGCTACTCTGCTCCGCACGCCGCCATGACGTCGACGACCTCGCGCCACCCTCCGCCGCGCATCCTCTGTTGACCCTCGACGTCGCCATAGCCCTGTTGATGCCACTAGCTCCGCGCCACCCCAAAATCGGCCGCCCTTTCTCGTAGTTCTGACGAGGACACAGTGTGCCTTCAGCCAAGACGACGCCGCCTAGCGTGCCTCCGTCCTTGCCCAGTGGCGCTCCAACCCCGCGCGCATCGCAATAGCACCAGCAGTCTACTCGACCCGGTTTGATGACCCGACCGGGTTTTGACCCGGATCTTTTATCTGACCCAGACAAAACTGTAAATAGTTTTTACCCCAGATAATTTTTTTTTTTTACCTTTTTACCCACAAGTTAAAATAGTTACTGCAGTAATTCTTTTATTAGTTTACTGCTATAGATATGGTGAATATGACTAACCAAATGTTTTTCTTTTCCATGAAATTTATTGCATTACGTATCGCGATGGTATTGCGAGAGTTATTTCGAAGCACGTACATGGAAGGCGATTATCCAATTTGCATAAGGATCAGAACCGAGTCCTCAAGCGCAAATTTCTATTACAACGCAGTTCACTTAGTGAATTAGCAAGTAAGTTTTTATTAAAGTTCCTGCATTCTGCAATTTAAATTGTTGGAACTTGTGTGTTTTTCAGGACGATACAAAGGGGCCCCACCCACCCCGGCGTATCACAATATTTAAGGGGTAACTAAGATGTTACCGTCCAAAGTTGTGCTTGTGGCTGTGATGTCACTGTGAACCAGAACTCTTCGTGATATTTTATCACGACTCCGACAAAATATTGTCGATTCTTGTGACGATCCTAACGGAGTCACAAAGGGACAAACTCATGATGTGCGACGAAAATTGTCGCTGTAACATCCATATGTGATAGAAATTATCACAATAAATATTGAATTGAGTTACCATAATCTTGGTCTCGACCTAAATTCAATACCCTCCCTCTTGTTCTTTTGAGAAAAAGAAAAATTGACCGTAAAATGCGCCCTAAATGACATTGAAAATAAAAGCGACGAAATTCATGTCACATGTTCAGAAAAAAGAGGGGGAGGCTATGCCTTGAAACCCCCATGTCATAAAAAAAAAAAAAAGAGAAAAGGGCGATTGAAAAAAGAGAGAATCATGTCATTGATATGGTTCTCCATCGGTTCACTACTTGCAAATAATGCAATCATATGGTTAATGTATACAAGAGATATATGGAAGAAGATGAGAGTATATCCTCATGTATCACCTTGAAACTCATTGTGAAAATTGAAAAGATTTCTTATGTATCGCTTCTAATGAATGCGCACAACTTATGAGTCAATATTGTGAATATATTTCATATACACTATGATTCGGATTCTTTGAATCTGCGACTCATATAGACTCTAATATACATCGTCCGGAATTTTGGACATGTTTTGATGATCCATATATTCAAGAAAGTCATGGACATCATTTCTTTTGAGCAAAGAGGCTATTGGGATCAAAGATGACCAAAAAGAATATTTTGTAGCATTATGAGCAATGCTCAAGGCTTAAAGATGACATTAACGTCACCAAGTCTTCCTCCAAGTCAATGGAAGTACTAGTTATGCATTTAAAAGTGCATATGATCCCCTTTATGATCCTTCATTAAGCCATGCTCATTATTTGGAAGCTTAATCTTTAGCAAAGTTTTGGAGTAACGCCCTCCTACGCTAGAGATAATAATACATAAGATGATGGCTTTGATGACTTATCATAGTTCAATTTTGAGACACAGTGATACTACGATGATATATCTAATGGTTAAACTCAAGCCATAACACTTAGATGTTATGAAGCACCTTAACAATGATTGCAAAGTTGAAGAAAACCTAGAAATTCCGGTTTTCCAGCTCACAGACTCATCATTGGACGAACCAGTTCACCCACTTTTAGGCCGGTTCTTGAGGTGAAATTTGGGCCATCGATTACTGACCTCCGACGACTGTTCCGACCGGTTTGGTATGTTTCCTGTAGGTTCGGTAATGAGACCGGCGGCGTTTGAATCCTAACACACTTGCCTACCTACTGTTAAAATTGGGTAGCATTTGGTGTCCCGGACCTTAGTGAAACATTTCAGGAAGCATACATGCATGTTACATTTTGTAACGGAATGCATCTTGTTAATGTATAAGTGTTAACAATCAATACCCGACCCTTATCGTCCACATACTTTATGTGCCAAATTGCGCCACCACAAATGCTTAATGATGGGTTATTTGATTATGAATATTGTCTTTGTATAAGACATAAACTTCCACCTATAGTCCGCTATATAGAAACCTTAACAGGCGATCTCATTTATGTCACTTTTGATGAGCCAGTCCTCCCGTCGTTAGGGGGAGATAAGAGCAAGTATGTTCAAGTAGAACGACTTGACTTTGCCGTGGTTTGTCCCCACTGTGACTCATCATGTTGCCAAAGTCCCATAAATCAAAGTCACGAGATTTGATATACATGCTGCAAAGAGCAAACTATTGGTCTTTCAAAGGAAAGATCAGAATAGTACTCTTGTTTCAAACATGCCTATAATGATTGATATCCGGATAAATAGACATGTTGTCACCCATAAATGGTAACATGGTGACTCCACAAAAGTGGTAGATGGTGTCACTAGGCCGTGACTCTCACAGAAGTATGGCACAACTTGATCCTTGGATCAATGACAACTCATTCGTCTCATGGATTTTCTGGATTATGGTCATCATTGGGGGACGCCTCAATGAAAAGCCAATCCATATGGAGATCTCTACAAATGTGAATTACACTAGTGTACATGAGAACGTGGTTTATGAGTTAGATATCGAACACACACACTTAATTGAAGCAAATACCAACGTTGTGAATTGGCCTACACGGAAAGATATGCGATCCAGTTTAAACAAAGAGATAGGTCCTTGGTCAGGTAACGCTGACACCGCAAGTATAAACCCTATCGATGATCTTTGATGGAAAGCGTAGTGAGAAAAAGAGCCTAGACTCACCTTATGACGCAAGGTCTCTCACAAACGCCCTGGAATCGACTACGATGACATATGATCTCGTAATAGAATCATATTGCACTCCACTACCTTGTTAGTTAGGTAGTTCCGAAAAACTGAACATGCAGCTTATATCATCTCTATTGGGACTAAGTAAAGAGATGTACATAAAAATCCTAAACGGATTAGTTTTCGCCCAAGTCAAGTGAGCAAAAACCACAATTGAGTGATTACTTGATTGGAGATGTAATGTAAAGAATCATGCCTATTTGTGTGTAAACTTTGGATGAATTGTGATTGAAGTATCACTAATCCGACATTAAGAATGAAAGGATCTTGGGAATACTTGGTCTTGGGAGTGAGAACCGTTAGTGATGAACTTATTCATCTATCGACTTATGGCTATCTAAAGGACGTTAAACCAAAGCCTATATGTATCCCATGATCAGTCGATGTCTTGAGAAGACTCGTTTCATCAATGTGACGAGAAGTCTTGGGAGATGAAATTCTCCATCTAAGTATCATGTGCACAATCATGTACCTGTTATAATATGCTCGACTCGACATCTCATTCGCTATAAAGCCAAGGTAACGGCTAGATGCGCCCACGCAATGCCGTGGTATATGGCAGTACTTTCTTTCAAGTGTGAAAGATTTAGGCTCATTCGATCTCATCATGAAAGACACATCTAAAGGTAATTCCAGAATCTACCTGGTTCTGTAGGTCGGCTTCCAGGAGGCCTACATGACAGTCTACTTTTGTAAAATGGTAAAATTAGTACCGTTGGAAAGTTCTGTGTGTCTACTTTACAGGGACACCAACCATTTGATCATAGCTATTATATTGAGTGAGTTATGGCTGTTTCGGTAAAGTATAACAAATCTGTCAGGTAATTTGCAGATCAGTCATCTTTGACAGAGCTTTGTGATCAGCTCAGGATGAACCAGGTTCTGTACTTTATATCACTGGAAAAATATGGGTGTCTAGTTTCCAGAAAATTTTATGGTTCATTCATACCTATTGTATCGAAGGATTTATTACTGTTTAAGTACACGAAAGTCATGCGGCGCGTGAATATGTTTTTCAACGCGAACTCTAGTTTTGAGTTGTTAAGCAAACTTCTTCCTTAAGACCAAGTAAAGCTAAGTGTAGTTGGTCTAATACAAGGATAATGTGGCCATATTCAATGACTAGATCATTCGCCACACCTACTTTTGAAACTTGTGAGTAGGTTTTGTATACGCCACTAATCTAAACTCCGACATTGAGTTACCAATCAGGGGGAGTTGTCTTGTAGACATCAGGGGGAGTCTACCTCACATGTAATCTTCAATTGTAGTTAGTGCGTTGTGCTCTTTTCCCTTCGACCAAGCTTTTTATTTTACCCAAGTAGTTTTTGTTTTGCTTGGCAAGGTTTTAGTGAGACAACATGTTATGCACCGTGTCACATTAGGTACGCGACACAAGGGGGAGTGTTCAAGGAAGGTTAATTCCGTAACTTCTATGGTGTGTCTTGACCTAATTAGATTAGATATGCAGTATCTTTAGTAGATAGGGAATCCCTGATTATTCAGGATACATAATGTAATGCCTATATAAAAGCAGATCAATCAATAAAACTACGCTTTGGTTATCCTTTGTTTCTCGTACAACAACCTTATTTATTTTCTTATCAATTTTTATTACACATTAGCACTTTAAACTTGATTCTAATTAGTTCCAATTATAGATAGGGTGTGTGAATAATAAAAAATTGTGTGTTAATAGCATTTTCCTTTCTTTTTCTAGTGTTAGTTGATGTTGTTGGGTTAGGGCTTATATTATGTTGGGCTGTTATGGAGGATTTTTCTCCACCTATTAGCTCTGGTTAATTTTTCTTTTGGTTCAATTTAGCTAGGGTCCCCATAGGTCTGATGATTTATGTTGGGGTTAGTTTAGCTTGTATGATAAAAAGGTTTCACCATAAGGTAGGTGTACTAGGGCCTTGGTAGCTTATGCAATTTAGTATAGGTTATGAAACTTCACAGACGGTATTTTTTGACGATGTTCTTTGTACAGCTTGTTGATGTATAAAAGTTATTAACCGCTTTGTATTAAAAAAAAATGATCAATTCAATAATTGATTTCCGTACCCTTTGACATTTAATCTGGGAAACTGGAAACTCAAACTAAAAAACAATTTATAAGATCAAAATCCAAGTGTGGACAGTGGTTGATGTAACCAGAAAAAAAAAAATCCAAGTGTGGTTGAACATAATTTTTTTGGTTTGATAACAATCAATTTAACTATTTCTAGCATAATGAGTCAAAATTCACATAAAATTTTATATGGTTTATATCAATCATATATATATATAACTTCAAATCATCTGGTCATGCTACGTAGAGTGCTTAGATAGCTGAGTTGTTAATTGAAGCAAAATTCATGTAGAGGTCTGAGTAAAATTAGAAGTTACTTGAAGCAAAGTAGATTCAATGATTGATACCCCTAATCTACCCTACTTCATGTTATTGGACATCTTCCGGAAAAAAATGGTGCGGGAGGAGAAGCTGGGGAAAGATTTGAAATGGTGGATTCATGATTTCGAGGGAGAAGGAACTGTTTCTGGAACATGTTGAAAGTTGAAGGAGGCTTTTGGGGGTTTCTGCTTAGAAGGCATGAGAGGCTTGAATGCTTGAAGGGAGGCCTTTTAGGGGTTGCTGGGTGATTGCTGGATGATCTTTCTGATCCCAAACTCCCCTTTTTATAGGCTCAGGATTGAGGTGTGGGGAGATTCAAATATCCCTAATCTGTTGGATAAACCTTTTCCCCTTCAATCTCATCCTTGATTTTTACAGAAGAATGGGGAAAAAATGATTTGCTTGAGGTGGATTCCCTAGAAAGATGAAGCTTGCTGTAGTGGTTTCTGCCGATTTCCATGGCAGAAAGCCCGATGTCATGAAATCTGGAAGGAGGAGCTGGGGAAAGATTTGAAATGGTGGATTCATAATTTCGGGAGAATGGAGTGTTTCTTGACTGGTTTAAGGACTTGTTTCAGTATGAGTGAGGTGATAAACACAGGGAACGATGGTTATTGAGCTGCTGCAGGAGGGAAGAGTTTTCCGGGTATTCGGCTGGTGAGATCGTGTGGGGAAGATGGAGAGAATGCGTTTAACAAAGGAAAGAAAAGGAAGTTAGGCTTTTCTATGGGTTTTGTGCTTTTGGGATTTGGGTTTTAAAGAGGAAGGCCCAATCTCATATTCTCATGCATGTTCACCATTTCATTCATCGATCTAACTCGTTGGGCTTAGATTTCGGGCCCAAGACCGAAATCACCAACGATATTAAATCGACGAATGTGGCTTGGGTCCGCATAAAGCGTACTTGCCACACCACACCCACATATGCAAGCCCCAGAATTATGTGGCTTGGGTCCACATAAAGCGTGCTTGTGTGGTGCGTCAGAATTGAACGGCGAGCATGAATCCTTATAAAACTATAGGATTTTGTATAATTGCGTGACTGTATGGTTTTTGTGGCATGACAACATAATAGCGAATGACATGATTTTTCGGGTATCAACATTAGCCCCCATGATTATGTGGGCTGCTTGAAGCATGAAGTGGGCCACATAATCAGCACGAGAAAAATCAGGCCCAAAGTTAAGCATGAGTCAACGTGGGAGAGGAAGACTGCAAGGACTTTGCGTCTTCTTCCTGTTTGTTGAATTGGGAACAATCTGCTTCGATCTCTTGAGTTTGTCTCTGAGCTTTCGGGTTTTGAAGTTTATAGGAGCGGATCGAGTCTTGGAGATAAAGGTACTTTTCTCTCTCTCCTTTTCTCTTCTCGATACCCAATCCCAAAGAAGATGAAATTCGCAGTTCATGCTTTCTGTCCTACCGCAGGGGTTGCCTGGTTTGCAAGGCTTGGCGTGCACATCAACTTTATCAACTACTGATTCCTTGGACTGAGCTTCTTCAGTCACCGCAACGGAACTGAGATTTCCTAAATTTTCCTCGTCTCCCTTCTTTCTACTGCAGGGGTTTGTGATTCTTCTCCACTGTAGGAAATTAATTGCATTCGGCCTCCTCGTATCTCCTTCAACTGGTTGATAGGAGCATAAAATGCGACGTTCTTAATGTGTTTTACCCCTCGTTTATACTTTGTGTTACCCTTATTTATGTGAGCCGAGTCATACAATAACATTATGAGATTTTGGTAGAGTTTAGATAAAAATGCGCTTAAAAGTCGAAAGTTTACAAGAAATTGATAAAATGCTGAAAATCGTAGTCATTATATGTTTCGTTGATTCTGTAAAGCTTCCAAAGTGTTTTTGATGGGTTTTCTTCTCTTATAAGCAGTATGCATATATATGCTGAAACTGTCGGAAATTGCCGCGCAAATCCGGATACAGTAAGTTTCAGGAATTTCTTGAGCACATCACTTGACTTCCAAGACTTCCCCAAGACAGCTCATTCGGAACTAGATGGCGTATCATACATGCTTGGAAATATCTCTGAGTCTAGTTTCCACAAAACTTGGAATCAGATCAATGGCTATTGGAAATATCTCTTAATGTGTTTTACCCCTCGTTTATACTTTGTGTTACCCTTATTTATGTGAGCCGAGTCATACAATAACATTATGAGATTTTGGTAGAGTTTAGATAAAAATGCGCTTAAAAGTCGGAAGTTTACAAGAAATTGATAAAATGCTGAAAATCGTAGTCATTATATGTTTCGTTGATTCTGTAAAGCTTCCAAAGTGTTTTTGATGGGTTTTCTTCTCTTATAAGCAGTATGCATATATATGCTGAAGCTGTCGGAAATTGCCGCGCAAATCCGGATACAGTAAGTTTCAGGAATTTCTTGAGCACATCACTCGACTTCCAAGACTTCCCCAAGACAGCTCATTCGGAACTAGATGGCGTACCATACATGCTTGGAAATATCTCTGAGTCTAGTTTCCACAGAACTTGGAATCAGATCAATAGCTATTTTCTGGAGGAAGGTCAAATCAACCGAGAAGAGAGGAAAAATCAGCATAGCCCCTGCTGATAGGCTGCAATGCAAGCTTTGGCAATTTGCAGCCTTGCCGCAGCACAGCGCGCGCAACATAAGCACCCATGCCCCCGAGACGTAACGGGCAGGGCGTGTCCGGGCCGTATCCCAGATCAAAGCAGCTGTATCCATTGGCGTATCCAAGACGTGTCCGGCGAGGTTCAGACTTATTTTATGCCGTATCGGATACGGGCATCACATATCCGATACTGGCACCTAACCATGCATCCGCATGCGGTTGCCTTGTCCTCCCGATGTTGTTGCCTTGCTACCGATGCTGTCGAGAAGCCTGCACGCCTGGCATGCTGCTGCGCCAACCTCGCAAGCACAAACGCACACTTGCGCACGTATCCGGAAGCTACCGCGCTGCTGCGCGCACACAAGCCCACCACCTTGCACCCGAAAGCAGCAGTGATACGACCCGAACCTCGAATTACCTTTTAACTGGTTTACTCTTACGATTCGAAAGTTCTAAAGGTTGACTTTTAGATGAGTTGACCTGACCGAGGATTTTATTGCATGACGAGGTAAAAGACGTTGAGACGAGTTCGTGGACACGTAGCATGCTCAATTTGGAGTTCGCATGAAAAAGTTATGATGTAAAATCGAAAATTGTCCGATTTTGAACGAGTATAAATAGCCGGGAGAAAATTTCCCGAAAGGGAAATCCCCCATTTTTTCTTTTTCTTTTTCTTTTCTTTCTTTTTCTTCTCTCTCCTTTCTCTCTCCTCTCCCCCGACTCGGCCCGACCTCCGGCCGAACCTCCGCCGTCCGGCCGAACTGGGTCGGCGCACCGGTCCTGTTCGGACCGCCTCCTTCACCTCTTCACCTCTTCACGTCTGCGGCAGCGGCGCGGCGTGAATCGCCGCCGTTTGGCCGGCGACGCCTGAGACCGTCTGCCCCAGATTGAACGGAGCTCCCTCCTCCGGTCGCCGTTCGTCTCGATTTCGGTCGGGAATCGAAGACCTTGATCTGTGCAACAATTCCATGGGAGGAATTGAACCGATTTGAACCAGGTAAAGAGAATTTAGGATTTGGAATATTTAGGGTTTTTTTCATTTTTGGTGGAGGTTGGGTATTTGATGTTTTTGGTGAATTTGGTGGTTGAATTCGTGTTTAGAGTGTTGTAAAGAGTTGCTTATGTGTTATTTGATGTTCATTTGGCTGGTTTTTGTGAAAATTGGAGGTTGTGTATTTCGGGCCGCCGTGTCGGCTGCCGTATGCGGCGGCTGCGCTGGTTTTTGGCAGCGGAGGCAGTGGTGGACGAAGTCCTGAGATGGTGGCGATGATATTGGGTTGAATTGGAGTCGATTGGCTAGGTTTTGGGCCACTGTGGTGGCGGCGCAGGCGGCGGGGCGGCAGAGCTGCGGCTGCTGGGGGCTGAGGAAGAAGATGAACAGTAAACCGATAAAAAAGTAAAAAGGTAAAATGGTAAAAGGTGAAAAATAAATGGTAAAACAGAAAAAGTAAATAGTAAACAGTAAACATTAAATGGTAAATAGTAATTGGATTTTAACCATTTACTGTTTGACTTTTAGAATTATTGTTTGACCTAGAATAATTACTGTTTGACCTTGGATTATTACTGTTGACTTACCGTAGAAAGGTTAAAAGCTGATTAAAAGGGTTCTACGACGAAATAACTAGGAAAATGATTAATTGGACACGGAGTGGGTGTCCTGAGTAATTTCGGACGTAGATTATTTGGTATTGAGGCGAAATTCCTATACCGATTAGTGAAAAAATGAAAAATTGGAAGTTTCGGGCGAGTGAGGACGTCCGTAGATTTATCGTTTATAAATAAATTCCGAGTTTCGTAATAATTATAATTACGTCCCTATTACAGGTCGAGAGGTTATTCGACGGGACGAGAGATCGGATGAGCGGCGCGCTCGGCCGTACTGTGAGTAGATTTTTATTTTAAATAAATGCATGCATAACTATTTAATGAAATGCAGTTTATTTTGGATAAATAATTTGAAAAGCATGAGAATTTGTATAATTAAAATGATATTGATATTTAAAAACTTTATGGTTTGGGGTTATGCTTTTACTACTATTTTAGTAGTACGTGATTTCATCCGGAAACGAGGTGTAACATCCCGAACCTAGAGTTACCTTTTGACTGTGTTACTTTTACTTTTACTCCTCGGGAATTGTTTTTATGATTCGAAAGTTCTAAAGGTTGACTTTTAAGTAAGTCGACCCGACCGAGGATTTTATTTTATGACGAGGTAGAAGACGTTGAAACGAGTTCGTGGACACGTAGCATGCTCAATTTGGAGTTTGTATGAAAAAGTTACGATGTAAAATCGGAAATTTGTCCGATTTTGGACGAGTATAAATAGCCGGGAGAAATTTCCCGAAAGGGAAAATCCCCCATTTTTCTCTTTTTTTCTTTTCTTTTCTTTTCTTTCTTTTTTCTTCTCCCTCCTTTCTCTCTCCTCTCCCCCGACTCGGCCCGACCTCCGGCCGAACTGGGTCGGCGCACCGGTCCCGTTCGGACCGCCTTCTCTTTCTCTTCTCCTCTGTGGCAGCAACGCGGCTCGGTTCGCCGTCGTTCAGCCGGAATTAGCAGGAGAAAGTCGAACCTGGATCTCCCTTCTCCGGCCACGGTTCGGCCCAATTCTTGAAGGGAATTGAAGGTCTCGACGTGTGCAATCAATTGAACCGAATTGCACCAGGTAAGGAGAAATTAGAATTTGAAATTTTTAGGGTTTTTGTGATTTTTGGTGGAGATTGTGATTTTGATGTTTTTGTTGTAATTGGAGGATATAATTGAGTTTATGACGTTGTTTGGAGTTGATTGAGTGTAATTTGGGGTTCGATTGGAGAAATTGAGTTTGGGATTTTTTGGCGGCCGTACCGGCCGCCGTACGCGGCGGCTGAGTGGGTTTTTGGCGGCGGAGGCGACAGGGATGAGTTCTCAAGGTGGTGGCGACACTGCTATGAAAATTTGGCGTCGATTGGAGGTGGTTTCGGCCTCCTGCGGCGGAGCTGCCGGTGGCGGTGGCGGTGGCGGCGGCGGCGGCGCCACTGTTCCGGCAGCAAAAGGTTGAAGACGATGAACAGTGACAGTAAAAGGTAAAAGTAAAAATGTAAAAGGTGAAAAATAAATAGTAAACAGTAAACAGTAAACAGTAAATAGTAAAAATAAAAAGGTGAACAGTAAAAGTAAATAGTAAATAGTACACAGTAAATGGTAAATAGTAATTGGATTTTAACCATTTACTGTTTGACTTTTAGAATTACTGTTTGACCTGGAATAATTATTGTTTGATCAGTAGTTTTTACTGTTGACTTACTGTAAAAAGGTTAAAAGCTGATTAAAAGGGTTTTACGACGGATTAACTAGGAAAAGAATTAATCGGACACGGAGTGGGTGTCCTGAGTAATTTCGGACTTAGATTATTCGGTATTGAGGCGAAATTCCTATACCGATAAGTGAAAAAGGAAAAATTGGAAGTTTCGGACGAGTGAGGACGTCCGTAGAATTATCGATTATAATTAAATTCCGAGTTTCGTAATATTTAGAATTTCGTCCCTGTTGTAGGTCGAGAGGTTATTCGACGGGACGAGAGATCAGATTAGCAGCGCGCTCGGCAGTACTGTGAGTGGATTTTTATTTTAAATAAATGCATGCATAATTGTTTTAATGAAATGAAGTTTATTTTAAATAAATGATTTGAGAAGCATGAGAATTCATATAATTAAAATGAAATGATATTTAAAGAAATATATAGTTTTGGGGTTTAAGTTTTTACTACTATTTTAGTAGTACGTGATTTTATCTAGAAACTAGGTTTCCGGAAATAGTATGTTTTAATTATTTTATATCTGGATTATGTTGAATAAGCATATGTGTATTTAAAGGTAAAGACCGGAAATGAGATTTCCGGGGATTTTATTATTTCATTATTTATGATTTTGTCATGTCGACATTATATTTTCTTATCGATATTATTTTTACGACATGGGGACATGTCGGATTTATATGTATATATTCTTTCGAGGCTATGATTCTATTTGATTATATATGTATAGATAAGCCTCAGATATACGGTCGGGGACTGTACGAATTTATATATAAGGGGAAGCGTATTTTCAGTTTTGTTTTCGGATTTTCACCATATCAGGGTCCAGATATATATTGATGCTAGCTAGCTTATTAACCTCATCTCACGCGAGGTGACGACTTGACCATATAGGTCAGATTCATGCTCAGTGGTCGACGGAGTGTGGTGTAGAGGTTTAGCGTGGGACGCTATAGAGAGTCTTGGAGGCTCTGACCCTTAGTCTTGGAGGCTACTATTATATGGTGGTAATGACGTTTCCCTATCTTATTATGTGACCAATGGGATTAGTCTTGATTTTTTTATATTATCTGGTTTTCGAGAACATTTCTCTAGGAGACTTTCTGATTTTAATAAATTCCCGAACCAGCGGGGCTGGGGTTTTTATGCGACCAATGGGATTGGTCGAGAAACATCACAAATAGTTTTCAAAAGTATATTTGAGATGACCCGGCCTTAGGGTGGATTGTGTGGACCTGACTGGACTTGGCTAGGGAAGCTAGCAGGTAGGTAGGTCACAAATCCCACATCGCCCGAGGGAGAGTGGATGCGATGCTTATATGTGCAGGGTTAGCACAATATGTAGAGACGCGTTTTGGGAGCTCAGTGGCTTCGGAGGGGATGAGAACTCTGAAGTTAAGCTTGCTCGTCTCGTAGCAATCCCAGGATGGGTGACCTATTGGGAAGCTAGCAGGTAGACAGCTCCCGAAGCAAAACCGTGTGGGGTGATTCCCAAAGCGGACAATATCTCTACGGCGCGTGCCGGGCCGTTACAAATGGTATCAGAGCCTGTCCTCAGCCGAAAGTGTGCCGACGCGGACGTCGGACCCTAAGGGGGGTGGATTGAGATGACCCGGCCTTAGGTTGGATTGTGTGGACCTAACTTGACTTGGTTAGGAAAGCTAGCATGTAGATAGGTCACAAATCTCACATCGCCCGAGGGAGAGTGGATGCGATGCTTATATGTGCAGGGTTAGCACAATACGTAGAGATGCGTTTTGGGAGCTCAGTGGCTTCGGAGGGGATGAGAACTCCGAAGTTAAGTTTACTCGTCCCGTAGCAATACCAGGATGGGTGACCTACTCGGAAGCTAGCAGGCAGACAGCTCCCGAAGCAACCGTGCAGGGTGATTCCCAAAGCGGACAATATATCTACGACGTGTGCCGGGCTGTTACAATATTGGTTTGAATACATATAAAAAGAATAATTATTTATTTATTTGATTTTATATCCGCGGGGCTGATGATTTATAAATATGATTTTCTTAAAACGTGGGACGTTTTATTTATAATGCATGCACTGTGGTTTTATTTCTAAAACTCTGGGAAAGTAATATAATACTTTCATTTAAAGTACTATATTAAATCATATTATTTTATCCACTCACTCTAACGTTTTTAAATTACTTTCCTCTGGGCCCTTTGGTTTAAATCGCCCAGTGTGCAGAGTAATAGTCAGAGGTCCAGAGTACTCGGAGTCGAGGCATAGCTGTCATCGTTGTTGCTTCCGCTAGGTGGGATTTATGATCCCTTATTCTTATTTTTCTTGTTATATTTTCAGTTCATTGTATTAGACTGCTCTGATTACCTGTGAGCTAGTTGAGTTAGATTATATTGTATTTATTTGTGGCGGTTGTTGTGATTTGGGGAGCAGGTGGCTCCAGGTGTTGAGGATGAATCTGGATTTAGCAGTGTTTTGGTTGTTGCAGGCCTTAGGGTTGTCCATCCTAAAATTGACTTTATTGATTTATCGATAGAGTTAGTCTTAAGGTGGTCCCCGCAGGACCTTATCCGGATTTCAGGGTGAAATCCGGGGCGGGTCCTGTCAGTTTGGTATCAGAGCATTAGGTCCTTTCATACCTTGAGTCGTGTTATCTTTTATACTTGATGAGGCCTAGTATTCTTGGATTGATGGTCCGACCGCGGCATATTTCCATCATTAAGTGTGTGATTCAGATTCCTTGGTGTCTTGTTATGTACTCTGTAGAGTACTATTCTATTCAGTTATTTTATATGCTTAGTAATGCTTAGTACCACCGACTGATGGTCCGACTGCAGCGGGTAGCCATCGTATGTTCTTGGTGTTTGTCACATCCCGAACCCAATTTATCTGAATTATGAGTATTGGAATTTCGTACGCTTTATTTTAATTGTCACGCGATGTCGGAAATATTTTTGGAGGTTAAATTTGAAAAATGTTTTAAGTTTAATGGGGGGAAAAGTCGACTTTGTGATCCTTCGTAATTTTGGAAAAGTTTTCTTCACGAAAGTTGTGGAGCTCGATGATACGAGTTCGTGGACACGCGGCACGCGTGAAACGGACATTTTGTGAAAAAGTTATGATCTGTTGAAATTATTTTACTGTTTCAGAAAGTTACTATAAATAGGGGGGGTATTTTCAGAAAATGGTAACTTTCCATTTCGGGATTTTACGAATTACTGTAGCATTTTTACTGTAGCTCTTTAGCTACTGTTCATCCCCTCTCTCCCCCGATTTACTGTTCATCCCGAAATTGCCCCGATCTCTGCCGTCCGGCCAAGGCGGCACGCGAGCCACCCCGCATCGGGCTCAGCTCCCTCTCCTCGTTCGATCGAGCTATGGCGCAGCCCGAGGGAGCGACGGTGGACGGCGTGGCGAGGCAGGGAAGTATCGCCGCCGTGGGAGGCGGCGCTGCAGGCGGCGCCAGGAGGTGCGCCACCCACCGATCGGCAGGGTTTTCTCTGGCGGTTCGATTGGGTGTGGTGGCGACGGCCATTTCAGGCAGAGGCGGCCGGATCTACGCCGAGAAGATTTGATCCCGATCGGGTCGATTCGACCCGTTTCCAGTAGTTTCGACCCATCCCAGATAGATCCGACCCGGCCCGGCCCAGACTCAGCCCGGCCCAGTCAACGTTGACCATCCGTTGACCGCTGATGGCTTTGACCAACCGTTGACCGGCGACGACCGGCGTTGACTGGCGTTGACCGGATTCCAGAACTGCGGCAATTTGCTCCGATGCGATCCTCCGGCGGTCTGACTCGATCTCGACTGGATATTTACCATTTCTGGTAAATTAAGGTGAGTAAATCTCCTGATATTATTATAAATTACGAGTATAAATGTGAGTATACTTATCGTTATATTTAGAATGCGTTATATGGAAAAATTGAGTGTTTAGTGAGTAGAAATTATTAACAAAAATTGCGATCAAAGAATTGATCGAACTTTGTTCCCAGTGGGTGGGTGTTGGTGGTTTGGGAGCAAAGTGATTTTTATTTTGGTTTTGGGTTATTAGGACCTGTTTCGAATTTTCCGAGGGAAATTTCGGGACGGGTCCTCTCAAATGGTATCAGAGCCGGTTCAACTCTCGGACTATGACTCTGACGGGTTTTCTTGAATTTCGAATACTCTAATAGTTGTGTTGAAATTACTCTATTTTAAATATTGTTATATGCATGCTTTATCTATAATCAGTATATTGTGCTTTGATCGGGGATATGTTTCTTGGGGGTTAAATAAATAATAATAAATCCTTAGTGGCCTATATGTTAGAGATTATGTATGTCGGATAGTAATGATTAGATCTGTTTCATTTTAAAGTGAATGCATGCATAATTATTTTAATGAAATTGAATTGTTTTAATTGCATGATTTGAAAGGCATAAGAAATTTGGTGATTAAATGAGAAGTATTTTATTGAAACGAAAAGCTATATGAGGAATTTTTGAATTTTATGAGATATTTCTCTGGATTTTGATTTGATTTGATTTGAATTGATTTTGACATCTAGTTTTGATTTGATTTTGACAGCAGTGCTGTTTTATTTGGATTTTGATATTTCTATGGAAAATGAGTTCCCCCATGAGATTTCATAATTTCAAATTATTTGAGTATTTACTCGGTAGACCGGAACTGAAGTTTCCGGGAATTTTGTTGAGTTTATGAATTCGAATTTCTTGACATGCCGACTTTGATTATTTATTTCGATATTATTTTGGGGAATTTACGTATTTTTGATTTGACGGCATAGTGATTGCCGGGTATATTTGATTTGACGGCATAGTGATTGCCGGGTGTTTGTGATTTGACGGCATGATGATTGCCGAGTATTTGTGATTTGACGGCATGGAGATTGCCGGGTATTTGTGATTTGACGGCATGGTGATTTGCCGGGTATTTTTGGATTTCGGCATGTCGATTTAACAGGGAAATGTATTTCGAGATTTGTTTTTCACCACACGATGGTCCACGTGATTATGATATTGATATGGATGCTAGCTAGCAGTGCCTCATCCCACGCGAGGTGACAACTTGACCATATAGGTCAGATTCACGCTCGGTGGTCGACGTAGGGTTGTGTATATTGAGGCGGTGACGTGTCTAGGTAGTAGACTTAGACACGGGGGGGGGGGGGGGGGGGGGGGCATTAGGGTTCTCGGACCGGAGTCTGACGAGGCTCCAGTGGTGGTTAGACATTTCCCTGTTGCATGGCCAACGGGGTTTGGTCATGATGATGCTTTTCACTGTGATGGCGGGAATATTTCATTTGTGAGGTTTTCAGTTTTAATAAATTCCCGCATCAGTTGATTGAGCTTTTATATTATGATGTGATTTGATTGAGATTTTGTACGATTATATGATGTGGCTTCGGAATATTTCATTTATGAGATTTTCAGCTTTTGATAGATTCCCGAAGCAGTGGATTAAGATTTTTATATTTTATATTACCTAGTTTCGGGAACATTCCCCCTATGAGGCCTTCGGTTTTTAATAAATTTCCGAACTAGCAGGACCTAACTTCTTACATGTTGTGTATCAGTTATAACTTTGGTTTTAAACTCAAAATTTTTATTATTCAGTTTTAACCCTGTTGACAGTACATATAGTACACCGCCAAGCACATCCGGCGACCTCGTGGACCGTGCAACCGGCATCGGGGGTCCTACTTCCGGCATCTAGCGAGTAGACCGCAACCTCGGCTACATCTCCATTGTTCCACATCACCGGTGCCGTACTCGGAAGCGGTACCACCGGACGCCTGAAGTAGCTTTGTGAGTAGGGAATTGTGTAATAGTGTAGTGAGCATCCCACATTAGAAACATGGTAGAGGTGGGAGTCTTCCTTCTCTATAAATAGGAGGCTTCCCCCTTAGTATTAAGGATCTTGGATCCAAGGCATTCCACCCTTGTAACCCGATGGCTTATTGGCCACGCCTACTGGATTCCAAGTGGACGTAGCCGTGCCCTCCGATGGCACGGTGAACCACTATACTTGCAGTGTTCGGTATAGCTTAATTATTGTCCTGTATCTACTAGACCCCGGGGTTTAGGCAGAAACAAACCCTACGTTCTGATTTGATTAGTACTTGGACAGAGTTATATTATTTTGGATTTATTTGTTTTGTTAAATAAATTTTTCCAATGGTTTATCAATATCTTTTCTTGATATATTGGGTTACTTAGTTAAAGTCTTACGAATTGCCAGGAATTGAGTTTATTTATGGTGGCTGGGGTTTGGCTGTTTTATTTTGTGTGTTTATTTGAGATGGAGAATTTGTGTTGTTTGGTAAAGTTTTAAGTGTTCAATCATAGCTATGTCGATAGAGCATCAGTTTTTTTTTTTTATATATATTAATTTGATGGTGATATTATTCTATGAGTGTACTGTTAATCAGGAAATTTCCATGCGTTGGTAAGGTTAATTATTTATTGATATTTTCTGGAGTTACGAGTGCAATTCTAAAATCTTGTGGATATTTTACTCGTGCGACGAGTAGGATTATTTTAATCTGAACCCAATCGATGGGTACGAGAATGCAATTGGATTTGAACGCGTAAAACGGGTACAAGTGATTATTATAATATTATATTTTTGTCACGCGGTGACGCAGTGATATTATATTATTATTGATTTAGCGATTTTATCGCTATCATTTCTTCAAGATACAGCATTCGTTGATTTTTGATTCAGTATAGAGTGTTGTTGTTTACGGATTGTTCCGTAATGATTTATTTTCAGGATATGAGTTCTTGAATTTGTTTATAGTAAGTATTTTCTTTGATATGTGTTCGTAAAGAAATCCGGACGAGCAGTGGTGGCTCGCGGTATAGGTTGGAAATTTTATTGTGGTTATAGAAGTGTATTTTGAATATTTGCAGGTTTTGGGTTTCCTAATTATAGAGGAAACTCTGTCCGATTTCCGCAGAATTTTTCTGCGATTTCGGTTATGCAAATTTCGAGGACCAAATTTTGTAAGGGGGGAGGAACTGTCACATCCCGAACCCAATTTATCTGAATTATGAGTATTGGAATTTCGTACGCTTTATTTTAATTGTCACGCGATGTCGGAAATATTTTTGGAGGTTAAATTTGAAAAATGTTTTAAGTTTAATGGGGGGAAAAGTCGACTTTGTGATCCTTCGTAATTTTGGAAAAGTTTTCTTCACGAAAGTTGTGGAGCTCGACGATACGAGTTCGTGGACACGCGGCACGCGTGAAACGGACATTTTGTGAAAAAGTTATGATCTGTTGAAATTATTTTACTGTTTCAGAAATTTACTATAAATAGGGGGGGTATTTTCAGAAAATGGTAACTTTCCATTTCGGGATTTTACGAATTACTGTAGCATTTTTACTGTAGCTCTTCAGCTACTGTTCATCCCCTCTCTCCCCCGATTTACTGTTCATCCCGAAATTGCCCCGATCTCCGCCGTCCGGCCAAGGCGGCACGCGAGCCACCCCGCATCGGGCTCAGCTCCCTCTCCTCGTTCGATCGAGCTATGGCGCAGCCCGAGGGAGCGACGGTGGACGGCGTGGCGAGGCAGGGAAGTATCGCCGCCGTGGGAGGCAGCGCTGCAGGCGACGCCAGGAGGTGCGCCACCCACCGATCGGCAGGGTTTTCTCTGGCGATTCGATTGGGTGTGGTGGCGACGGCCATTTCAGGCAGAGGCGGCCGGATCTACGCCGAGAAGATTTGATCCCGATCGGGTCGATTCGACCCGTTTCCAGTAGTTTCGACCCGGCCCAGATAGATCCGACCCGGCCCGGCCCAGACTCAGCCCGGCCCAGTCAACGTTGACCATCCGTTGACCGCTGATGGCTTTGACCAGCCGTTGACCGGCGACGACCGGCGTTGACTGGCGTTGACCGGATTCCAGAACTGCGGCAATTTGCTCCGATGCGATCCTCCGGCGGTCTGACTCGATCTCGACTGGATATTTACCATTTCTTGTAAATTAAGGTGAGTAAATCTCCTAATATTATTATAAATTACGAGTATAAATGTGAGTATACTTATCGTTATATTTAGAATGCGTTATATGGAAAAATTGAGTGTTTAGTGAGTAGAAATTATTAACAAAAATTGCGATCAAAGAATTGATCGAACTTTGTTCCCAGTGGGTGGGTGTTGGTGGTTTGGGAGCAAAGTGATTTTTATTTTGGTTTTGGGTTATTTAAGACCTGTTTCGAATTTTCCGAGGGAAATTTCGGGACGGGTCCTCTCAGTGTTAATGTCATTATTAAGTTTGTAAAATGCATTTCAGGTATCGAGTTGTATATCTTGGACTATGCCTCGAGTACATTGACCTCTTAGGACGTTATCCTTGCGTACGTAATAGGTATGTGGGTTATACCTATTCAGTTGTGCATTGACGCTTATAAGCAGTTTTAGCGTCAGGTTACGAGTTGGGAACTCGGATGTTTCAGCCCTATTTCTTTCGAAATAGGAATGTGTTATTCCTGAGAGGGCTACGCAGTGAGACTTTAGTCTCTTATTCACGCTGTGTTCAGGGATTGACTCTAGCTTTTGAGTGACCTATTAAAGTGATCGGTTTTGGAAATGTTGTTATGGCCATATCAGGGTCCCCGATATATATTCACGCTGTGTTCACGCTGGTTCGGATTTTCACCATTTCAAGGTCTAGATATATATTGATGCTAGCTAGCTTAGTCGCCTGATCCCATGCGAGGTGACGACTTGACCACATAGGTCATATTCACGCTCGGTGGTCGACGTGTACAGACAGCGTGGGACGCTCTAGAGTCTTGGAGAAGAGAGACTCTGACCCTTAGCCTTGGAGGCTCATCATTAAATGGTGGTAGTGACGTTCTCCTGTTTTATTATATGATATGACCAATGGGATTGGTCAGGATATTATATTAATTGGGTTTCGGGAATATTTTCTCTTATGAGACTTTCATTTATTTAATAAATTCCCGAACCAGCGGGGCTGGATTTTTAATTACAAGAATATTTGGGAATGGACCAATAGGATTGGTCCAGTTATATTTTATTTGATTATTCGATATACCAGTGGGGCTGGGTTTTTACTACAAAATGATTTGGGATTCGGCCAATGGGATTGGTCGTGGTATGTTACTATTTGATTTTCAAAGTATTTATTTTGAAAGTATAAACAAAATATTTTTTGTGTATTTGAGATATCAGCGGGACTGATTAATTATTATGATTTTCTTAAACATGGGACGTTTTACGAAAATGCATGCATAGTGGTTTTCAATTATAAAATATTGGGGAAGTAATATAATACTTTTTATATCAGGTATTATACGATATTATTTTTATCCACTCACTCTAACTTTTTTTTTTTAAATTACTTTCCCCTGGGCCATTTGGTTTAAATCGCCCAGTGTGGAGAGTAGTGATCAGAGGTCAAGGGTACTCGGAGTCGAGACATAGTCATCATCGTGATCGCTTTTGCTAAGTGGATTTGTGATCCCTTATTCTTATATTTCTTGTTATATTTCCATTTGTAATTCCAGTTCATTTTGTTAGATTGCTCTGATTACCTGTGAGCCAGTTGAATTAGATTTTGTGTTTATTTGTGGCGGTTGTTGTGATTTAGGGAGCAGGTAGCTCCAGGTGTTACGGTTGGAACTGGAATTTAGAAGTGTTTTGGTTGTTGCAGGTTTTAGGGTTGTCCATCTTAAGATTGACTTATCGAATTATCGATAGAGTTAGTCTTAAGGTGGTCCCCGCAGGATCTTATCCGGATTTCAGAGTGAAATCTCGGGCGGGTCCTGTCAAGCAACATCTACCGATACTGCTTCCGAGAAGATTTCAAGCAATTCTTCCTTTTTCCAAGTGGCTGTATGTGGCTGCGAAGTATCCTAGGACTACTAACGTTTGAAGACTAAGAAAAGTCAGAATTGCCTTGTAAGCAAAGTAGAACATGGAATCCTATTGGAAGGAGGAAAACCATTCCCAGGCGAGCTAGGGGAGCAAGCATCTGATTTTTGGGCTATTAATCCATCTATCAAATGGCTGCCGATCCACAAGAGAAGTCCACAAAGTATTGCAGCCGGTCCATGAGGAAAAAGCACAGAAAAATCTAGAAGATGAGTCCTTCTCTACTAAGGGTTCATACATTCACATATTGATATGGAAGTATATCATACTCTAATTATGTAAGTGCCACGGTACCTCATCTTTGCAAACTAAACCTGGAATCATTTCTACTTAAATATGCAACTTAAGTTTTCCGCACAAATGAGTGCAGCAGAGAACCTGAGAGATGAATGTGATTCCAAAAAAAGGGATTGCCCACTTAGCAAATTGGGCTACAACAACATCTACTGTTCCATCCTTTGAGATGAAAAGCTTCCTCCCAATCCAGAAACCTATTGCAGCACCAGTAAGAATAATTGCCACCAATAAAAATTTAGAGATCTGCAAGACACAACAATGACAGGATAACAAGGTAAGGCAATATACTATCGCGTGATTGGAGAAGTAACAGATGCAGAGTAATTAATCTAGACCTTTATTCTGTCCAACTTTATATTAACTACTATAGTGATATGATTCTCTCGTTCAAAATTTATTGATTTGCAAACATGCATGCACAAGACATCCTGAAAGCAACTTTTGATCAGAATGCTGTTTGGAGCAGACAACACCAAGGTGCTTAGAGTGCAGAGCAAAGGTTCAGATTTTAATGGAGCTATCAGGGACTCTAGTGATATAATTTTGTGTCATTTAAGTTGACGGGCTTTTTGGTGCGGAAACTTGCAAGAACTATAAAAGGAACATGATGCATTGTGCAACTTTATGTTGCTTCTTAAAGAGACTGGAACCAAAATATGACAAAAATGAAGTATTTTGTTTTATTTAAATTTGCTGATTGTATATGCTTTTATTTGGATTATGATTAAAAAATGCAGAAGTAGTAAACTAATGTATACCTTGCTCTGTTTTGATTTCTTTCATCAATGTTCTTGTTATTAAATGTGAAATTGCCTTTTGAGGCACCCAACCTGTTTATTTAATTTTCTTGCCCTACCAGTTACTAAAAGGGTTATTTAAATGGGTTTGTGCTTCTTTGTTCTTTTGGTACATAGGAATGGTGAAATGAAACAGAGAGGGAAGATAGGCTAGGTGCAAGAGACATGGAAGATCTTCCTTGGCCAGGAAAGAACGGTAAAATGTTTGTACCTTTTTTTTTTTTTTTTTCTTTTACAAAAGAAAATTTTTCTGAATTTTTATCTCCAAGTACTGTAGCTTATTTACTTTCAGAAGGTCTAGAATGTTACATTTCAACACTTGAGAACAAAATTTCAGCACTTTCCAAAGATGTCCAATATGTTACTAGCCCCAAAAATACTACATAATGAGCTTTTATGACTATATGCCGAATTCAACACAACTATGGCTTTCTTCCTAATAAAAGAGACAACATCTAAAATATGAACTGGTATGCTTAACAGTTTTCCAGGGCCATAAGTTCGAGAACTAAGCTGTCTTCCTCAATTCCATCCTCTTGATTTATTGTCTCTTACTAACGATTCCTCTCTGCAATAACTCAAGAAATTCACTGTTCTATGCTTTTAACAGATTTTCTGCTATCTCTGTAGGCACTATGAGCCCTCTCAAGGAATTTACCTCATCCACATTTCAATTGGAGCTCAAAACTAAGCCTCCTTCCTGACTGTATCTCGGTGCCACAAACCTGCCAAATAGGCTGAGTTAACCTCATTTACCTGGACCAGACATTAAGCCCAATGCAAGAAGCCTTAATGGTCCCAGAATCCTAAAGGGACTTCAGTTCGGATAGTACTTGGAGAACGAGTCTAACTTGGTCCTACTCCAAGAAAAACTAATTTAAACAAAGAGGAGATTCATTCTGCAAGGAAACGGACAACGAAGATTTTATTCTACAAGGACTCCTCTCTCACCTTATCAAATCAAATCCTCTTCATCCCATTTTTTCTCTATTAATATTATGAGGACTGAGGGTGTAATTGGAATTGGTTGTGAGTGATCAATCACCTTGTGATCTCTTTGTATTCTCTTGAACAAGTATAAATCTCCTCCATTATCCTGTCCTCTATAATGACTACCTATAATATTCTCAAATTAGGCTTCTGGTGCACCACCAACTTTGTCATGCTAACCTGACCTGGAGTATTTCAAATATCAATAGAGATAGAGAGAGAGAGAGAGAGAGAGAGAGAGAGAGAGAACAGGTTAAAAAACTCTCAATAAATGGTGGAAGATTATTCAGCAATTAAGGAGGGAGAGGTTGCCAAACTGCCAATATATTTAGGAAAAAGGCAACAATGCTGAAACATATACATTAGACAACATTTAGAAATCTCACTGAATTTTAAAATAAAAATGGAAAGGATACACAATATTAAAAAGTAACCACCAGGATCAAAAAGTATTGATGAAAATATGCCAATAGAAACAGTTATAAAATTAAAACAAATGGGGATAAATTTTTACCAGGTTGTGCATGTCCTCGCTTATCCCAAAGTTTACGAGAATTGAATTTACCATGACAGAGAAGTGATGAAAAAGATAAGATCCGGCTCCAAGCTGAAAATAAAATCTAATCTGTTAAGTAGTTTTACACAAATAAAGAAGTTACTCTAAAGCCACAGAAGATTGGAGACAATTCTTACCACTGATCCATATAGAGTGACAAGATAAAAGAAATTTTTTCTTCCAAATGGCAGCAATTTCATTCCCTACATAAATCAATGAAAACGGATTATGCAAAGCACTACCTACGAATTTGTAAGCTAAAACCATAGATAAAGATGAAAAGCACAATAGCCAGAACTTCCTGGTACTGCATTAACACCTATTTTAAGAGGAGGAAGACATAACCTATAAGGATAGAAGTTGGTCAGAGTGCAATTAAAGCAAGGAAAGAAATGAAGTATTCCCTTTTGTCTGTCTGCTAGTCATGAATCGTATAGCAAAGAAACATACAAAGCTGAAAATAAAAGAAAAGAAAATCAAAATAATTCTGAGACTAAAAAGAAAAGAAAAAGTACCTGGAAGAGGAGATATATAATGACCATAAAAACTCCTATGACCATAGAAGTGCTGTAATAAAAATGAACCCAACTACTGATGCTCGGTGCCAGCAATAGTAAACTGAATCCCACTGCTAGAAACCAAAGGCGCCATTGCTGAGAAACTGCATGGATAAAATTAAGATAACTATCAAAGCCTATAAATTTAAGCATGAACAGAACAAATTCTGCTGGCTATCATTTTAATTTTGACAAACCTTCCTCAACAGTGATGGTGGAAGAGCCAAGAAAATCGCCGATGTACTTGACATCAACATATTTTTCCTCAAAAGGGGACATGACAGCTTCCCATAGCCCATTATCGAGAGTTTTCCACTCATCCTTTCTACACTGACAGTGTCCAAGCGAAGCATTACTGCAAATAATCCGCGGGTTAAGCAAAGCAGACTACAGAAAAAAGGTATATATAACATCATGTTCTGTGTGTGTAAAGTTGAGGCATTTGACTCGCCTGTGAAAACAGACATCAATTTTGCTATGCAACCTCTCTGGGATTACGGCAGATGGAGACAGAGCAATCCGAAAGGAATTTGCATAGCTCGCAAGTTTTGATCTAGATATACCAGAAACTCGAACCCGTTCGCAAAATAAAGCATCTTTAGAACCAGAAACCGGTACTGGGTTGACATTTACTACTGGGTTTTCAATATCAATACCTGTGAATTTCATGTTGTATTCAAACCCCAACAAGTGGCAACAAAAGCTTCAAAGACTTCAAAGAATAAGGGTAAACCCTGAAAACCTAGCACTCCCTCTAGTTAAGAAACCAAAGAAAGACTAACAAAACGCAACTTTTCCAAAGAAAATAAAGGAAATAAAAAGTGAATACCTTTGAGAGTGATCCCGGTAGTTGATGAACATAAGAATGAGATTAAGAGACAGAAAACGAACAAGAGATGAAGGGTCATTGCTACTCTCAGTCCACGAAACTCGAGTGAAGAGAAGCGCGGCGTGGGAGTGGTGCATTTAAATATCTTCCGACTCTTCTCTACCTATTTTTTATAGCTCTTAAATCAATTTTACACTCGCCTCGTACATGGTCTGTATGTAATATTTTAATTTAAAAAAATTAAAATAAAATAAAAATTAGACGGTTATTGCACATAGATAATGGGAGAGAAAGATGGGATGTGGGATAATTGTTTAAATTCTAAAATTCAGTTATGGTGAGCAAGACCTCTTCTCTTAATAATAGTATAGATATATAAAAATATGTTGTAGGAGAAATAGATTGATAGTAAACTGTGTCTTTATTGATTGATAAGGAGGCCTTTATATAGGCATTACATCAAGTATCTGTTGGTTGCATCACCTAACTAATATTATGTGCAAATTTGTGATGCTTCCTACTCCCAAGAATAGGAGGTCAAGTTTTAGTATAGGCACTACCAGAAAAGACATTATAGCCGACGAAATTGCAAATAACGGCCGACGAACTCTTTATTCGTCGGCTATAACAATTATAGCCGACGAAATTCGTCATCTGTAGTGGTATTTCGTCGGCTAAAATGGTTATAGCCGACGATATCGTCGTCGGGTATAGTTTTGCCGACGGCGTATTTCCGACGATGTTATAACCGACGATATGTCGTCGGGTAATTGTTATAGCCGACGATATCGTCGGCTATAACCATTATAGCCGACGACTTAAATTCGTCGGCTATGATGCCTTATCTGGTAGTGAGGGGGAAAAAAATAAGAGTATCGTACCCAAGGGATTGAGTAACTCTACCCTAACTAGATTACCGCGAAATGAAACCTAGAAAACACATGCATCTACCTTTTTACAATTCACAACCTTAGTCCTTTGGAAGCTAAAGGTCATGGGGATGGTTTTAACAAGTGGTAGTGAATCGGCTTTGTTGATTTTAGATAAATTAAAGCTAACATAAACATAAAACAAACTAAACTAACAAGTGTTGAGACTAGATCAATGAGAGGAAAAGAGACTTATGCACAAATGTAACCCATAATTGATGTGAAAACATGGTTGACAAATATCCCCCTAGTGCTTTGGTTAAGCTACCAAGAAACTAACTAATCATGCAATTTAACAAAGTCTTTTGGAGCCAAGTTAAATCACACAACCTTAATCTCAATTATGTTACCTTATAACACAAGTGGGCTATGTACCACAAGCCTAACACCCCCTTAGAGCAATTAAACTCACGGTACAAGCATTAAGTTCATAGTAAGAAATCCAAGCAACTTAATACTTCCCGTAAGAAATACTAAGCCACCACCTAAAGGCTACTCATGCTCACGGATTCAAGAAGTTGTCAATTTCATGTTCCGATTAATTACTTACCTAAACATGCTTTTTAGGTGACAAAGCTAGCTAACACATTTAGTAAGCATAAAGAGTAGGAACTCATAGATTCAAACATGCATCAATCATCAATATAAGGAAATTACATTGTTTGCTCATATCCACAACTAACACACATAGGCATATACATAAAAGCCTTACAAAAGTAATACATCAAGAAAGCAAGAGAAGGTGAGAAAGAACCACAATACCCAGGAGCTTCCTAGATGTATACAAAGAGGGTGTGAAGCTTCAAAGTATAGTATTTTCGGTTTTCTCAAACCCAAAACACTATACAAATCCACATACACAAAGAAAAGATTAAGAACAAGGCTTCATGGATCTACCCACAAGTGTGATTGATCAAGGGGTGTAGAATCTTCGGTTTTGGTTATCAACCAAAGATGCTACACCCCTCTCTCTACACAAGGGCTAAACTATTCTAACTAAACAAACTAAGAGATGAAGAACTATGAAAAATGGAGAGGAAATGAGGGGAGAGAGAGCTTCCATGCGTCCAAAATGGGAGAGGGGGTTATAAATAGGCCTAAAGTGGTGAATGGAGGGTGGAGATGCAAGAAAATGAAGGGTTAGATGTTATGGACAAAGATGTAAGCACAAATTGTGGATCTAGTCTTTATAAAATGACCAAAAACCTCAAAGATATTTTGGTGGAGAAGGAAAAGGAAAAGGAAATGGCACTCTTGATATTTGGCCATAAGGACAAGGGGACAAGGTCAACATCAAAGGAACAAAGCCAAAGATGTCCCTTTCACTTGTCTTCTTCCCATTTTAACTTGAATCAACAACTCTTCTTCCCTCCAATGCTCCTTCACTTGAATATCAGCCACCACCATCTTCCGACCGCCGGAGTTTGACAGGAATTCTGCCCGTTGACCGGTCAAATTCGTCTTTTAGTGTATTTTCCGGTTTTGCTCCATTAGCTTCGATTCTTCACTCGATTTCTTCAATATGTGCTAAATCCACCATTTTGTCTCTTTTCCGATCCTTAGCTCATTTTTCTAGCATGAATAGGAAACGTTATAAGAAATAGATAAAACACAAAAGGATATAGCAAAAGAATAAGAATAAGGCAACAATTACTAGGTAAATATTGACCTAACAAACTACCTCACACTTAGACTTTGCTTGTCCTCAAGCAAAACATAAACTAAACAAGCACAAACAAACAAAAGGTTCACTTGCATCCTTGAGGACACCAACTTCCCTTAGAGATTCATTACTTCATGGAATGACTTCAATTGAGCATGCTTAGAAACCAAATTTTCGAAATGCAAGGCTAATAAGTGGCTTTAGAAAGTCATGCTCAACAATGTGTATGCACATGCCATGTATGCACCTTAAAAAGATTCATATAAGATTAATGTGGACCACATTTGTCTAACCATCAAACTCACATGGATATCACTCATTATTTTCACTCAAGTGTTTAATGGCTAGTGTTTACACTCAAATGCAATTCAATTGACATGTTTTCCATAGGCTTGCTCTTCAATCTTTTCTCCACATGATCATTGCACAAGTTCTCTTGAATCACAAGGTCTTTTATTAAGGTTGTTGCGGGGCATAAGGTGGTGGTTTTAAGAAATGAAGGGAAAGGAAATCACAAACTACAAGCCTCCTAGTAAGCAATTCTCTTGTTGACATCATATAAGACTCTTTTGCTCTAGGTACTTTATAACTCACTCTTTTCTTTCCCACAAACCCATCTAAACTACTAAACTAAAAATATTTATTCTCCTCACTCTTTTTGTATTTTTCTCTTTTCTTTCTTTCATTTTTTCTTTTTCTCTTTCCACTCACACAAATAACACTTTTTCTATTATTTTTTTTTTCATTTTTTTTTCTTTCCTTTGGTGACCCTAGTCCATATTAACTTTTGAATAAATCTTTTGATATTATGAACATGTTTCTAGGGTCACCCTTTTCTTTTCTTGGATACACAAAAAAAATATTCTACCCACCTCACACTTATTTTGCTCCGCAAACCCATTTACAAGCACCAAATAAATAATATGACTCACATTGCTTACCACTTGGCTTAGAAAGGGTAGGGAAAAGTGTTTAGGCTTAAAAGGGTAGACATTTGTGGTGGTGAAGAAATGAAAAGGCTAACACATAATTACAAAGGCTCAAATTGGCTTACTAATGGATTTCATTATAAGGACAAAAGCTATTTGGCCATGGTGGATACTTAATGCCTTGGTCTTCCCCAATAACAACTCATGCTTTTGATATAAAGTCTCGAAAGATTTGAAGCAAGTTCTAAATTACATGCACAATGAATTGATCACACAATGAAAGAACTAGTGCACGTGAAACTTTTATGCACTATAATAGGCCCAAAAGCTCACATTATTAGGCATAGATAGTTTCAACAAATTTAATCCTCATCTTTCCCACATGAATCCATCTAAAATGACATAGGCAATATGACTTTAATGCATGTGAGCACAAAACGCCAAATCCTCCTATTAACAAAGCATTGATCTTCAATCGCTAAACATAGTCAAAATAAATCTATCCAAATAGACATCATTTCGGTCGGGGGTTGTTTCCAATTAAGACCAAGCAAGCAACCACTTATACACTTATTTTTGCATTTTTTCAATTTTTATGATTTTTTTTTTAAACTAACACAAGAAAAAGGATAAGGAATGAAATGACTTAGCCTTACACCTCATACTTAAATCGCACATTGTCCTCAATGTGCAATGGACAATGGTGAAACAAATTTAAGGAATAAGAAACTATGCTTATTAACTACCACATGCTAGCCAAAACAAACTAATTAACACATATGCCTAATAAACACCTCACACTTAAAACATCATATAGTCCTTAATGTGGTATGAAGCTATTAAGATCCTATCAATGTTTTGGGGAGCATGTATCGTTAAGGCTACAACTAGCATTCAAAACTACAAACTAACATAAGGCAAGAAAAAGAGAAGGTAGCCACCTCACACTTGAACTTTGGATAATCATTTCAATAAAAGCTAAATCTTTTGTGTATTATCCATTGATCAAGGGTGAAATGACTATCTAACACTCAATGCTACAAGTTTATTAAAATGAAAAACACAAACACAACTATTCATGCTTAGGAAAATGAAAGTGAGGGATTAGAAAATGCAAACTCTTTGACGACCATCCGTTTAGCTCCATAATGCATATTGTCGATGGTGATAACCTCACAAGGCCCCATTGGGCCTTGCCATCCATTAAACTCCATGCATATCGAACCAAACGCACCTCACACTTGGGCTTTTACCACACTCTCTTACCTTCGGCCCATGCTCCACAACTTTAAAGCTGATCTCCTTATTTCTTTCTTTTTGTTGGAGTCCGCCAAACCGGGTTTTAGTTTAAGGACATTAACAAGGTCCATAAAATTAGAAACCAATCAAAACTTGTAAATAGAGAAGCAAAGAGGATAAGGAGCTCCAAATTGGCGTAGTTCCAATTAATTTGCTAGCTTAACGCTCTTACTTTCGGTAACTCTTTTTGAATTATGACCAAGTAAGCGTATGTGCGGCTTTGGTAGAGCGAGGCTCACTTAGTACACGGCACAACACCCGGGATGAAATCCCTAGCCAACTTACCTAGACATCATAATCCTACTAAGGTGCGCCTAGTTGTGAAGAGAGATAAACTTACGTGACAATAGTCCAATCCAATTTACTTAGTAAAATGGAAGAGGCATTTGATCCTTAGGTGTTGTCTTACACTCAACTTTTCGGTAACTCCTCTTGAGTAAACTCAATTGGATGCGCCTAGTTGTGAAGACTGAAACAACTCGACGATACAAGGATAAAATCCCTAATCATTTTACTTTAGATTTTACAAGTTTCAATCAACCTCTAATTCAAAAGAAAAAAAAATAACTAAATAATTAATATACAAAGTATATACAAATTTTAACTAACTAAAAGGTGAAATTACACAAGTAGTAATTAAGTAGTAACATGGCAAGAACAATTTCCATTTCCAATTTGAACTTTCATTTATCTTTTTCTTACCAAAATTTACAAACTCACTTACCCAAAGTACTTGTAGAAATTTCAAAAATAAAACTACAATAACAAACTATCAAACAAAGAAATCCAAACAAAGAAAAAGAATAAATGGGTTCTCTAGTCCCACGGCAACCTAATAGGGATTGAGTTTTATCTCAATCCCCGGCAACGGCGCCAAAAACTTGTTGGTTGCATCACCTAACTAATATTATGTGCAAATTTGTGATGCTTCCTACTCCCAAGAATAGGAGGTCAAGTTTTAGTATAGGGGGAAAAAGTAAGAGTATCGTACCCAAGGGATTGAGTAACTCTACCCTAACTAGATTACCGCGAAATGAAACCTAGAAAACACATGCATCTACCTTTTTACAATTCACAACCTTAGCCCTTTGGAAGCTAAAGGTCATGGGGATGGTTTTAACAAGTGGTAGTGAATCGGCTTTGTTGATTTTAGATAAATTAAAGCTAACATAAACATAAAACAAACTAAACTAACAAGTGTTGAGACTAGATCAATGAGAGGAAAAGAGACTTATGCACAAATGTAACCCATAATTGATGTGAAAACATGGTTGACAAATATCCCCCTAGTGCTTTGGTTAAGCTACCAAGAAACTAACTAATCATGCAATTTAACAAAGTCTTTTGGAGCCAAGTTAAATCACACAACCTTAATCCCAATTATGTTACCTTATAACACAAGTGGGCTATGTACCACAAGCCTAACGCCCCCTTAGAGCAATTAAACTCACGGCACAAGCATTAAGTTCATAGTAAGAAATCCAAGCAACTTAATACTTCCCGTAAGAAATACTAAGCCACCACCTAAAGGCTACTCATGCTCACGGATTCAAGAAGTTGTCAATTTCATGTTCCGATTAATTACTTACCTAAACATGCTTTTTAGGTGACAAAGCTAGCTAACACATTTAGTAAGCATAAACAGTAGGAACCCATAGATTCAAACATGCATCAATCATCAATATAAGGAAATTACATTGTTTGCTCATATCCACAACTCACACACATAGGCATATACATAAAAGCCTTACAAAAGTAATACATCAAGAAAGCAAGAGAAGGTGAGAAAGAACCACAATACCCATGAGCTTCCTAGATGTATACAAAGAGGGTGTGAAGCTTCAAAGTATAGTATTTTCGGTTTTCTCAAACTCAAAACACTATACAAATCCACATACACAAAGAAAAGATTAAGAACAAGGCTTCATGGATCTACCCACAAGTGTGATTGATCAAGGGGTGTAGAATCTTCGGTTTTGGTTATCAACCAAAGATGCTACACCCCTCTCTCTACACAAGGGCTAAACTATTCTAACTAAACAAACTAAGAGATGAAGAACTATGAAAAATAGAGAGGAAATGAGGGGAGAGAGAGCTTCCATGCGTCCAAAATGGGAGAGGGGGTTATAAATAGGCCTAAAGTGGTGAATGGAGGGTGGAGATGCAAGAAAATGAAGGGCTAGATGTTATGGACAAAGATGTAAGCACAAATTGTGGATCTAGTCTTTATAAAATGACCAAAAACCTCAAAGATATTTTGGTGGAGAAGGAAAAAGAAAGGGCACTCTTGATATTTGGCCATAAGGACAAGGGGACAAGGGCAACATCAAAGGGACAAAGCCAAAGATGTCCATTTCACTTGTCTTCTTCCCATTTTAATTTGAATCAACAACTTTTCTTCCCTCCAATGCTCCTTCACTTGAATATCAGCCATCACCATCTTCCGACCGCCGGAGTTTGACCGGAATTCTGCCCGTTGACCGGTCAAATTCGTCTTTTAGTGTATTTTCCGGTTTTGCTCCTTTTGGCTTCGATTCTTCACCCGATTTCTTCAATATGTGCTAAATCCACCATTTTGTCTCTTTTCCGCTCCTTAGCTCATTTTCCTAGCATGAATAGGAAACGTTATAAGAAATAGATAAAACACAAAAGGATATTGCAAAAGAATAAGAATAAGGCAACAATTACTAGGTAAATATTGACCTAACAGTATCCCTGTGAATCAAGGATTCCCTATCTAATACAGAATCTAGACTACTAGCCTTATTAGGACAAGACACACCACGGAAGTTACGGAATTAACCTTCCTTGAACACTCCCCCTTGTGTCGCGTCCTCAATGGTGCATGAACTGTTGCCTCGTTAAAACCTTTGCCAGCAAACAAAAACCTCTTGGGCAAAAATAAAAGCATGGTCTAAGGGAAAAGAGTACAACGCACCAACTACAAGTATGTGAGACGTGCATAACTAGACTCCCCCTGAAGTCTAGACGAGAACTCCCCCTGATAGTCAATCAGTCTTTGAGTTCGGATAAGCGACACATACCAATGCGCTTTACATGCTTCATAAATGTAGATTTGGGTAGAGACTTGGTGAACAGATCAGCTGCATTATCTTCTGAGCTGACTTGCTTCACTTGGATGTTCAAAGTCTCTTACTGCTGCTGATTGTAGAAGAACTTAGGCGAAATGTGTTTAGTATTGTCACCCTTGATGTATCCCAACTTCATCTGCTCAATGCATGCTGCATTATCTTCAAATATGCAAGTTGGTCCCATCGTAGTAGACTCAAGTCCACTAGACTCTCGAATGTGAGATATAACTGAGCGAAGCCAAACACATTCTTTGACTGCTTCATGTAGTGCAATAATCTCAGCATGGTTCGAGGAGGTAGCAACAAGGGTTTGTTTGGTTGATCTCCAAGATATCGCCGTATTCCCAATGGTAAAAACATAACCGGTTTGAGAACGTCCTTTGTGTGGATCTGACAAATATCCAGCATCAGCAAATCCTACCATCACATCATTTGGTGTATCTGAGTAGGAGGGGGTATCGCCAAAGCCGTATCGGGACCACGACTTAACATCCTCGGGTCCGGATATGTTGGCGGATGGCGGAGCCGCGGCTTGTTGTGGCGAGGCAGGGTGCTGCTGAGCCGAAGCCAGTCTTGGCGGCTGACCGGTGGCGATCCGAGCCACGGTTTGTGCTGTTGGATGCAAGAGATCGACTAGGTGTCGAATCCTGATGAGTGTATCGATAGTACAAGCCCATGTCAAGGGTTCCTTTAAGGTATCGAAAAATGTTCTTGATTCCAACCCAATGACGTTGTGTTGGCGCAGAGCTAAATCTAGCTAACAAGTTCACTGAGAAAGCAATGTTTGGTCTAGTACACTGAGTAGGTATAACAAGGCTCCAATTGCACTAAGATATGGATATTCAGCTCCCAAGACCTCTTCGTCATCTTCTTTCGGACGAAAGGGATCTTTGTTGATATCCAGACTTCTAACGACCATGGGAGTGCCTGTAGGATGCATAACTTTGTCCATGTTAAATCGCCTGAGCATCTTTCGGACGTATGCAGATTGGTGTATAAATATTCCACCACTTCGGTGCTCTAGTTCTAAGCCTAGGCAAAACCGAGTCCTTCTCAGATCTTTCATCTCGAATTCGGATTTCAAGTAGCTTGCGGTCTCATTGATCTCATTTAGAGTTTCAATGATGTTCATATCGTCAACATAGACGGCTATAATGGCAAATCCTGAACTTGTTCTCTTTATGAACACACAAGGGCACAACTCATCATTCTTGTATCCTTTCCTAATCAAGTAATCACTTAACCGTGTGTACCACATCCTACCAGATTGTCGGAGTCCATATAGAGATCGTCTCAACCTGATAGCAAATGAACTTCGTGGTTTTTTCTCACTTGACTTGGGTAACGAAAGTCCTTCTGGCATTTTCATGTACATCTCCGTATCTAGATCCCCATAAAGATACGCTGTTACAACATCCATAAGCTGCATATTGAGTCTCTCTGAGACTACCAAACTGATTAAGTATCGGAAGGTAATAGTATCCATGACAGGAGAATACGTCTCTTCATAATCAATTCCAGGGCGTTGAGAAAAACCTTCCGCCACGAGTCGAGCTTTATATCGTTGGACTTCACCATTCTCATTTCGCTTTCTGACAAAGACCCATTTATGTCCAACAGGCTTCACGTTCGGCGGTGTAGGCACAACCGGTCCGAATACTTACATTTTCTTTAGAGAGTCTAGTTCAGCCTGGATTGCTTCTTCCCACTTCGGCCAATCCGCCCTACGTTGACACTCATCAACAGTGCGGGGTTCCATATCATCGTCGTCAATGACTTCTTGAGCAACGGCGTAGGCTAATGCATCATCGATATACATGGAATTCCTTTCCATAAGGTTGTGCATGCATAAGTAGTTTAGTGAGATTTCCTTGTTCTCCAACATCAACGGTGAGTCTGAGGTGTCCCCCAGATGATTCAGAGTTGATTCTTGGACATAGGTATAGTCGGAGACAATCTCGTGAGACGGCGTCACAGTATCGATGATGAACGGATCGCTTTGTGCCTGGACACATGCTTTCTTTCTAGGTACATTGTCCTTGGAACTGATTGGTCTCCCCCTCTTTCTAGGAGGATCCGAAGTCGACGCCGGCCCTCCACTTGGAGGTGCTGAGCCTAGGCTGCCGATGGCACCTAGGGCTGCGGCTCCGAGACCGGCGGCGCGTGCTCGCGCATGGCGAGGAATGTTGAGCCTTGCAGGTACATTCGCAGCAGGTATGGTTGATCTTGTCACTTTCGCAATATCAGTAAAGGAGTCGGGCATTAATCCGCCACCTTTTGTAGTTCCAATATGCGTTGTATTTTGGTCTCACACTGAGACGTACGGGGATCATAATGAGACATAGTGGGAGAGAACCACGTCAATTCCTGAAGTTCATTAGGGACGGATGCGGCCCCATCTCCCCCTAACGGCGGGAAGGATGTCTCATTAAAGTGACAATCTGCAAATCTTGGAGTAAACAGATCACCTGTCATAGGCTCTATGTAGCGGACAATTGTTGGTGCTTCATATCCAACATAAATAGCTAATCGTCGTTGTGGACCCATCTTGGTACGCAATGGAGGCGTGATAGGCACATATATGACACAACCAAAAGTACGCAGATGCGAAATATCAGGCTCGTAACCAGTTACCAACTGGTATGCACTAAATGGTTGGCTATCTGTGGGTCGTAGACGAATAAGCAAAGCTGCATGTAATATTGCATATCCCCAGGCCGAAACTGGCAGGTTTGTGGCCATGACAAGAGACCTAGCTACAAGTTGTAGTCTCTTAATGGCTGCTTCTGCAATACCGTTCTGAGAATGAACGTGGGGCATGGGATTTTCAACTTCAATCCCAACTGACATGCAATAGTCATCAAAACACTTTGACGTAAACTTTCCAGCATTATCCAGTCTGATTGACTTAATCGGATTGTCCGGGTGGTGAGCCCGAAGCTTAATGATCTGAGCTAGGAGTTTAGCAAATGCAGCATTCCTCGTGGACAACAACGCTACGTGTGACCAACGCGTTGACGCATCAACCAGAACCATGAAATATCTAAATGGTTCGCATTCTGGTGTTATAGGTCCACAAATATCACCTTGTATTCGTTGTAGGAACGGAATATTCTGTTTATTATCAATAGCAAAAGATGGTCTTACTTGAAGTTTTGCTAGTGAACAAGCTTTGCAAAACGAACGATGAGCATTAGACATCGCTACAGAAGCATGAGAAGCAGGAGGAGGCCGAACCTCTCCTTGGAGCCGAGAGGCGGCTATCGACGGCATGGCGGCCGAACCGAGGCCGAGGTGCCCTCTGTGCTTTTGTGATCTGAAAAATGGATGACTGTGGGAGCATTTCAAAATACGGATCATCAGATCACGACCCGGATGACCGAGTCTCTCATGCCAAAGCTTGTAAGCATCTGAATCGCATAAGACAACAACATGAGATTCATTGGCTCTAATGGTTGTGAAATACATGCCATTTCAAACACGCTTACACTTCTCCACAATGCAAGTACGCAAATTCTCAGTGGAGGTGATCAACAAATATTCAGTTCCATTTTCAACATAAGTGCTGAGGTGATAGTCGTTGTCACGCACATCCTTGAAAGCTAGCAAGGTTCTTGGCGCCTTAGGCGCATATAGGGCGTCCTCTACCCGAATTTCAGTGCCATTTGGCAATAAGAATTGAGCAGTGCCACGACCCTTAATTACGGGTCCAGTTCCTGTCATTGTAGATAATGACGATTCTCTTGGCGAAAAATCCGAAAACAATTGCCGATTCCTCAGAATCGTGTGAGTTGTTGCGCAGTCCAACAAACACTCAATCTCGCCTTGATACATCTACAAAAACAATGTAAATTGAATCAATAGTCTACTTTAGACTTTGGCGAACACTTGAAAGTAAGTATACTGAAACAATATATCATCACAAAATGAAGTGCATTAAGGCCAATAACATAGCCATGGCAACGACATAACTTGAGAGAAAGAGAGAAGCCTTATTTTAATCACCGAATACCAACATTGAGAGTTAACATAGCCTAGGTCAGAGATTGAGACCGGACACCGTCGTAGGTGGCGTGGCCGAGCCAAGGCCGAGGCCAAGGCAAAGGCTGGGGCCAAGCCAAAGCTGAAGCTGTGGTAAGGCCGAAGCTACCCTGAGGCCGAGCCGAAGCAAGGCGAGTGGTGAGGGTCGGTCAGGCATTGAGGCAATGCGGTGCGACGGTTGAGCTAAATCCGAAGCATGGCGAGTCCGAAGACACGTCGTTGCCGAGCCATGGATGCAAAAGTTGCATTTGTTCGATAGGCTATCGATTGTTGGTTTCAAAAACCGGATTCGGTGTTGAGCCAAGCTTGGTGAGTGGCCATGGTGAGCGAGGCCTGGCGGATCGCGGCCAAGTTGGCGAGTAGCCATGGCGAGCGAGGCCTGGCGGATCGCGGCCAAGTTGGCGGATCGCAAGTCTCTCGTTTTGTCTTTGTGATCTTATTTCGGATATGAGTTAACATCACCAGAATTGTGGTGAACTCAAAATAATTATGCCATTGAGAATTGGACGCATTTAACCATTTATGCTTTCATAGGGATGTAAAAATCTCAAATCATTCGTAGAATAAGAGAAATATTATTGATGACAACCCAAAAGTACATCAAGGTTGTTCTAAATAGAGCGACTTATCGAACAAAGTCGTGATTTATTGACTATATTATGTCAAAATAACAAGCACAATCAAACTTGAACATGTATCTCATGACCTAAGTCAAATACTTATTCATAATCTGGAGTATCATACTACTGAGTTCTACGTTTCTTGGTAGGTTGGAAGTCATCGATGGTGAAGTTGGTATCTTCCTCATCATATTCTTCTTCCTCAAAATCTCCTACATAGTTCGTTTCTTGTTCTATGTATTGTTTGTGTTTCTTGTAAGCGGCTTGAATCTCTCTACTTGCTGTGCAATCGCGTTGAAGATGATTCTTAGAGCCACATTTGAAGCAAGGAGTCGAAGTATTGTTCGGCGTATGGCCACCACGCCTGGGACTGGAACCAAAAATGTTCCTCCCTCTGGGAGCGGCGGCACCGCCACATCCCTTGTCCAAGAAAGCTGTCGGCCATGGCCGGCGCCTCTTCTCCCTCCTCGTCCGCCACGTGTTCCTCTTGGCGTACGTGGTGGTGGTGCTTGACGTTCATGAGGTTGATGCTGTTGCTTAGAAGCTTTACCACGGGCTTGATGAGATTCCGCAATGAATTTCGGTCCTCGAGGCCTCTTATTGGTGGTAAGAATCAACTCATGGTACCTCTCCTTTCTTTGAAGTAAATTCATCAAATCACTGAAGGTTTTGATAGTGCCTTTCTCACGGAGATCGCGGTACTGATACGACAACATGGACGCGGATTCTGGGAACGTCGTGAAAGTCTTCTCCATCATATCGTCATCGGTCTTTTCGACCCCACAAAAGCTCAAATCAGATTGCAAGTTTAGCATAGTCTGATGATATTCCTGGACGGAATCAAAATCCAATAAGCGGATTTGCTCCCAATTGGACATGAGGTCTGGGAGTTGTGCGTCATGCACATTGTCGAAGCGGTCCTTGAGGATATCCCATAGCTCTTTGGGATCAGTTTTCCTCAGGTATTGCTTCTTGAGCGTTGGATGGATATGGCGCCTGAGAAACATCAGGGCTTGTGCTTTCTGTTCAGGAGAAGCTTGTAAGCTTGCATCCTCAGGAGGGTTGATGGTGGCGGTAAATCTTTTACCAATGAAGGTGTTCTCTACATCTGAGATCCACCTCTTGTATTCCTTGCCTTGGACATCCAAGATGTCAAATTCTGGACGCTGAGTGTCAGCCATCTACATAACACAAACAGGGAGACGTTAGTATATTTGAATACTAATCAAGTTTGATTGTTCTTTTAGAACAGTGCCAAGATATATCATGGTCACATAAATCGATGCTTAACGTGACTTCAAGTCACAATCGATATCTTCCCTTTGTTTTCTTTTAAAAAAAAAAAAGAATACGTTATGGTTCACAATGACATCACAGTTACCAAAAAATGTTGTCACCGGGGTGACTAAATCCCCGTATGCCGTCCCGAGAAGCGATAGAATCGGGATGAGGTAGCAGGGACACGAAAAGGTCCCGGAAGAAAAAACAAAACCCAACTATTGAAAATTCAGAAGCGGGAACGTTTATAAAATATTTACCTCTTCAAGAGAAGCTTGATCAAATGAAACTTGACTCTTGGGGAAGCTTGTTTTCTGCGATTCTTCTTGATTTCTTCTCAACAACGAACTAGGCTTTAAAAGCCGCTTGCTTGGCTTGCGAGTAATCTTGAATCTTCGGGTATGCGTGCAAGTTATGGCACGCAAGGGAGGGGGGGGGGGGGGGGGGGGGGTGGGCAGGCGGGCAGCGCAGGTGCTGCTGAGAAGAGGCCGTCGGTGCCGAAGGGAAGAATCGGCGGCCGACGGTAGGTTAGGGTTTCGAAAAAAAAATTCGGAATCAGGGTTTCTAGGGTTTTAGACGGGAGGCTAGAGCAACGTGCTGATAACGTGTTGTACGAGAAATAGATTGATAGTAAACTGTGTCTTTATTGATTGATAAGGAGGCATTTATATAGGCATTACATCAAGTATCCCTGTGAATCAGGGATTCCCTATCTAATACAGAATCTAGACTACTAGCCTTATTAGGACAAGACACACCACGGAAGTTACGGAATTAACCTTCCTTGAACAAAATCTATTTTGTTATTGTCATATTTAATCTTGTGATTAAATTGTTTTATAAAGTATTTTAATATTTGAAGGTTAAAACTGTAAAAAAAATTCAGTTATGGTGAGCAAGACTTCTTCTCATAATAATAGTATAGATTAACCATTTTTTAATCAACATATTAGAATAAAAGATCATCTCACTTTGAAAATAAGAAAAAAAACTCATTCTTTTTCGCTTTATAAAAAAAGACATAATTTTAATATGTTTATCATAAAACGGTCCATTCTATTTCACTAAATAATAAAAAGATGTTGTTTTTAGTTTTATTTGTGACCAGAATACCTTTTTCTTGTTTTTTTTATTTTAACATGATCATATCATAATACTCTTTCTTTGATTTTCTCCCCTCTTTATCAAAACACTCTCTCTCACACACATTTTGATAGGACCCGCCCCAAGTAACATACTGTTACTCAGAGTAAATCCTGCGGGGACCATTTTAAGAGAGATTACTACCGAAAATTCGGCATGACCTTTCTTAAAATGGACAACCCTGACCTGAAAAAAAAAAACCCAAAAACACTTCGATAAAATCCAGCCTGACTCATGGAGCCACCTGCTCCCCCGAAATCAAGTAACTTCTCAATAACCAACAACAGTTCACTTTTATAGAAAGAAACGATAATTAAAAGTTTCCGAAAAACGTAACATTTGGGGTTCAACCCAACAGTATTAAAAGTAGAGTTATATAAATACACACTCGAGTATCAGAGCACTATACAACCGAGGAAAATAAAAGATACAAGTAGGCTATACAAATAACCTACACTTCAAGCAGCGGAAAAGAGGAACTAGGATCTTTGTCTCGGGCACCGGACTCCTCTGCAAAACTGGGCAGTTGAAAACAAAAGGGCCCAGGGGAAAGTAATTTAAAAACATTAGCGTGAGTGGACAAAAAGTTCTACAAATAACTATAATAATTTAACGAACATTTATATTTTACTTTCCACATTTTTTATAATATAAGAAAATCACGATGCATGCCTTTACTAACAAAGTCATTTTAAAATATAATCTTTCCATGAAAACATATCCCAGCCCCTCTGGTTCGGGAATCTATTAAAAGTCGAAAACCTCATAAAGAAAAATATTCCCGCAACCAGTCAATGAAAAAGAAAACATCTCATCATGACCAAATCCCATTGGTCATGTAACAGGGGAAAATCCATCCACCATAAATAACTGGAACCTCGTCAGGCTCCGGGTCCGAGAGTCCTATTGACTCCCCCCGTGTCTAAGTCTACTACCTAGACACGTCACCGCCTCAATATACACCACTCTACGTCGACCACCGAGCGTGAATCTGACCTATATGGTCAAGTCGTCACCTCGCGTGGGATGAGGCCTCGCTAGCTAGCATAAATGTAATAATACCGTGGACCCTCGTATGGCGCAAATCCGAAAACAAATCAAAAAAACAATTTTCCCCTTATATATGTAACCATCTGTACGATCCCCGACCGTACATCCGAGGCTTATACTCATAAATATACTTAAATATCAATCCAGCCTCGTATAAAATAAATGAAGTACACATATCTCGACTGTCATAAAATCCGGATATTTCAAATCATATAATACACGAAAATTCCATCTTCCAGTTAAGTATCAATATATGTATAATCTCATTGATATTAGGTTAATCCAATTTAATTGATAAACCAATTAAAAATCGAAAAGAAGCAATCATTATTTCAAATAACTTTATAACTCTTCGATGATTCAAAACATTAACAAAATAATCACCCCATATATTTAAATTCCCATAAAACCAAATATTTATGCATGCATCATTTTTAAAACAAAAGTCCACTCACAGTACTAAGTCGATCACCGTCCAGAGTCCTCCTCACGCTGAGGCTCTCCTCGACCTGAAGGAAAAATGTTTAATGAAACCAACTCACAATCAAAAAGTAACAAATCTAATTTAACGATAACCTCACTCGCACGTACGCCTCCGATTACACCTAAATACGTAGGAACTAATTGTCATCGGCCTTTGTTTTCTCGCCGCCGCCACCGCCGCAGCAGCGGCAGCCACACCGCCACCGCTGCCAAACAGCGGTAGCTCCGTCCAAGGCCACCCGACCCAAACGGCAACCAAAAATACCTCTCCTTCCCCTCTCCGCCGTCCTGCTCCGCTGCAGCCGCCGCACATGGCGGCTGCCCCGGCGACCAATCTCTCCCAACACCAAAATTAAACAATTTCCCAAATTCATAAATCGAAATACTTAGAATAAATCTTAACCCCCCTTAGAAATCTTCAAACAAATCCAAAAATAATGTTAACACAATGCATTTATCAAAAATAACCAAATTCTAATCTCAAAACACTCCCACGGCGGCGGCCAACTGCGGTCAACGCTGCCGCCGCCACCAATAATTCCCAAATTCCGATATAAGCTTCAATTCAACAATTCTAACAACTTTCTCTTCTACAACCAACACCAACTCCAAGCCTAAGGGGTTCAATTTCTCAAAACCCCCAAATCGGCACTATTCACAAAACCCTAGAAATTTCAAACTCAAAATTTCCTTACCTAGGTCGAATTGATCCGATTCCTTTGGTGGAGTTGTTACCAGCATCGTACTCTTCCTTTTCCCTCTCGAAATCCGGCTAAGCAATGGCCGGTTAAGGGAGTTTCAGCTCCCCACCGAAGTGGCTGCAAACCGGCCGGATGGTGGCTGAGATGCCACGCCGCTGCTGCAGGGAGGACTAGGGCTGACGCACGTCGTCCGGCGTCGGTGAGGCTCGACTTGGTGGCCGGTGGCAGGTGGTGGTCGGTGGAGTATCGGCTGGAGGGAGAGGAAGAAAAACAGAGAGGAAGAAGGAAAAGAGAGAGGCACGGGGGAGAAGAGAGAAAAAAAGAAAAAAAAGTGAAGTTTCCCTTTTGGGAAACATTTCTCTATTTATACTCGGCCCAAAACGGAAAGTATTTAATTTCCGTCACGAACTTTTAATGGTTTTCGACGAAACGAAACTCACTCAACGATTTAATTTAACGTTTTCTCCCACTCGTCTCAAACGATTTCCGCTCAACCACCAAATTGAACAAAACTCAAGGGCGTGAAATTTAAATGAAATTACTCAGAATTTAAAAAGGGTTCGGGACGTATCACATTTTCATGACTCCTACTACTACTAAACCCCCAACTTCCAAGAATCTTTTCTTCTTCATCTGAAAACTCTCCGCATCCGGAGGAGGTGGTGCCGAGAAAGCAGGCGACGGGTGCAGACGAAGACGTGCTCCCATTGATTCACACTCCAAGGTCAGATCTCGAGCCTCTCTCTTCTTCTCCATATCTCTCTTTGCTCGGATCTTCATTTTGTTTTTCAGTTTCGATTTCCATCTCTGTCTACGTGATCTCGCAGATCGCCGTCTTTGTAATCTTTGACTTGTAGCCTACAACGACGGCGACTCCGGCGAGACGATGATTTCCATTCTAGTCTTGAGAGAATTATGGAGATCCTTCCAGTTTAGAAGAGCTGCTTCAAGGCTTTTGTCGTTGTCGTCGAGAATCATAGAGCTGTGTTTGGCACTTTAGCTTATGTTTTTGCTCCACAGGTGTGATTCCATAGGCTTTTGTCGTTGTAGTCGAGAATCATGGAGTTGTGTCATAGGCAGGCAAACGGCGAAGAGCTGCGAGCTTTCGTTAATCGTTGGCAAACGGTCACGGCCGGGGTCAGGGACTTGGACAAGGGTATTGCCGAGTCCGCCTTCATGCAAGGTCTCCAGCCCGAAAAATTCTCGTACGCTGTGCGGGTGGAGATCCCGCAGGGTTACGATGAACTAATGGCAATGGCCATTAGGCACGCCCAGGCGGACCACGAAACTTATGGGTCTCGCCAGCATAAGAGAAGGCAGGAGGAACCTGATTCCGCCCGGCAGGAGGCATGAAGCTGGCAGCAGGGCCATGACTGAGGAGCTGCATCCTACAGAAAGCCAAGGAGCTGGCCGAACCAGCAGCGTCGGAGGGACACTTTTGACACCCCTCAGCGAGGTGGAAAGCCCCCGCCCTACCAACAAACCCGCCCCCTCACAATAATGCCAACGGGACGACAAGAGGTATTCTCCACCTTAACCGCTTCTTACGAGGATATCCTATATGACAACGGGAACAACATCCCTCCTCCACCAAAAAGAAAACACCCAAAGGGGAACCTCACCAGGGCGTAGACCGGTAAGTACTGCTCCTACCACAATGAAGCCACACACCACACAAACGACTGCCTTGCCTTGAAAACAATGATTGAGGGCCTAGTCCGCCGCGGCGACTTGTAGCAATATCGAGGGTAACCCAGACAGTTGGGACCGCGCGGCATCCTGACGTCTATCCCATGACACCAACGCTCATCCGACCGGTCGATATCTTAGACCCGTATAGAGGCTCAGCGGTCCAACAACTTATCAGCCTGAGAGAAAGGCTAGTTTTTTTCCCTTTCTATACACAACTAGCTAGGCATTCCAACCAGTTCGGCCGGTATAATTTCAGCAATTATCTATTCCAACTTTGTTTTTAACTAAGTATAGAGGGCAATCCATGAGCAGCCACGTCAGGAAAATTGAAAAAATCATAACACAAGCTCAGGCAAAATGGCCATCCATTATAACTCAGGGCAGCATTTAAAAAAAAAAAAAAAAAAAACAACAACAACAAAAAAAAAAAAAAAAAAAACTTAAAGCAAAAAGGGAGGGCGGGAGTGTATGATAGGAGCATAAAATGCGACGTTCTTAATATGTTTTTATCCCCATTTATGCATTTCTTATCCCTTATTGTTGTATTATAGAGTCATTGAGTCATGTTAGAGTCATTGGCAAGTGTTGGTGAATAAATTGAGCTAAAAATGCAGAAATGTCGAATTTTGAAGAGTTTTAGTTTAAGTAGGACTCCTTGTTGTACTAGGAATCCTGTTTGGACTAGGAAACCTGTTTTGACTAGGAAACTTGTCGAAATGGAATTTTCATCATTTGTCGTTTCTAATACTTGTGTGGTTGCGGTTTGTGCTTTAAATTGATAAAAATGCATAATTATGGTGGAGTCCTTATTGAACTAGGATTCCTAATAAGAGTTTGATTGCAACTAGGACTCCTTTTTCAAGTAGAATTCTATTTGGAAAAGGAATCCTTACTAAAGTAGGAATCCCAGTTGGATAAGGATTCTACGAGTTTGAGTCCTAATTGAATTCTACGAATCTAGGAATTTTAGTTGAACAAGGAGTCTACAAATGCTCGACGTTTTTGAATCGTCGAAAGAATTTCATTGAAAATACAACTCCTTGTTGGACTAGGATTCCTTATCTATCTAGGACTCTTACTCATGATAATTGTGCTACATCTTTTTATCTTCTTTTTGATTTATTTCATAATCATATTTTCAGGAATCAAAGAGAAGATATATGGAAGAAATTTGGAGGGAATTTTCGGCAAGAAATGAGATCCCTTGCCGTGTGGAATAAGAAATAGAAATCCAAATTGGATTTGGAAACTTTCCTAATCTAATAATCTTATCTATTACATATATGTCTTTTTAAGACATCATTTGTCTAGATTAGGACAAGTTTAATGCATGAATTAATTGTGTATTTCTTTTCTTTATTTTCAGATTTACTTGGAGATAAAGAAGGAGATAATTCTTGAGGGAATTTCTGTCGAATTACCATGGTAAAAAGGAGAAGTAATTTTCGGCAAAATGGGATGTGTTGCTGTGAGCTTCAAGAAGGAAAAGATGGATAAGGACTCTTCAAGGCCGGCAAAGAGATGGATTAAATCAAGAATAAATTCTATTATCTTATAGAATTTCGGAAGTATAATGGAAAAGAAGATTACTTGCCGTGCAAAAGAAAAGAAGAAGAGAGGGACTTGGAGACTTCATGGCCGGCCAAGATAAGAGATAAATGGTGGAATTAATATCTTTTTGCATGGGAAAATCGGAAATTGCATGAGAGAAAAGAGGAGGACTTCTTGTGGGAATCTTCAAGGCCGGCAATGCAAGGAATGGATGTGGACATAATCAAAGCTTAATGCATTTACTTGGAGCCGAAACAATGAAGGTTAATTGAAGAAAATACAAGAGAAATTCGGTGGAATTAAAGAGATAAAAATCAGTGGAAATTTCATGAAGAACTAGAAGTCTTTTGCCGAATCTATCACCTTGTGTTTTTCGGCTTTCTTGTGCATGACTCTTGCCGAACCCTAGCTCCTCCTATCCTCTATAAATACCACACATTGTATTCAGAAAATTATCATCTCTCCCTCCACAAAAAGCTGCCGAATCCCTGCCAAATTAATTCCACAAATTACATACCAAGACTCAAAGCCGAATCCACCACCTCTCACAACAATTCGATCACCATCTCACCAATCCTTGCCGAATCTTAACCAAGGTTGTAACATGGATTGTATTTTATTGGTTTTTGTTTCTTTGTATTTAAACATAACTTTGTCTATGAAGTATGTTTTGGTTTCTGAATTTAATTTCGGTATTGATATTCATATATGGGATTTTCGGATCTTTGTTATAATTGTTTGGATATTTTGTATGTGATTGCCGAATTATGCATGCTTTTAATTGAATATGGTATGTTGGACAGCAAGCTTTAGCATATTTTCTTGATTTTAATTAGGTTTATTTCCTTAATTCGTGTGGAACCGAAGGAGATGTCTAGATGCATTCGCAGGCCATGAGTGTTATCTAGATGTTGAATTCATATGCCGATTTAATACATGTTGATTCACACGCGTTGTTGGTTTTAATATGTATTAATCTAAGGGTTAGAGTAATTCTGGAAATTTACATGTCGATGTGAGATGAGTGACGCCATACTTGCTAACATGTTCCAATTCGACAATATGTGCTTATGTGCTTTTTGTGTTTAATTTACATGCGTTGTGTTATTAAACCGATTAGTACCATGTTTAGGATTGCGCGCGTTGTGGATTCTAAATACTTGTGATGTCTTGAATAATTAGGATAAGCTGCGTTGGCCCTAATTAAATTGGAGCTTAATTAATCTTGAAATCGTTTTATGCTTGCTGCCCTATTACTTGTTTTAATTTTATTGCATGTGTAATGAGATTCGTGTTTGGTGATTGTGTGAAAGGTGATGATCAATTGTAGATAATAATCTAGGATTTAATTTTCGTAAATTAGTAGGTAAATAAATTAAAGAAATCGTAAAACCCCCTTTAAATACAATGCTTTGTGTGATTGAAAACCCTTGATTTCCCCGGATAGAACGATCCCTACTTGTCCTAACTACAATTGACAAAAGAAGGGTATTATTTGTATGAGATTATTTTGCAGGTACAAATTGTGCACGCATGCGATCCCATCAGTGTACAAAGTCTGGAGTCTGCTACGGCACTTCCGCCTGGTCTCCCTCTTCAGCAGGAGCTCCATCAGCAGGGGTTCCACCAGCGGCATCTTCACCGGCCGGCTCGGCGTCACCCTCCAGAACCTCTTCCACATTCGCCTGCGGCGGCGGCAGCTTTGAGACGTTAAGGTAGCCCTTACTCTTGCAGTCGTCATAAGCATTGACTATCCCTGCCTTCCGGGCCCGTTCCAGCAGATCAAGAAGCTCATCGCTTTCCTGATACTTTTTCACTGCCCGCTGGTACAGCTCCGGGTCATTCTCATCGACCGCACCGTCGGTAGATGCGGATACAATCGCCACCTCCCGCTGGAGCTCCTCGACCTTGGTCTCCAGCTCGGCCCTCTCCTCCTCCAGGCCCTTCTTCTCCTCTTCAAGAGCCTCGACCTAGGCCTCCAGCTTGGCCACCTGCTTCCTGGCCCTCTCCTCCAAGCAGGCCTTCTCCCGTTGGAGCTTGGATTTCTCCAACTCCAAGAGGTCTCGGGCGCTTGTCAACGCCACCACCTACTTCTTCAGCTCCGGCAGGCCTTCACTTGCATCCGACTGATACAAGTGGTACAGCAGCTACAGTTTAACAGGCACCAGTTAGAAAGCAACAGAGCACGAAATAATGAACAAATACTAGTGGCAAACTGTCCTTACCTGGAAGGCCACCTCCTTGGTTTTCAGCCGGTTCTCCTCTGGTCGGATATTATGCTCCTATCAAGTGTGTCTCTTCAAAGTGACAGTCTGCAAATCGCGCAGTAAATAGATCACCGGTGGTTAGTTTTAAGTAGCGGATTATCGTTGGCGAGTCATAGCCAATATAGATGCCTAAACGTCGTTGTGGGCCCATTTTGATACGCAATGGAGGCGTAATTGGCACATAAACTGCACAACCGAAAGTACGTAAGTGCGATAAATTGGGTTCAAAACCAGTTACCATCTGGTAGGCACTAAACACATTGTTGGTAATGGGTCGGAAACGAATAAGCATCGCTGCATGCAGTATTGCATATCCCCAAGCAGAAACTGGCAAATTGGTTCCCATAACCAATGCCCTAGCCACTAGCTGGAGTCGCTCAATGGTGGCTTCTGCAAGGCCGTTTTGAGAATGAACATGAGGAACAGGGTGCTCTACTTCAATCCCAATGGACATACAATATGATGGGACCAAACTTCGTGCACAATTTGTACCTGCAAAATAATCTCATACATATATATTACCCTTCTTATGTCGAGTGTAGTATTGACAAGTAGGGATCTCATGAAGTATTACATAATAAAGGGGATTGAAAATTTGTATCTAAACCTACTGAAAATTTACGAAAATAATATTAATAAAAACCTAAACTATTATTCACATATGATCATCATCTTCACACATAACACATCACACAAAACTCACATAACATGTAACGAGATCAAACAAGGAATCATAACATAAAATTCAGCAAGCGTCAAAGAAAGTATTTTAGTTCCAATTTAATTAGAGCCCTTCGTGGTTCATCTAATTAGGAAAACTCCTTAATTATTTAGAACCAGCTTCGTGCGTAATCCTAAACATAGTGCTAATCAGTTTAAAGACACTTCGTGTAGAAATTAAACCAAGAAACACATAATCATAATGAGTCGAATTGGAAACAAGTAACAAGTATGGCGTCACCTCACCCTATTAACATGCATATTTTCAGAATTACTCTACCCTTGGAATTCATACAAGATAAACCATATACAATTTACCTCATACAAATTTGACAACATGAAGCATACACCCAAGAATCAGCCATGGCCATGGCTGCCCTCAAATATACAACTTGTTGTGTATACGAATTCAGAAAATAAACCAAAACAAAATCAAGAGAACTTGCGAAATTTAAATACAAAACCTAATTAAAATTTGAAACATGTTAAGAACAGAAATCGGAAATCAAACATCAAACATGCATATTCGAAAGTCTAAATTCAGATTAATAAAACCAATCAAACATCCACAAATCCTTACAAACTTCATAGACAAAGTTATGTAATTGTACAGAAAAATAAAAGCCATGAAAGAAGAGTTAATCACACTTTGGTAAACCTTCAAGAAAGCTTCGGAAAAGAGTGGTTTCAATGGAGATGGATGGTACGAAATTTAGATAGTGATGGAGAGGGATTTCGGCTTTACTTTTCTTTGGATATTGTGGTGGAATTTCGGCAGAGCTTTGGCTATGTGAAAGTGAGAGATGAGATGATATTTTTCTCTGTAAAACTTGGCTACATGTAGAGGACAAAGAAGGTAGGGTTTCGGCAGCAACTAGGGTTCACAAAACCTAGTTTTTCTCAAACTTATCCTGTTGGCAGATTTGACCTTCGAGTGAAGATTACAGAATATCTTTGTTTAGAAAATAGATATTGAGGTGATTCCAATTGGGTTAGAAACTAGACTCCCGTAGCTTTCCATCTATATATGGCATGTCATCTGGTTCAAAGTGAGCTGTCCGAGAGAGTCCGTGGAAATTGAGAGACGTGCACAGGAATTCTGCCGAATTTAATTAGGATTTGCTGCGATTTTCTTCCTCTTTTTCTGAATTATCTCTTCCGATTTTCTTCATGGATCATTGCTTCATGGACTTCTTGATGGACTCAGCTCATCCCTTGTTGGATAAATAATCCATGAAGCAACCAAAAGTTCTCCTTGGTGGACCGGGAAAGCTTTTGTCTTTCGGCAGGAAATAGATTTTCCTTCTCGGCAGATTGACCTTCGTGTGATCCGACAGGCATAACTCCTTCCTCAAGAGAGCTTTTACTGCGATTCCAATTGCATATGAAACTAGACACACAGAGCTTTCCATTGATATGTGATTTGCCTCCTGGTTCCTTGTGGATTTTCTGGCATAAATTCCGGAAATCAGGACACAGTCCCAGGAAAATCCTGTTAGTCCCTGGTGATCTTTGTTCAAACTGTCAAGTTGCACCCATCGTTTGGGTGACTTTCCGAACTCCGATTGATCTGAAATTTAGACAAAATACACTTTTTTTGTTAACTATATGCATACCAAATTTCATCGAATTTGGAGAAGGATAGGTCAGTCAAACACAGGCCTCAAAATCATGAAAACAACATATTTTGCACTTTTTCCTCAGATTTCTATACTTAGTCGTTATTCTGACAATGAAACACATTTTCTCCAAAACTCTACCAAAGGGACACTAAACTATATTATGACTCTATCTTATTTTAAATAGACTTAACAAAGCATAAATAAGGGATAATAACACATTAATAACGTCGCACATTGTGTTCCTATCACAATAATCATCGAATGCTTTGGAGGTAAACTCGCCAGCATTATCCAACCTAATAGATTTGATAGGGTGGTCAGGGTGGTTAGCCCATAACTTGATGATTTCAGCTAAAAGCTTGGCGAATGCAGCATTTCTTGTAGACAACAACGCGACGTGTGACCAACGCGTCGACGCATCAACCAGCACCATAAAATACTTGAATGAGCCGCATTCTGGTTTGATTGGTCCACAAATATCACCTTGGATCCGGTGTAAGAATGATATATTTTCAGTTGAAGCTTTGGCGAATGAAGGGCGAGCGTGCAATTTAGCAAGCGAGCAAACCTTACAAAATGAGCGATGGGCATTGGAAATTGCCGTTGTGGCATAAGAGGACACGTTGGGTGTCGCCCCATGTCCCTGTGAAGGGTGGGACGACATGACTTGCGACGTAAAGGCCACTTCCTCTTTGGCCAGGTGCTCGGCCCCGAAACCCTGTGAAGGGAGGGGTGGTGGCGAGTGTGGCGTTAATGCCACGGCATTGCGAGGAGCTTGGCTTCTGCGCACATCACGACGTTGAGTCGCGGTAAGGGGTTCTTCCAATCACTTTTTCGACTTGAAAAATGGATGTCCATGGGAGTTCTTTAGAATCCGGATCATCATATCACGGCCGGGGTGGCCTAGTCGAGCATGCCAAAGCGTGTAATCATTAGTGTCACAAAAATTATCAGTGACATCATATGATTCGAAAACACGGGTTGTAGTGAGATATAAGCCATTGTCTTCAATGCACGGCATCTTCTCTAAGATACGGCGACGACCGTTTTCTTGAGAAGTAATGCATAAGTATTCTTCACCATTCTCAGCATAGCTATCCAAGTGATAACCGTTGGCACGGATATCCTTAAAACTCAGCAGGGTTCGATTTGTTCTCGGCACATAGAGAGCATCAATGACATTGATAACGGTACCATTTGGTAACATAAATTCAGCGGTTCCTCGCCCTTTAACAACCGGCGAGGTACCTATCAATGTTGTCATTGATGAGCGATACGGCATTAAATCCGTAAACAACTGCCTATTCTAAGGAATAGTGTGGGTAGTTCCACTATCAGCTAGACACTCAACTTCACTGCGAGACATCTACAAAGAGAAGAAAACTTGGGTTAGTTTCTCGCGGGACACAGTCTAATCACTACACCGTAGCATAGAGAAAGAAAGGGGATGAAATCCCAACGAGTGTATCACATGGCATTTGGATATTATAACTTCGACTTAAGTCGGAAAGTGCAAGGTTGAATGTTACATAACCAAGCAATCATCAGAAACCAAAACGAAGCCGAGGCTTCGCACATTGTGGTGTGGAACACCTTTGGTAACTAGGATAAAACGAGGACAAGCCTCCTAGGATTGGTGTTAAAACACCTCTCTGGCTGCACACTAGCCGAAGCTATGGATGTCAATAGCACATGGTGTCGTGGCACCAGAGTGTGGCGAGTACCAAGCCTACTTCACCTTAATGAACCGATTGCGGCTCGTTCGCTTCCCTTTATTATTTTTTTTATTCTATTTTTTTTTATTGAGCGTAGGTGGGATTATATATAAGTCCAAAATATAGAGCCAATGTAATATAAAGGTGGCATCACAAGAACCACGTGAGTTGTTAATACACGAACCTGATTGCATAAAAACATAAAATCTCTCACAATATGGGAAAACAGAGAAATTTTATTAAGTGCCAACTTGAATACATCAACTTCTAATTCCAAAATAAACAGACTAACAAGAGTCATAAAAACATGGCGAGTGCCATTACAATACTTGATAAACTGGAAAAGCCAAATACATGGACTAATCAAAATCCGGGACATCAAGAGTTTGTGGTTGCACCTTTGGTAAATCCACATGATGAGCATAATTTGCTTCAATCATCTCGTCCTCAGCATAATTGCTTTCTTCAGACAGAAACTTCTTGTACTTCTTGTAGGCATTTAATATCTCCTTACTAGTTCGACAGTCGCGATGGTAGTGTTTGGAGGAACCACACTTGTAGCACGGAGCAAATTGGGCATTCCGGTTATTGCTATGAGGTCTAGGAGGGTTTGGTACCGGGCCTAGACGGGGTCCGTGGCCGGTCCGGCCTCCCCCTGAAGGTGGTGCGGTTTCGTCACCTTCTCACCTCCAAGTGTTGGAGCGTCGTGTCACTTTGTTTCCAGCATTCTGATTTCTTCCACGTACCAGATTGTAGGGGGCATGGCGGCCTTTATTTTTCTGCTTTGAAGCCTTCCCATAATGAGCCTGTGGTGTTGGAATTGGCTTTGTACCAACAGGTCTCTGGCTACTATTGAGCCTAATCTCAGAATGGCGCTCTTTTTTTAGCCAATATTGCCATAAGGTCAGAGAATGTCCTGATTCTGCCTTCATCAACTGAGATCTTATACTGATGTCCTATGACATCGTAGGCCATGGGGAATGTGTTAAATGTCTTCTCCAGAAGATATTTATCGGTTTTGATGACGCCAACCGTGCCAAGATCTGCCTATAGACTAATCATATCTTGATTGTATTTGTCTACTTTGTCATAATCCGAGAAACGGATTTGTTCCCATTTAAGGGTGAGCTCTGGAAGAAGCATGTCATGGACATTGTTGAATCATTGCTGGAGCGTGTCCCATACAATTTTGGGATCTTTTACCGACAAATATTATCGCTTCAGAGTTGGGTGGATATGGCGCCTCAAATACATGAGGGCCTGAGCCTTGGTATGGTCCCCAAAAGGGGTGTTGGCGGCTGCATCAGTCAGAAGGGCTGGAAAATCTTTGCTTTGAAAAGCAATTTCAACATCGGAAACTCATCGATGGTTGTCTTTGCCTTGAAGATCTAAGATCTCAAAATCAGGGCGTGACGGTGACGACGACGACATCTACAAGAGAATAAAACGTCGGATTAGTATCACTCATAAAGAGGTACTATCAAGTATATATTGGAATTAGAAGGGATATATTCGGTCACATAAGTGATTTTTTTTTTCAATGCAAAAGCATTTTTGATGCATAAACCGGCGACATCATATCGCACCTTCAAACAGTGGCGTACTCAGACATCCACATAAGTATATTTTTCTTTTAATTCCTTTTCAAACGTGATTCTCCCAGGACCATCACTTAAAACTGCGACCGTAGGGGTGATGAATTCCCCATTATAGGTCTCATCGGCGATTTAAGAATGGCCGGAATAGGAGTAGAAGAAAGGCTAATAGTGCCCAATATAATATATCTATTGTTCAAAAGCAGGAACTTTTAGAAAATTGTTACCTTTTGGAATTGATCAAAAGATCGAGTGCGTAAAGCTTGTTCTTCGACTCTTGTCTGATTCTCGAGCCTCTGCTTGCGCGAGTAAGCTGGAGGAGCTATCTTCAAAATTTGATGGGGGGCGAATAAGAGTGGCGGTCGAGCGAATGGGCGTGAGGTCGAGCAAGCGAGTGGGCTAGCGAGCGAACCTGCTGGTGGCCAAGCGAATGAGCGTGACTGCGGAGCGAGTGAGCGGGCGGGCGGGCGAGCGGGTGAATAAGCAGGCGGCCGTAGGGGGGGGGGGGGGGGGGCTGCGGCCTAGGAGAGACCGAGAATGAGTCACACGGGTCCCGAGAAGGGAGGTGCGGCCGACGGAATGGATGGAAGGGGAGGAAAAAGTTATCAGGGTTTTTCTAGGGCTCAGGGAGATTACGTGCTGATAACGTGTTCAAGGAGAAATTATAATAGGGAGAACTTCTTTTTTATTGATTGATAGAGAGGCCTTTATATATGCATTACAATAAGAATCCCGATAAATCAGGGATTCCTTATCTATTACAGAATCAACTATACTAGTCTAATTAGGTCAAGACACATCCAGGAAGTTACGGAAATAACCTTCCTACAACATAACGATATATTTACAATTGATATCGAGAAAATCGATTTTATTTTTCATTAATTCCATGCCATGAAGGTTTTTATATATATAGCTAATTATGACCAATATTTTTCATTCAATAGGGAAACTTTGAAAATATTTTGATGTGCAGTTTTCGTGACCTAAGTGATCACTTAGACGATGAAATTCAGTTTCGTGGTATAAGTAAACCTTCTTAGAGGACGAAATTGATTTTCGTGGTTTAAGTACTAACTTAGGCCACGAATTGAAATTTCGTGGTCTAAGTGGTCACTTAGGCCACTAAAAGTTTGACTTAGGTGACGAATGAGAATGCAAAAAAAAAAAGTCAAATGAAACTAATTGAAGTATAATTAAGACTAATTTGTGTGGTTTGTTATTTCATACCATTAAAGTTCAAAGATAATTAAAATTAAAAACGATATATTTAAAATTGATATCGAGAAAATCGATTTTATTTTTCATTAATTCCATGCCATGAAGGTTTATATATATAGCTAATTATGACCAATATTTTTCATTCAATAAGGAAACTTTGAAAAGATTTTGATGTGCACGTATGTACGTATTAATAGGGTCAATTTTATTTCCTTTTTTTTGTAATATATATATATATATATATATATATATGTGTGTGTGTGTGTGTATCGATCAATAAAGAAACTTTGAAAAGATTGGTGTTGAGTTTTAAAAGAAAACAAGGTGTGCGTTGTCTTTCATAATTAGTTAAAAGTACGTGGCAATTTTTTGGCTTCAATTTGTGTTATGGAATCTAGTTTCAAACGAAAGAGGAGGAGACCGACGAGTGTTTTGATATGAGGCATGAGCCATGGTGTCGCCGGACGACGCAGTGTTTTAATTTAGCATATTAGCAAAAATCTTAAATATGTATCGATCAATATGTAAGAAACTTTGAAAATAAAGTGTGAGATGTCTTTCATGAGTTAAAAGTGGCGATATTAGAAATGACAATTTTATTTGACTTTGAAATCTATATTAGATTTGAAATCGATATTGAAGTTGAAAAATAATTAAAATTAATCACGATATATCTACAATCTTATCAATTCATTGCAGTCCCGAATGCACCTACATCTCAAAACAGAGTCAGTGATGACTTCATTAATGACGAAGATAATGAGGAATCAGACGATAATGAAGATTCTAATGATGACTTTACTGAAATAATTGAAGATGCAGATAATACAGACGATGACGATTATGATGGAGAAGCATGATTATTTAAATTATGTTTTTAAATATTTCAATAAATTTATTTGTGATGTATAATTACAAATACATATATATATATATGTACTTAATAACTGCGGTTTTTTGTTTTTGTATTATTAATTAATATATATATATATGTATATTTGTGGTCCGAGTCGACAAAATGCACTTATTAAGTCCTCGCAAAAGTTTTTTTTTACACACTTGGAGGCTTAATTTTCGTCTAATAAACTTTCCCAAAATTAAAAATTAACTTAGGCGACGAATAAAATATTTTCGTCGCATAAGTAAAGACTTATGCTACGAATAAAATAGTTTCGTGACCTAAGTAAAGTTTTTTTTTTTTTCCGAAATTCGAAATTTACTTAGGCTACGAATTAAATTATGTCGTCGCAGCTTACGAGTCACTCAGGAGAAGAATTGGAATTATTCGTCGCCTAAGTTAAACAAGCTTCTATATATACTCGATCGGGATCGAACTGCAATCCCTATCCCTGATTCTTTCTCCTTCTTCCTCTGTCGCCTCCGTTCCCTCCCCGTAGCCCCCGCCTCCGTCTCAAATCCCCCTTCTCTGTGTTTGGTTTCTCCCTCAAATCCGCCGCGTGACCAGTTCGGAGGACTCCGCCGCACCCACCTTCATCTCCCTTGACGTCGCCGCCGATGAACTCGAGCCAAAATCAGCCTGGGCGCCTCCGGCAGCCGAGCCAAAGTCCTCGCCCCGTGGCCAGCGCCTCCGTCTCAGCTGCCTTCGCCGATTCCATCGACGGCTGCGGTGGCTTCGTCGAGGTAAACATCACTCTCTTCAACACTTGATTTCGTAATTTAGGGTTTGGAGAACTGATTCGAACTCTGATTTTGCAGGCGAGCTCTGCTTTGTTCAAGGCCAGGAAGACGACCTATGCTAAATTGGACTATTCTCACATCACTGTACTACTCGTTTTTCCAATTGCTACTGCTGCTTCAAATTGCTAGGAGATTTTGATCTTTGCTGCATTTTACTGGTGGTTTGTGATGTTAGGTTGATCTCATGACAGTTGATGGATTGTTGAAGGAGAGTACTCAGTGTGCTCCTAATGGCTACTACTTCATCCCCGTAGACCTTTGTTGGTGACTCCTGGCTTTGATTCTCAGCTCTGACTTCTTATCGATTAAGTTCCTTGGATTCCAATTTCACCTCAGCTATTATCAGATTTCGGTAATCTCTTTCCGATTGGCATCTCTATCACTTGACGAAGAAGTTTTTATTTTTGTTTTCGGACTGGTGAATTGGCATGAAGAGTTAGATTATGGTTTGAATGTATGGGTTGTGTGCTATTTCTGCTTATTTGAGAGATAGTGTCCACTTTGGTTGTTAGGTTGTTCTGGTAATTGGAGAATTGGCAGGTTTCCTGGTCTATTTTTGATTGCTAGCTGTGAGAGTATGAGTTGATTAAGGTCTCTTAAACTGGGGTTTCTTACTGGTCGTATAAGTTTGGATGCAACGAAATTGTGCCTAGTTGCCATAGGCTTGAGAGTATGCAGCTTTCAGCTTTCAACACATGCATGCAATTTTTCAGTTTCATCATTTACAGTATAGAGATACATATTTCAGTTTTTCATCAGAGCTTGTCATGTTGCTGCTGTGTTTTGTCTGCCTATCTTTCCTACTCCATCACATCTGATAATCAAGTTTATATGTTGCTGAATCGTATTCTGTTGAACCCTAGGTTGAGAGATGCAATCAAGTTGCTGCAATGCCATTGGGTTTTTGATTTGCTATGAGACAACTTCCTACTTTATCATACAGAATTGAAATTTGAACCCAAAGTCCAAATCATTTAGTTAGGACGAGATTCCTATCTGTTGCAAATGGAGGTTGCTTAACTTGTTAACTAATTTACATTTTGTGCTTACATGTGTACTTGCAGGCGTCTCATGTTGCATCAACTGAAGGATTACCAGTCCTTGACTGCTCATTGGAAGTATCATCTCATGTTGTTTCATCTGTTTCAACGTCATCAGGGGGAAGCTAGCTAGTTGTTCAAGAATATTACTTGCTGACTGAAGGTTGTATAAAACCATTGAGTGATCTCCTTGTATACCCTGATCCAAGGATAGTGATTGTCTGCTTAGGGTTAGAGAACATTTTGAACAAATTTATTAATATTAATATATTTATATTTTGTCTCAATTTTCTAATTTTTTTTTTAAATTAAACTACTTAGGCGACGAAGATATAAAATTTCGTCTCCTTAGTGGGAAAACTTAGGAGATGAAAATATTTCTTCTTCGTCGCCTAAGTAGTTTAATTAAAAGAAAAAAAAAAAATAATTATTGAACAACAAAGGTGATGAAATATTTTATTTTCGTCGCTTTAGTGGTCCACTTAGGCAACGAATAATTGTTTCGTCGCCTAAGTGAAACTCAAAGCCGACGAAAAATTTCGTCCTTTAACATTTTGGTCGTCACTAGAGTTCTTAGAAGACGAAAATAATCCATCGCGTTAGTGACTACTTAGGTGACGAAAAATTAATTATTTCGTCGGCAAATTACTTAGATGACCACTTCTAGACGACGAAATTTAATTGACGAAATTTTCGTCATCAAAGTACTTAGGCGACGAAAAAACCTCTTAGGTGACGAAACTATTTCGTCTCCTAAGGTTTTTTTTTTCTGGTAGTGTTAGGTATCAGAGCGGAATAGGCCAGTCCCGCCCGATATTCTCTTAGCTAGCAGGATTTGCAGGCAGGAATCACACCAAGGTCCACCGGTATCTGTGAGTCTACGGATTCAGACAGAAACAAATAGTAAGATTATAAAGTTTAAACGATAGACTCGCAATCATAATAGCTTCATTGAATCAATCAAGAAATTGAAAATTACTAACAAAATCAATCAAGAAGCAAAAGTTCCAATCATGTAAATTTCTCAACGGAATTGAAAGTCTAACAGAACTATTCCTACTGAAAATTGAAATTAGAGAAAGTGGAAATTTTGATCGAGTTTACTAACCTGCGGGAGTTTTCGCACGAGGCTATTAAGAAGCGCGACGAGTGGGGGCGGCAGAGAGACGAGGTCGTGAGAGAGAAGGAGGAGCTTTCCAGAACGGCCTTGACGACAACTTTAACGGCGACGCCGACGAGACGTGGTTGTACTTCTCCATCGTGTGGGATCCGACGAATATGGTGGCGCCGACGGAGACGGTGGCGAGAGAGAGAGAGAGAGAGAGAGAGAGAGAGAGAGAGAGAGAGAGAGAGAGAGAGAGGAACAGAGATTGGGGTTTTAATCTGGGGTGGCGGCCGGTGTTAGATAGATGGGGTGGTTAGGTTCGTTTCCTATTAATTAAAAGAAAGAGAGAGAGAGAGAGATTGAGGTTTTAATCTGGGGGGGCGGCCGGTGTTAGATAGATGGGGTGGTTAGGTTCGTTTCCTATTAATTAAAAGAAATATACATGGAATGACACGGTTGTAATTTCTTGATATTTTAAGGGGAGACGATTAGTATATGTCCTTAATTATAATTAACTCAAATTAGGGGCCCTTTTTATTATTTTGGGTATTCAAATGACCTTTTTTGTCAAAAGCCCTTTTTTAATTAATTTTTTAATCCTTGATTAAAGGGCTTTTGATAAAAAGGGACATTTAGAGACTCAAAATAAAAAAAAAAAAAAAACTCATAGTTTGAGCTCATGATAAATAAGGACATAGCCTCAATCACTACCCCTAAAGAATGAAATAAATACAAATCTGTCACGCCCCAGTCCCGGCGTCGATGGGGTTTAGGCACCCGATGCCGATCCCGAGGTGTGATCGAGTATTACAAAGCGGAATGTAAATAAAAATTAAAACTTCTTTCTAGGCTCTTGACCCTAAGCTCGTCCGACACTTCGACTCGACAAACACTAAGTACTTGTCTGCAAAACATCAAGTAAATGGGTGGGTGAGCAAAATCACGCGCTCAGTGAGTGCCCTATGCAATATGCTAGCAAAGCCATGTCATTTTACTCACGGTACAAAATACGTATATCATACAACACAAGCGAACCAAAACATATAACATAATAACAATGCATGCATGTAATGTTCCTCCTCACACTTTCCACCGCCCTTAAATATATATTTTTTCTTCCTTCGTTAGTCTTCTTGTTATACTCATGGTCCCTAGTCCCGAAACCCAAATAGATCATTTTATCGACTTCTGGCGTCGAAGGGGCATACTTTCCCCCAACTAGTGCACATGTGGGCTAATCATAGCTACTGGATGTCCCCATGAGTTAACTCAACTACACGAAAGATTTTATTTCCAATTTTCCAAACACTCATGTTCCCTTCAACTTCCAATCTCACAATTTTCCCATCATGCAATGCATGATCAGGTAATATAATTCAAAACAAAAACACATGTTTTCCAACATTGTAGATACGCAACAACCAATCAAGAAATTTAAATATCACCAAACATATATTACCAACATTCTTAATATATATAAACTCCGCATATTTCACAAATCGATATGCTTGACTTGAAAATAGAGAGATATTTCATAAATAGATCAAAAACATGCTTTTCAACTATTTTAAAAGCATATAAGAATATTTAAAACACATTACATAAGCCACTCACCTCGACGAACGGAATCGACACTTAGATCGTAAATCGAACAACCGAGAACGAGATTTCTAGAAATCACCGTTGGATCTAACTCTAATCACCATGGATAGAAAGATCGCGTCGATACGAATCCGTAGCCACTCGCGGATTCAGAATCGAAATTACGGATTAAAAGTTATGATCCACGGAAGTTTCGTCGCAAATCTAATAAAATAATAATATTTAGAGAGAAAGAGGAGAGAGAGAAAGGTACGGACTGAATTTGGGGGGGGGGGGGTTATCCTTATTTATAGTCTTCAAGTTGCCACGTGTCAGCCAATGATTGGTTCCTTGGTGTCACGTGTCAACACCACAACACACACACACCCACCTTATGTCCCCACTTGACACATGGCTTGTGACTAATGCTGATGCTGACGTCATCAGCGAGGTCAGTAGTCAGCTGGTCTTTTCTCCCACTGCCATGTGTCAGCCTCTCCTCCAATCCGAATTTGCCACGTCGTCACATAATCATCTTCCGATTAAACTTAAAAAAATCGTTAAAAATAGCTTGGGAACTTAAATAACTCACCGAAAAATGTGACGAACTCGTAACGACTTCTACTTTCTATTTCTCAAAAGAAAATAGAATTTGACAAACTTCAAAAATCGGGATATTACAAAACCGTTCCACTAATACTACATGAATAAAGCGGTCATGATATGTTCTCCTTCTTCCCTATTCCCCCATTTCAGTTCTTATCATTTAAATTGGTACCTCTCTCTCTCTCTCTCTCTCTCTCTCATCACCGATGAGGATCTTGAAAATAGTGGAAAGGTACGACCACACCTCGTCGGCGTCGTCTTCGATGTCAATCCGACCTTCTTCGACAAATCGACGATGGAGTCTATGGTAGCTTTGCTCGATGATGCCAAGTCTGAATTGAGGTTCGTTGATGCGCTCATGCGCTGAACGGGTCCGGTCTCCGAGCTCCTGTCCAGACGACAGTCCAGGAAGTCGTCAGGCCCAGGTGATGGGATCGCATGCGTGCACAATTTGTACCTGCAAAATAATCTCATACCAATAATACCCTTCTTGTGTCGATTGTAGTATTGACAAGTAGGGATCGTTCTATCCGGGGAAATCAAGGGCATTTAATTTCATAAAGCATCACACAATAATATGGGGGGATTGGAAATGGTATCTAATATCTACTGAAAATTACGAAAATAAAACCTAAATTCTTATATACAATTGATCAACATCTTCCACAAAGAGCACAAAACACAAAACTCTCTAAACATGTAACAAAATAAAATTAAGGAATAGGGGCAGCAAGTTCAAACTGAATTTTAGATCCTATTTAGTTCCAATCTAATTAGAGCCTCTGCGGTTATTCTAATCGTTTATAGACTTCTCAAGTATTTAGAATTAACTCTGCGTATAATCCTAAATTATGCTAATCGGTTTAAAGACACTCTGCGTAGAAATTAAACACGAAGAACACATAAGCACAAGAGTCAAATATTGGAGACATGTTAGCAAGTATGGCGTCACCTCATCTCACATCGACATGTAAATTTCCAGAATTACTCTAGCCCTTAGAACTAATACAAGGTGAATCAACTTTATGTTTATAATCCACCTCATATTGCATTCGGCAAGTGAAACCAATACACAAGGAACAACATGATCAAGGCTGCCCTCATGCATCAATTTATATGCATATGAATTCAGAAAATAAACCAAACTTAACCAAAAATTCATGCAAATACCTACTGCCCATAAAACCTAAATTCAAGTTATCACATATATAGATCATAAATTAATCCAAGAGAAAACCAAATCACATAACAGAAATCCGGAAATCCAAAGAATAATTCATAAAACCGAAATTACAACCACGAATCCATACAAATTTCATAGACAAAATATTGTATTGATACAAAAGAATAAAAGCCATAGGAAAAGATAAAATCACACTTTGAGAAACCTTGAGTAGAGAATCGGCAAAGAGGATTAGTGGTGATGAACGGACTGATTTTTTTTGGAAGAGTGGTGGAGATGGAATTAGCTTAGTTCTTTGTGGGGATTTTGTGGTGGAATCTCGGCAGAGGTTTGGCAGTTTAAAGTGAGGAAGAGAAGATGATTTTTCTGAAAATATGGCATGCTATTTATAGAGGTAAGGGCTGCTAGGGTTCGGCAAAGCTAGGTGCATTAGGGTTTCCAATGAAACCGAAATATCTTTCTCTCTTGAGTTCGGCAAAGCCTCCCTCTCTTCTTCAAAATTGTTGCCGAAAATTACTTTGGTCAAAGGCTGAATACTTGCTTCAATTATCTCTTCAATTATCATTAACTTCATTCAGCAAAATATCTTGAACCAAGCATCAAATTCAGTCCACATGCAGCCCTTGTCTTTCTCTTTAATTTCTGCCGAAATCCCATGAATATTGGCTGAATTAATCAAAGATTAATTTCTGAATAAAGCTCCTTCTTAACTCGGCTTTCTTTCCTTATTTTCTCCTCTTTCTCTTTTAATTCAGCTGCACATTTTTCTTTTTCAAGTTTATTTATTTCCTTCCTTGTTGGGTTCAGCAGCCTATTTAATCCTTGCTTTCCTTATGCATGCCATGCCGAGCACATGTCTTGCACATGTTATGATTAAATCTGATAATAAGAAAACAAGAATATTAGTTTTGGCATAAATAAAACATATTTAACAATCATAATCCAACAAGGATTCCTACTTTAATAAGTACTTGCCAAAATTTCACTTTTTCCTCCTTTTAAGCACATTTTCGCAAATTCTCTACCGAATACTCAAGACTCGATCTAATGACTCAATTCTACAATAATAAGAGCTAAGCAAAGCGTAAATGAGGGTAAAAACACATTAAGAACGTCGCATTTTATGCTCCTATCACCAGGCCTCTTCAAGACTATGAGCTCTTTGACCAGATTGGCTCTGCCGGTGCCGCCTTGGCCTGGAAGCTCTACAACGCCAAGGCCGTGTGTGGAGGCCAGTACAAGTATCCCATTGTCTGTGTTTGGGTCTTGGATAAGAAGGCTCTTTATAACCTGATAGTTTAAATCTACTTAACATGATAGTTTATGGTTTTGTGTTGGAATGTCGAAGGACATCGTTGTTTTGAAGAAGGCGAGATGGGTGGAAGGAGAGGAGGTGAGAAGATGGGAGGAGATGGACATGGATTGCCTAGAAAATGCGTTTGGTAAAGCTATAATGGAAACAAAAGTTCTTTGCTGTCCCTTTTGTCTATAATGGTACAAAGCTACCCTCAGTCTTATATGCTGGACATGTCTTTGGTTTCCAAATTACGAACCGTCTCCTTTGTTCGTTCATAATGATAGTTACAATGATAGTCACACAATTTACTTAACATCATGTCAGTCACAGTATTGAGTAACTGTCTTGGTAACTGTGTTGGTATTGAGTAATTGTCTCAATAATTGTATTGTTATCGAGTAACTGTCTTGGTATCTGTATCATAAGTGTAGCGTGCCGCTGCACCGCGTTACAGCAGCGTGCCGCTACCGAAATCAACATGAAGAACAAGTAGCTGTCAACGTGATTGTCTCGGTAACTGTATTGACATAATTTCGAACGCTGCCGAAATCAACATAAAGAATAAGTAACTGTTAATGTAACTATCAAACAGCCAAATTCAAACTGACTGCTGATCTAATCGCGATAACTGTGCTGGCATAGTTAGAAGTACATATACACAACCAGACTACTATAATTTAAAAAATGGATCCAAAGATTCAGTACAATGAAAAAAATGAAGTTAGCATATATAAATACATACATAACCACATTAATAGATACATAGATAGTTATAAGCGTAGTTACAATAATAGTTACAATGATAGTCACATGACATTTACAATAATAGTTACAATGATAGTTACAAAATTTAGTTAACATCATGTCAGTCACAATATTAAGTAACTATCTCAGTAATTGTATTGTCATTATAAATTGTCTCAGTAATTATGCTAGTAACTGTTTGGCAACTGTGTAGGTATTGAGTAACTCTCTGTGTAACCTTCTATGTAACTGTGTCAAGACAAGTCTTGATAACTGTCAATGTAATTTTGTTAGTAACTGTCTATGTAACAGTGTTAATAACTGTTTGATAATTGTGTCAGTAACTTTGTTAGTATTCAATAACAGTCCCGGTAATTGTATTGAAATGAGTAACTGCCTTACTAACTGTCTATATAACTGTGTTAGTAACTGTGAGTAACTATCTCGGTAACTATATTGACATTGTCTTTGTAACTATGTTAGTAACTTTGTTGGTATTTAGCAAGTGTCTCAATAGCTGTATTGACATTGAGTAACAGTCTATGTAACTATGTTAGTAACTGTTTTGTAACTATGAGTAACCGTCTTGGTAACTGTCTTGACATTGAACAATGTCTATGAAATTCAAAAGAGATGTTATACAGATGTTTGAGATTAAAAATATATAACAATAGAAGCTAAACTTAGTAAATGCTTACAACAAAACTGTATATTTCACCAAGGTAGTACAGGATTTGAGTCAATAATGTACAAAATCAGGCAACTCAAAATACATAACCTAGAACATAGTCGTCGTCGACATTTTCATCTGCATCTAAATCATTTATGTTGCCACTTCGCCCAAGTAGCTTCTTCAACTCTTTGCTTGATTTGCTCAGCCCACCCTCCCCTTCATACATCATCATGGTCATCATCCCAAAAACTTGTTTTGGCCAAATGATTGAGGAAGAATATGGTAAACAGAAAGTGGACTATCACTTGACAAAAATATCACAAAACTACTTACATGGATTAGCAATCATATATGCTAACGCAACAAAATCGAGACCGATTTTCATTTAGTTAGTCATTTGATCAAACAGGTGGCGTGCAACAAAATACATTCTCCAAAATTCAAAACAGTACGATAAACATAGAAGCCAAGCTACTCAGTAATGCAATCAGTAATTACAATGATCGAATAAAACCAAATGAGATTCAAAATTTTAAAACAGCTTCACTGGGAACACCGTAATCGCACAAGTCACTTGAAATTATAAACCTAATGGAATCAATAAAACTTCAAATTGAAATGAGGAAGTTAAAGAGGGATTCGTACCTTGAAAAAAGCTTCAATGAGGCACAATTGGAACTTCGGCGAGAGGTTAAGGTGTCGTTCCAATCGTCGGCGCCCTCAGACCTCCCTGATATACTGATCAATTCGGCTCAGTGGCGAAACAAGGGCACAGTGGTGAGGACGAACAACGACGTAGTGATAGGAGAGAGAGAGAGAGAGAGAGAGAGAAATGTATAAAAAAATAAGGAAAATACTTGTGTCCATACCAGTATGTATGTGTGCGTCCATACTCTCTCTAATTTGCATATTTTGGGCAATGTTATCAACGATTTTAACCATTCAAAAGTTGAATTAATCAATAAAAATCATCTATGCAAAAATTCGGAATAAAACAAAATCGTTTGATTATTCGATTGCATCCGATTGCATCAAACAAATGGACGGTTGATCATGAGACTCCCAACTTTCACTAGAACTGTTCATTTGTTTGATGCAATCGGATGTAATCGAATGAGCAAACGATTTTGTTTTATTCCGAATTTTTGCATAGATGATTTTTATTGATTAATTCAACTTTTGAACGGTTAAAATCGTTGATTACATTGCCCAAATATGCAAATTAGAGAGATTATAGACGCACACATACATTGTAACATCCCGAACCTAGGATTACCTTTTAACTGTGTTACTTTTACTTTTACTCCTCAGAAATTGTTTTTACGATTCGAAAGTTCTAAATGTTGACTTTTAAATAAGTTGACCCGACCGAGGATTTTATTTCATGACGAGGTAGAAGACGTTGAAACGAGTTAGTGGACACGTAGCACGTTTAAGTTGGAGTTCGTACGAAAAATTTACGATGTAAAAATCAGAAATTTGTCCGATTTTGGACGAGTATAAATAGCGGGAGGAAAATTTCCCGAAAGGGAAAATCCCCTATTTTTCTCTTTTTCCTTTTCTTTTCTTTTCTTTCTTTTTCTTCTCTCTCCTTTCTCTCTCCTCTCCCCCGACTCGGCCCGACCTCTGGCCGAACCTCCGCCGTCCAGCCGAACTGGGTCGGCGCACCGGTCACGTTCGGACCAACTCGGCCTCCTCTTCGAGTCTGTCGCAGCGGCACGGCGTGAAACGCCGTCGTTTGGCCGTGCGACGACCGAGAGTGTTCGACACAGTCGAACCAGAGCTCCCTCCTCCGGCCACTTTTTGGCCCGATTTTAGGGGGGGAAATGCAGACCTTGATTCGCACAAGCATCCCACCAAAGAAATTGAACCGAATCGATCCAGGTAAGGAGAAATTAGGATTTGACATTTTTAGGGTTTTGGTGATTTTTGATGGAGGTTGTGTAATTGATGTTTTTGGTGGATTTGGAGGTTGAATTCGTGTTTAGGATGTTGTTTGGAGTCGATTGAGTATAATTTGGGGTTCGATTGGTTGAGTTTTAGAGAAATTGGAGTTTGGGATTTTTGTGCCGCCGTACGCGGCGGCTGGGTGGGTTTTTGGCGGCGGAGGCGACGAGGATGAGGCCTCGAGGTGGTGGCGACGCTGCTGTGGAAATTTGGGATCGATTGGAGGTGTTTTGGCCTCCTGTGGCGACGCTGCTGGCGGCAGTGGTGGCGGCGCCATCGTTCTGGCGGCGAAAGGTTGAAGACGATGAACAGTGAAACAGTAAAAGGTAAAAGTAAAACGGTAAAAGGTGAAAAGTAAAACAGTAAACAGTAAACAGTAAAAGTAAATGGTAAATAGTAATTGGATTTTAACCATTTACTGTTTGACTTTCAGAATTACTGTTTGACCTAGAATAATTATTGTTTGACCATTAAAAGTTACTGTTGACTTACCGTAAAAAGGTTAAAAGCTGATTAAAAAGGCTTTTACGACGAAATAACTAGGAAAAGAATTAATCGGATAGGGAGTGGGTGTCATGAGTAATTTCGGACGTAGATTATTCGGTATTGAGGCGAAATTCCTATACCGATAAGTAAAAAAGGAAAAATTAGAAGTTTCGGGCGAGTGAGGTTCGGACGTAGATTATTCGGTATTGAGGCGAAATTCCTATACCGATAAGTAAAAAAGGAAAAATTAGAAGTTTCGGGCGAGTGAGGACGTCCGTAGATTTATCGATTATAAATAAATTCCGAGTTTCGTAATAATTAATTACATCCCTATTACAGGTCGAGAGGTTATTCGACGGGACGAGAGATCGGATTAGCGGCGCGCTCGGCCGTACTGTGAGTGTATTTTTATTTTAAATAAATGCATGCATAATTATTTTAATGAAATGAAGTTTATTTCAAATAAATGATTTGAGAAGCATGAAAATTCATATAGTTAAAATGAAATGATATTTAAAGAAATATGGTTTTGGGGTTATGCTTTTACTACTATTTTAGTAGTACGTGATTTTATCCGGAAACGAGGTTTCCGGAAATAGTATGTTTTAATTATTCATAATTGATCATGCTGAATAAGTTTTAATGGTATTTAAATGAAAGGACCGGAAATGAGATTTCCGGAGATTTTATGCTTTCGGTATTTGTGATTTTTCCGACATGTGAGACATGTCGAAGTTATTTATTCTTTTCGATATTATTTCTATGATATTGAGACATGTCAGATATATATGTTCCTTCGAGGCTATGATTTTATTTGATTATATATATATAAGTCTCAGATGTACGGTCAGGGACCGTACAGATTTATGATATATAAAGGGATACGTGCTTTCAGTTTTGTTTTCGGATTTTCACCATATCAGGGTCGGGATATATGTATATATTGATGCTAGCTAGCTTAGTCGCCTGAGCCCACGCGAGGTGACGACTTGACCATATATGTCAGATTCACGCTCGGTGGTCGATGTGTACGGGCATAGCGTGATGACGCTATTGGGGCTCTTGGAGATTTGATCCTTAGCCTTAGGGGCTACTATTAAATGGTGGGTATGACGTTTCCCCTATTTTATTATATGATATGACCAATAGGATTGGTCAGGATTTTATATCATTTGAGTTTCGGGAATATTTTCTCTATGAGACTTTCTGTTATTTAATAAATTCCCGAACCTGCGGGGCTGGATTTTTAATTACAAGAATATTTGGGAATGGGCCAATGGGATTGGTCCAGTTTTATTTTATTTGATTATTCGATATACCAGTGGGGCTGGATTTTTACTATAAAATGATTTGGGATTCGGCCAATGGGATTGGTCGTGGTATGTTACTATTTGATTTTCAAAGTATTTATTTTGAAAGTATAAACAAAATATTATTTGTGTATTTGAGATATCAGCGGGGCTGATTAATTATTATGATTTTCTTAAACGTGGGACGTTTTACGAAAATTCATGCATAGTGGTTTTCAGTTATAAAATATTGGGGAAGTAATATAATACTTTTTATATAAAGTGATATACGATATTATTTTATCCACTCACTAGCTCTAACGTGTTTTTAAATTATTTTCCCCTGGGCCCTTCGGTTTAAATTGCCTAGTGTGCAGAGTAATGATCAGAGGTCAAGAGTACTCGGAGTCGAGACATAGTCATCATCATTGTCGCTTCTGCTAGGTGAGATCTGTGATCCCTTATTCTTTTATTTTCATATTAAATTTCTTGTTATATTTCCATTTGTGATTCTAGTTCATTTTGTTAGATTGCTCTGATTACCTGTGAGCCAGTTGAATTAGATTTTATATTTATTTGTGGCGGTTGTTGTGATTTGGGGAGCAGGTGGCTCCAGGTGTTACAGATGGAACTGGAATTTAGAAGTGTTTTGGTTGTTGCAGGTTTTAGGGTTGTCCATCTTAATATTGACTTATCGATTTATCGATAGAGTTAGTCTTAAGGTGGTCCCCGCAGGATCTTATCCGGATTTCAGGGTGAAATCCGGGGCGGATCCTGTCATACATACTGGTATAGACACAAGTATTTTCCAAAAAACAAACAAAGGGTACAATAATCATAACAAAAATTCCAAATAGCCCCTTTTTATCATTTTTAAAACAGAAATAGACCATTTTATCATGTAGACATTAAAATAAGATACTTTTTTTTTATCAACCTATCTTTTTCGCTTTGTTTATTTAGTTTGATGTCCTTGTAATAGAATTTTAGCACCTAGTGGTGTTCATATGTCATGTTTGTTAATGGGCTGCAGTTTCGATAATAGCTGGTCTAGCTTATGTACCACGGTAGAACATATTTGTCTACTGGACGCCTTGTTCTATCCTTGAGGTGATAGCGGGTGAGTATGTAATGACCATATTGGCATAAATATATTAATGAACATTTAAAAAAAAAAAAACTTTTTTTTTATCAAGTGTAAAACAAGGGGGTTTTTTTTTATCATTTTGAAAGTGAGATGGTCTTTTTAATAATATTACCTAGAATTTATACTATTCTGCTTGTAACACTTCAAGAACTTAGCACAGTGGAACCTCTGTTTTACTTTTTACAGAAGTTAATCTGAAATGCATGTTTTTTAAACAGGAGAATCGGCATTGAGGCCAATGAAGAGCTAAGGTACATCTTCAAGAGCGATGTGCATCTATTTCTCCAGGTTAGACTTAAATGATTCATTAGCACACTGAGTCAGACGTCGAGAAGAGCCCCTTTCATGCCATACTAACTAGAAGTCAAAGCTACTGAATAGCCATCCATCACAAATACAAGTGCATGTGACATGCTTAGCAAATAGAGTTGAACTAGGTACGGGGCCGCGCGTTGCAGCGGCTTCGGCTTCGGCTTCGGCTTCTGCTTCTTTTTCTTTTTGATGTTTTACATTAGAATCTAGAGTTTGACGATCTAACTGGATTTTAATGTCTCACACATATAATCGAGGCTACTAAACTAAGACACTTAAAAAGAAGATTCCATGCTTTTATGAGAAATTAAGATTGGTAGAGAAGATGCTCCAACTCCATGGTGAACCTGCTAATGCAGCAAATGCCTTAAGAATGACCTAAATTTTTTAAAATGTCTCATTTGTCTACTTTGTTGGTAAACAAACCAACAACACACCTTCTGAATAGAGGCATAAATTAATGTCATACAATACAATCTTGTTACATCATCAAGTATCATAAGCGAATTTTGTGAAATGAAAAGTGGATATATTCCCCACTGTTTTGAAACTGCATAATGGAATGTGATGTACAATAAGATAGAAGAAAATTTCAGATGAACTTTTTCATCTGCTCTCAAATAAATTGGGGAAGGAGAATTAAGCATAAAATACAGTACTATCATGACATTCATTCTTTTAACAAAGCTTATAACTGTCATCAGCGTAAATATTAGGTTTTCTTCCTTCTCTTGGACATCAAAATCCATCCAAAAAGACCATCTTTCCCCATCTGTCTTCATCTTCCACCATCTATTCGGAAGTTAGTAAAGACTCCATAACAACTTACTATAGGTTCAGTACACCAATCCGCAACACTGAAATGGAAGGCATGAAGTGCTTCAAAGTCGAAGCACGAAGGTACCATAGAAAAAGTCCAATCCCATTGGCCCATTCCCAAATATTCTTGTAATTAAAAATCCAGCCCCTCTGGTTCGGGAATTTATTAAATAAATAAAAGTCGAAAATATTCCCGAAACCCAATTAATATAATATCCTGACCAATCCCATTGGTCATATCATATAATAAAACAGGGGAACGTCACTACCACCATTTAATGATGAGCCTCCAAGGCTAAGGGTCAGAGTCTCTCTTCTCCAAGACTCTAGAGCGTCCCACGCTGCCTGTACACGTCGACCACCGAGCGTGAATATGACCTATGTGGTCAAGTCGTCACCTCGCATGGGATCAGGTGACTAAGCTAGCTAGCATCAATATATATATGGACCCTGATATGGTGAAAATCCGAAAACAAAACCGAAAATACGTTTCCCCTTATATATCATAAATCTGTACGGTCCCCGACCGCACATCTGAAGCTTATATACATAATCAATTAAAATAATAGCCTCGAAGTAAGAAAATATCTATAATCGGCATGTCTCACATGTCATGAAGTTTATAAATCATAAACCGTGAAATCACAAATTATGAAATCATAAAATCCTCGGAAATCTCATTTCCGGTCTTTTAAATATAAATATACTCAAAATGATCAAATATGATTTATAAAATCATGCTATTTCAGCGTAAAATTACGTACTATTTAGAATAGTAGTAAACATATACCCCAAATCCATATTTTCTTTTAAATATTAAATGAGCAAATATCATAACCATATACTTTCGATAATTTATATCAAGCTCAAGAAATCATTTAATTAATATCAACTTCATTTCAATAAAATATTTATGCATGCATTTATTTAAAATAAAAATCCACTCACAGTACGGCCGAGCGCGCTGCTAATCCGATCTCTCGTCCCGTCGAATAACCTATCGACCTGTAATAGAGACGTAATTATAATTATTACGAAACTCGGAATTTATTTATAAACGATAAATCTACGGACGTCCTAACTCGCCCGAAACTTCCAATTTTTCCTTTTTGCACTAATCGGTATAGGAATTTCGTCTCAATACCAAATAATCTACGTCCGAAATTACTCAGGACACCCACTCCGTGTCCGATTAATTCTTTTCCTAGTTATTTCGTCGTAAAACCCTTTTAATAAGCTTTTAACCTTTTTACAGTAAGTCAACAGTAATAATCCAAGGTCAAACAGTAATTCTGAAAGTCAAACAGTAAATGGTTAAAATCTAATTACTATTTACCATTTATTGTTTACTGTTTACTATTTACTTTGACTGTTTTACCATTTACTTTTCACCTTTTACCATTTTACCTTTCTACTTTTTACTGGTTTACTGTTCATCTTCTTCCTCAGCCGCCGGCAGCCGCAGCTCCGCCGCCGGTGCTGCCACCATAGTGGCACAAAACCTATCCAATCGACTCCAATTCAATCTAATATCATCGCCACCACCTCAGGACCTTGTCCACCACTGCCTTCGCCACCAAAAACCAGCGCAGCCGCCGCATACAGTGGCCGACACGGCGGCCCGAAATACACAACCTCCAATTTTCACAAAAACCAACCAAATGAACATTAAATAACACATAATCAACTCCTTACAACACTCTAAACACGAATTCAACCACCAAATTCACCAAAAACATCAAATACCCAACCTCCACCAAAAATCACAAAAACCCTAAAAATTCCAAATCCTAAATTCTCCTTACCTGGTTCGAATCGGTTCAATTCCTCCCATGGAATTGTTGCACGGATCAAGGTCTTCGATTCCCGACCGAAATCGAGACGAACGGTGACCGGAGGAGGGAGCTCCGTTCAATCGGGGGCAGACGGTCTCGGGCGTCGCACGGCCAAACGGCGGCGATTCACGCTGCGCCGCTGCCGCAGACGTGAAGAGGTGAAGGAGGCGGTCCGAACGGGACCGGTGCGCCGACCCAGTTCGGCCGGACGGCGGAGGTTCGGCCGGACGGCGGAGGTTCGGCAGGAGGTCGGGCCGAGTCGGGGGAGAGGAGAGAGAAAGGAGAGAGAAGAAAAAGAAAGAAAAGAAAAAGAAAAAGAAAAAATGGGGGATTTCCCTTTCGGGAAATTTTTTCCCGGCTATTTATACTCATCCAAAATAGGACAATTTCCGATTTTACATCATAACTTTTTCATGCGAACTCCAAATTGAGCATGCTACGTGTCCACAAACTCGTCTCAACGTCTTTACCTCGTCATGCAATAAAATCCTCGGTCAGGTCAACTCATCTAAAAGTCAACCTTTAGAACTTTCGAATCGTAAAAACAATTCCCGAGGAGTAAAAGTAAGAGTAAACCAGTTAAAAGGTAATTCTAGGTTCGGGTCGTATCAATTCTCCTCTCCTTATAAAAATTTCGTCCTCGAAATTTACGTACCTGCTAAAACAGAAGGATGAGCACTGACATCTCACTGCTTCTCTATTTTCTCAGGTAGTTCCTTTTATCTCATAAATTACCTCAAACAATTTAGTCCTCCCGATCAAGACTTTCAACTAACTGCTCCCTGACATTCAAATCTCTCTACAGTTTGATAGGTTAGGTTTTCAAGATATGCGAAGGATCGGCAATTACTCATGGAGTATAGACACATGGAAAAGCGTCATGTATCTTGGATAATTTCGAAGGTAGCTCTAACCGATAAGCTACCGGACCAATCAACTCCGTAATCTCATGAAGGCCGATATATCTTGAGACGCATGAACTCACAAGACTCAATATATTCTTTAGGATCTGAATAGACATCTCTGTCTATTCACCCATCTAAATGTGCAAGGCAGTATAGAAATATCATTGAACCAATAAGGCTGCCTGCAACTCCTTTCAGGTCCATAAAATAAATCACGATTCTCAATCAGATTTCATGGACTTAGGCATCACAGGGTCTAACAATCTCTCTCACTCACATCTCATCATGTCGACTTTGGGCACGGAATACGCCATACATACAAATCACATAGGGATATCAAATCTCACACTGGCACCTGCAAACGCCACTAAGAACTTTGGGGTTCTACCTCTCAACGTTTACCTGTTGTCACATCAATCAATAACGTCCCATCACTCGAACTAAAGAAATACACATGTGAGCTATTCCATGCTTTATCACTCATATGGTCTTAGGACGAGTCCTCAATTTGTGCTTCCCGCACCAAAATAATCAGGACCGGTTTCAATTGAAACTGACTTATCAAAGTCCAATCTCGTCCGATAAAGCAACTCCATAACTCACAACTCACAAAAGAAAGGAACTTGAATCATCGTCAAATGTGACCACCAACAGAGGCTTCCAACTAGATACATCAGCTACCACCAATAACCCAGATCTGATATGACATCAAGGAATCCTTCAGATGTCAAAATCAGTTTCCATAATCGACGACTCACAATAGAACTGTTAAATCGACCATTATCAAAAACAGCATCGCAACGAAAATCGAATTTCAGAATATGATCTTAAACTCGAGAGAAAATATCTCAGATGCCAAGAGACTCGCTGAACTTCACAAACTAAACCTCACAACTTAAATTTGCTCGAGCCAACACATATCCAATATCCTCTACTAACTCGCACCAAAGAAAAGATATCCTCGAGAAATAAGATTCTCAAAACCTCAATTAAACTAGTCAATATCTCGTCCCACGAGAGATGACATGAGAATAACTCAAATCAATGATCTATCCGATGAAAACACTAACACACATTAAAAAAATAATGACTTCTCAAGTCATCTCTGGATCAGTAAGTAGTCCCACCACATTACGATCCCAAAAGAAATTCTCCCATTAACAAAACGTCGTTCAACTTATAAGAATTTGCACTAGTCACGTCACAACATTTCTTACACAAGCCTTGACTCGAAACACTACCTGAGTCAACAACGAAACCCCTTTCCCGTAAGGCTATACTATAAGTGACAAATAAAACGTCTCGAAGATTCACTTTACTTAATGAAGTCACTTGTGACTGATCTTATCGTTCTCAAGATTCACTTTACTTAATGAAGCCATGCAAAACCAGTACAAAATAAATACTCGTGACTGATCTTATCGTTCTCAAGATTCACTTTACTTAATGAAGTCACTTGAGTTATTAGTGTCCTCCGATTGAATCACACCATTCAATTCTTATCCCATGCTACATTCAATGACTTCCATATCACTGACCCCTTTGCGTCGAAATCTCTATATCCACAATCGTCAGAGTCCAGGTTGCAACTATCCACATGACTCACACACTTGTCGAAATAAGAACAAAGCCGATATCTTTGCTTCACAAGTGTTCCGCGTCAACATTCGCCGTCAGCCAGACAAATGTTCGAAAAATCAAAAATATCGCTACGACGGTAGCAGATAGAATTCCGACTTAACTTAAAAAAAATGGTTAAAATAGCTCTGGAGTTCGAAAATTGCTTCCTGGAAGTCACCGTTGGATTTCCAACCACCACAGATAAGTATGTGACTTTAATACGAACCAGAAGCCATTCACGGATCTTGAATTGGAATTACGGATCAAGAGTTATGATCCGCCGAAGCTTCGTCGCAAATCCTCGAACAAGAAACACAAAAGAACGAAAGAAGTGGCTGATCAAATACAAATACAATTATTTATATAATGACCAGTCGATAAAAGCCATTTGTCGAATGCTGGTACAACTACCAGAATCTTCTCATCCGAATTACTGAGCTAACCATGCAATGGTCGAATAGATCCCCGATCTCGCTATTTCAAATATTCACCAGCTGCTTATACGATAAACTATGTGATCAGGCTTAACCACCTTTTACCATCACTCGATAATTCCATAGTCAAAAAGACGATCTCACAATACTTATGCTGCTAAAATTCTCCATAGGCACCCAACTTCGATTCCATACTAATCTCCCAATGTTACCATGACTACATCTTCAAATCTCTTTCCCCTCAAATACCACGTGTTTCAAAACAAAATATCTCCAATCCGGGTAGCTATTTCAATTTCTAATTCTTCCTTTATCCAACTCCCGATCAAGGTCTCCCACAATCTCTATATGGCTCTCCATTCCTTCCGTCATAACCGATATGTCCAAAATCAAAATAAGACGGTTATGAGATTCATAAAAACAACACATGTATTCTGCCACTTAAATGTCCACTGACTCATTTTCTCCACATACGCCAAATCCATTGGTCAATCCACAAAATATAGCTGAAGAGTGGCTCTATCACCTACTCGTAACAATCTAAAATCACAGTCTGATTGTTACATAATCAATTTTCCACTCATTACCGCAAAGTCGCAACATTGACAATCATCTCACTCTGGCCTTATCAACATTTCCAAAACCGATCACTTTTAAAAGCTGCTCACAAACTAGGGCCAAACCCCTGCACACAACGAGAATAAGAGACCAAAGTCTCAATGTATAGCCCTCTCAGGAATAACACCTTCCTATTTCAGAAGAAATAGGGCCGAAACATCCGAGTTCCCAACTCGTAACTTGACGCTAAAACTACTGATAAGCGTCAAACACAACCGAATAGGTATAACCCACATACCTATTACGTACGCAAGGATAACGTCCTAAGAGGTCGATCTACTCGAGGCATAGTCCAAGAGATACAACTTGATACCTGAAATGTACTTTACATACTTAATAATGACAATAGCACCAAGGAGCACGATGGGTATCCGCTGCAATTGGATCCATCAGTCAGAGGTACTAAGCATTACTAAGCATATAAAATAACTAAATAGAATAGTACTCTACAGAGTACATAACAAGACACCAGAGAATCAAAGTCACTCACTTAATGAACACACTAGCATCAAAGTATATGATGGAAATCCGCCGCGGTCGGACCCTCACTCAAAGAATGCTAGGCGTTATCAAGTAGAAAAGGCAACATGACACAAGAAAACGATAGGACCTAATGCTCTGATACCCAACTGACAGGACCCGAACCATATTTCACCCTGAAACCCGGATAAGGCCCTGCGGGGACTACCTTAAGATTAACTCTATCGATAAATCGATAAGCCAACCTTAAGATAGACAACCCTAAAACCTGCAAAATTTAAAAACACTTCTAATTCCAGTTCCAACCTCAACACCTGGAGCCATCTACTCCCCAAACACAACCACCGCCTTAAATAAATACAAAACCTAATTCAACTGGCTCACAGGTAATCAGAGCAATCTAACAAAATGAATTGGAATCACAAATGGAAATATAACAAGAATTATAATATAAAAATAAAAGAATAAGGGATCACAGATCCCACCTAGCAGAAGCGACAATAATGATGACTATGCCTCGACTCCGAGTACTCTTGACCTCTGATCACTACTCTGCACACTGGGCGATTTTAAAACGAAGGGCCCAGGGGGAAAGTAAATTAAAAACGTTAGAGTGAGTGGATAAAAATAAAACAATTTAATATAATACTTTAATTGAAAGTATCATATTACTTTCCCAATATTTTAGAAATAAAATCACATTGCATGCCTTTAATAAAACGTCCCACGTTTTCAGAAAATCGTATTTAAAAATCAGCCCCGCTGATATATCAAATAAACAAATAATACTTTTGTTTATATTTGTATTTCAAAACGAAATATTTTTGAAAATCAATTAATAATATTTCACGACCAATCCCATTGGTCATATAAAAACCCAGCCCCGCTGGTTCGGGAATTTATTAAATTACAGAAAGTCTCATAGAGAAAATATTCCCGAAAACCAAATAATATAAAATCATGACCAATCCCATTGGTCATATAATAGAATAGGGGAACGTCATTACCACCATTTAATAGTTGCCTCCAAGACTAAGGGTCGAGCCTCCAAGACTCTCTCTATAGCGTCCCACGCTATGCCCGTACACGTCGACCACCGAGCGTGAATCTGACCTATGTGGTCAAGTCGTCACCTCGCATGGGCTTAGGCGACTAAGCTAGCTAGCATCAATATATATCTGGACCCTGATATGGTGAAAATCCAAAAACAAAACCGAAAGTACGCTTCCTCTTATATATCATAAATCCGTACGGTCTCCGACCGCACATCTGAGGCTTATAATAATCATTAGTATAATAGCCTCGAAGGAACATATATAAATATCCGACAAGCCTCAATGTCTTAAAAATAATTTCAAAAAGAATATATAATGTCGACATGTCGCACATGTCGTGAAATCATAAACTCTCCGGAAATCTGATTTCTGGACTTTCAAATATAAAATACAATAACAACGATTAAGTATAATTTATCAAATCATACTATCTCCGGAAATCTCATTTCCGGGTACAATACGTACTACTAAAATAGTAGTAAAAGTATAACCCAAATCCATAATTTACTTTAAATATTAAATCAACAATTATAATAGAAGTATATGAATTATCGACTTTCGATAATTCATATCATGCTTACGAACTCATTTAATTAAATAAATTGCATTTCAATAAAACGTAATTGCATGCATTTATTTTAAAATAAAATCCACACACAGTACGGCCGAGCGCGCCACTAATCCGATCTCTCGTCCCGTCGAATAACCTCTCAACCTGTAATAGGGACGTAATTATAATTATTACGAAACTCGGAATTTATTTATAAACGTTAAATCTACGGACGTCCTTACTTACTCGCACAAAACCTCCTAATTTTCCCTTTTCAGTTATCGGTATAGGAAATTCGCCTCAATACCAAATAATCTACGTCCGAAATTACTCAGGACACCCACTCCGTGTCCGATTAATTCTTTCCTAATTATTTCGTCGTAAAACCCTTTTAATAAGCTTTTAACCTTTTTACGGTAAGTCAACAGTAACTTTTAATGGTCAAACAGTAATTATTCTAGGTCAAACAGTAAATGGTTAAAATCCAATTACTATTTACCATTTACTTTTACTGTTTACTGTTTACTGTTTTACTATTTTTACTTTTCACCTTTTAACGTTTTACTTTTACCTTTTACTGTTTCACTGTTCATCATCTCCTACCTCACGCCGCCGGAACAGTGGCGCCGTCGCCACCACTGCTGGAACAGCAGCGCCGCCACAGGAGGCAAAAACACCTCCAATCGATCCCAAATTTCCACAGCAGCGTCGCCACCACCTCGGGGACTCATGCCCGTCGCCTCCGCCGCCAAAAACCAGCGCAGCCGCCGTATACGGCGGCCCAAAAATCCCAAATTCAAAAATCAACAAAATTCAACCAATCGAACCCCAAATTACACTCAAACGACTCCAATCATCGTCCTAAACCCGAATTCAACCTCCAAATTCACCAAAAACACCAAAATCACAACCTCCACCGATTTGACCAAAAACCCTAGAAATTTCAAATTCTCAATTCTCCTTACCTGCTACGAATTGGTTCGATTCCTCAGACAGAATTGCTACACCGGCCGAGACCTTCAATTCCCGAACGGAATAGAGTCGAACGGCGGCCGGAGGAGAGAGTTTTCATACGAACTCCAAATTGAGCATGCTACGTGTCCACGAACTCGTTTCAACGTCTTCTACTTCATCATGAAATAAAATCCTTGGTCGGGTTAACTTATTTTAAAGTCAACCTTTAGAACTTTCAAATCGTAAAAACAATTCCCGAGGAGAAATAATAAAAGTAAAACAGTTAAACGGTAATTCTAGTTTCGGGTCGTATCAGGATCAACTGAAGGAAGCTGCTTGAAATATTTTTTGTGCTTGAACACTTGAAGAAATATGCTATGAATTTCTCTAGTCATGCATAAACTCAGACAGTGTAATTCATTGCTTGTATTAGCATGGTATCGCTTTTTGACTTTGTTGAATTGTTTAGAAGAATTTGAAACAGTAGTTTGAGCAATGCTAATTCAACTTTTTGTCTGATTGACCTTAGAAGTAGATTTGTTGGCTTGAGAAAGGCTTGCAATAGGATTTTTGGTTTTACTTCAAGAAGTGCTTGACTAATAAGAGAGACTATCTTTATCTAATCATTGTAGTGAAAATCTGAACTACAGTAGAAAGCTTGAGATATGTTTTGACAGTAGCTATAAAGAATTTGATTATTGCTGGGCAAACTATCAAGAAGGTTTATACAAACTGTTGTATAAATTATTTGGGGAGAATTTTGGAATTGCACACGCCAACCGTGTATTGATAGGAGCACAATGTGCGACGATATTAATGTGATTATGCCATCGTTTATGCTTTATTTAACCCTTATTTATCTAAGATAGAGTCATAATTTAGTTTAGTGTTATTTTGGTAGAGTTTTGAAAATATGTGATTTAGAATCCGAAAAATGACTAAGTATAAAATTCTGGAAAATAGTGCAAAATGTGTCTTTTTCGTGATTCTGAGATAAATGGAATTGTGACCTATCATTTTCTAAATTTTCTGAAATTTGGTATGTATGTTATTGGCTTGCTAAAGGGTTTTGTGTCAAAATATAGATCAATCGGAATTCGGGAAGTCACCCAAAAGATGGCTGCAACTCAGCAGTTCGAGCAAAACAATCCAGGGACTTCCAGGATTTTTCCTGGGACTGTGTCTCAACTTCAAAAATTCATTTCGAACGTTTCAAATGGATTTTGATCAAGCCCTTTTATATTGAGATATCGCTACGTGTCTAGTTTCTCTGAGACTTGGAATCGCATCAATCGGAGCTCCGAGGAGGGAGTTATGCCGGATTTACTGAAGCGAGGTTATTCCAGCCGATTCCACCGAGTTTCTGCCTCTTTTCCTTTGTTTCTGTTTTCGATGGACATTTTGGCGTACAATTTCATACTTGATGATTGTCCAAGCTTATTGAAGGATAGAAGAAGACATTGAGCTATGGCATGGAGGGAAATCAAGAACAAAAGACGTTTTCCTAGTCAAGCTAGGAAAAGTTGCCGGAAAAGAGTAATTGCTGCCAGTTTTGTGTTCTTGACGTTTTGTGTATTTTTCATGGATCAAAGTTCACCAAATGGAGTTGTCAAGTCCACATAAGAAGTCCATAAATATATGCAGCCCAAGCTTTGAAGAAAATTCAGAAAAAGAAGTCCAAGAATGCAATATTTGTCCCACAAGGAAACCTTAACCAACTTGGACAAGGAATTGTCATTCCTTGGAGCTGCCAGCAAACCCTAGGTTCTCCCCTATATAAAGCCAACGAATTCCTCATAAAAGTGGTCACATCTCAAGCCAAAACACAAAACCAAAAGCTCCATCAAATTCTCCCCAAAGATCCTACATAAACCCTAGCCGAAAACCACCATCACCTTCACCCAAGTTTCTGCCGAAACTTGGAACTTTTCTGCCAACACTTACCTATTGCCGAGCAGCCTCCCCATCTCTTCCATCTTCCGCCAGATCCACACGAGTCGAAGTCATCAAGGTGTCTACAAAAATGTGATCCACTCCGTTCTCTCGGTTTAGTAAAGTTTATGTAGTTATGTTTAGTTTTGTCTATGAAACTTGCATGTATTTTTGGTTTTGGATTATATGTCTATGTATGAACCAAATTGGAGATTGGTTTTATAATTTTATGTTAATGATTTGTTTGATTGGATGCTTAGATTTAGGTTTAAGTTTCGACAACAATGATTTTGCATGTTAATTTGTAATATAAAACTTGTAAGATTTACACACTTAGATAATTAGGACAGCGGTATAGATGCATGTTGAGGATTTAAATTGGTTAGTAATCTAAGGGCGTGACTTAAAAACTGACACATTAGTTTTTTCTAACAAACAAGTAAATCTAGATATTAGGTTTCATCTAACCCGAGTAGAATGAATAAAGATTAAACGTATGTTGCTTTGATTCTATTGTGCTCACCTAGGATATAACCTTAGCTAAAACTTGCATGTTAAATGAGATGATTGACAACCTTGCTTGTTTACATGTCTTCGATTATAGACTTTTATGCTTCAATGTTACGAGTTGTATAACGGTAGCATAACTTTTAGGGTCACTTTGCGAATAGCTCGATCTTAAAACATTAGAGAGTCTCTCAACTAGGTAAGATCGGAAATATTCTAGTTGTAGGTCGAAACTTGTTTAAGTCCAATGCATGCTAAATACTTGTTCCTTACTTTCTTTTGTGTGAATCTTATGTGTTAAAGAGTTAAGTGCCGAGTGCTTTGTGTGAAAGATGTCGACCAAACTTGTAAATAATAGACTTAGGATTTATTTTCAGCATTGTAATTTCGTGTCTAGTGTTATGGGCAGCCTTGCTGCCGACGCCATACCTTCTCCCATGTGACGATTTTTGTGCATATGTATATATTTTTTTATCTAACAATCTCATGTTTCAGGTACCCTTAATCCCCGGCTTAGAACGATCCCTACTTATGTCTATACTACTAACGATTGTAGGGTTATTATTGCTTGATGCTCGCTTAGGCGACTCATCATGTATGCATGAACTTTAAACACAATTTCATCATGATTAAGCTTGTTTGCATGGCTTTAGTTTGCTTGGGCGAACTAGAGTTGTGGGTACTTTGTTGCAGTAATACATACCGGTTTAAGAAATGCCTGCAACAAAGATTTATGGTATAGATAACTTTTGAGCATGACAGTACATCTTTCATACTACGCCAAAGAGGGCTGCAACTTGGGGGCTAATGGGTGCATAAGAGAATAAGTTATTGTCTCTTGTTGCTGCAGGATATCTTCATCTCAGTCTTCATAATTCTTGACAATGGGATCCTTGTAGCCTCCATATCCTAATCAGCAAAGACAATGGCATCTTCATTTTCCAATATGGACATGGTCCTTGTTGTTTCTACAACGCCTATGTTCCTTAGATACGCGCATGAGTGCCTCCGCAACGGCTTGCCTGGCTTGCGGACCATACTCCAATTGATCAAATAAAGACTTGAACTTCTGGTTTTTATTGGGGCGGTTGTGCAATAGTAGGCCTGCAGCTTCTGCTATTGTGTTGTTTCATCTCGTCATCTATTTCAGTGATATAATAAGCATGGCTTGTTTATATAGCACGAGCTGTAATCAAAACTACAGCTGCAGGGTCTTTCACAATCCTGAGATTCATCGAGCACAAGTGCATATGCAGTAGAAACAATATTTGCTTGTATGCATTAAGTAAGAATCTCCTTAATCGCATATAGCATGAGTGTTAGGCTTATCTCTGCAAAGCTACCACAGTAAGGAAACAATCATTAAGATTGATCGAGCATGTTTCATAACAACAACTGTTTTATGTGATCTAGGAACAAATTTACAAGTTCATAATGCAGGAACTGAAACTGAAAGTTCCAGATTTGTGAGAAACTAGCAGTAAAGATTTTTAGTATGAAACAAATGGCTATGGCAGTAAAAACCAATTGGGATGATAGATTGCTGAAGACTACAAATTGCTGAATACTCATGTGATGACAGAGAAGGCTACAATTAGGAAAACACTTGCACCAAGAAAAGAAAACTTTTCGACATCAGGCATATTGGAGTTTGTCAAATCTGTTGTCATTGAAAAAACATAACACAATGACCAGTAATAGGGAAACCCCCAATTACTTGCATCCAACTATAGTTGTGAAGAATGACCAGTCTTGAAATAAACAATAACTAGTAACCGAATGAACCAATTGAATCAACTGACTGAGAATGAAATAGAGGCGCAGGGTTTAGCTTGTTAGCCTGTTTGTGCCTCCTCTAATTACAGAAGACAACCTACTGCAATGCATTGCTAGCATGGTAATTGTACAGAGTATGAATTTGAGGTGCATGACTCATAGTTGAAGAATTCTCTAAACAAAAGAAAATAATTTTTCTTCTGGTATCTTGCATGTTGACAAAGGTAGCAGCCCATACAAGCATGGTTGAACCACAGAACTGCATGATGAACAAATCGCGAAGAATTAAAGGTTGCAGAGTTGAAGACAAAGAACAAAAAACACAACAGTGGTGGATCATATCAACAGAAGGTACTCTCCTATTACCTTCTTGCTCCCACAACAAATGTGATCAATATAAGCATACTGAGGTTGAAGGATTGCATGAGATCATCTAAATCACAACCTATTCCCCAGTGAAGTTGCCAAATGCTGAGGGGGTTCTTTGAATTGGGAGGTAACTAGGCCAGAATTAGCCTGCAGCTTGAGTGATTAGGCCAATCTTGAGCGTGATTCAGACACAAATGGAGTTCTGCATAGCAGGCCTGACGTGGGAGCTGGAAAAAACTCCCCGGTGAAGTCGCCAAATGTTGAGGGGGTTCTTTGAATTGGGAGGTAACTAGGCCAGGATTAGCCTGCAACATGAGTGATTAGGCCAATCTTGAGCGTGATTCAGACACAAATAGAGTTCTGCATAGCAGGCCTGGTGTGGGAGCTGGAAAAAACACCGCAGTGAAGGAGAATTGAGCTATTTTAGAGATGGCAGATTTGGGTTTCTAGGGTTTGAGAAAGAGATTTGAGGGTTTCTGCTTGAATGGCATAAAGGCTTGAAGGCTTGAAGGGAAGAGTTTTATGTGTTGCTGGGTAATTGCTGGATAGTTGCCGGATTGGTTTTCTGATCTCAGATTCCTTCTTTTTATAGGCTTAGGATAGAGTTGTGGGGGGATTCAAATACCTCTAAGCTGTTGGATAAACCATTTCCCCTTCAATCTTACCCTTGATTTCTGCAGAAGAATAGGGGAAAAGATGTTTGCTTGAGATGGATTCTCTAGGGAAGATGAAACTTGGTGCAGTGATTTCTTCCAGTTTCCATGGCAGAAAACCCAACATCGTCAAATCTGGAAGGAGGTGCTGGGGAATGATTTGAACTGCTGAATTCATGGTTTCGAGGGAGAGGGGAGTTCTCGTTGACTGGTTTTAGGAATTGTTTCAGTGAGGGCGAGGTAATAAACAGAGGGAGCCCTGGTTCTTGAGCTGCTGCAGGGGGAAAAGGTTCTGGACATTTGGCTGGTGCCATCGAGCGGAGAAGAAGGAGGTGGGGTTCTGCACTAAAGGGGAGGCAAAGAAAGAGTTGGGCTTTTCTCAAAAAATGGCATTGGGCTTTTGCTTCAGTTTTGGGTTAGGGGAAAACAACCAAATTCTTCATTTTCACTATTTTTGCCATCGATTCATGTTATTGGGCTTGAATTTCGGGTCCAAGACCGAAATTATCAATAACGCTAAATCGACGATGAGCGTTGTGTATTTCCGTAACCTTCCACACCATACCCACTATGCAAGCCCCAAAAATGCGTGGATGTGGCTTGAGTCCACATCTAAGACGTGTTTGCTTGACGTGTTTATAGTTGAGTAATGAACATAAAATCCTTATAAAACTATAGGATTTTACATAGTTACGCGAATATGTATGGTCTTTGTCACGTGACAGTATAGTAACTAATTGCAGGATTTTTCGTGTATCCACAATATGATATACGTATTTTGCAGTGTGTGTAAAATGAGATGGCTTTGCTGGCATATTACATAGGGAACTCACTGAGCGCGTTATTTTGCTCACCCACCCATTTAATTGTTGTTTTGCATACAACTACTTAGTGTTTGTCGAGTAGAAGTGTCGGACGAGCCTAGGGTCAAGAGCCTAGAAAAAAGTTTTAATTTTTATTTACATTCCGCTTTGTAACACTTGATCACACCTCGGGATCGGCGCCGGGTGCCTAAACCCCACCGACGCCGGGACTAGGGCGTGACAAGGTCCTCCTTACATTTTTTTGCTGGCCTCAAATCCACAAGCTGATCCAGCACTCCATCACCATCAATCTCCATGCCAGAACTTCTACTGTCAGACAAGGGTTCCCCTTCAGCATCTCGCTCCTCCCTCATTCTCGACACACCAATGGATTTGAACTCCGGAGCCTGAATCCTCCACCCTGGTTTAGTGCTTGGGAAGAGCCCTAACCGACAGCCTTGCCCCTTCGAGCTCCCAACTCCTAACTCCCTACGTTGTTGCTCCAATAACCACTGCTCTTTCATCTCGGCATTTAGCAAAGCATCGTATGCCGGGTCAGTCAGCTCGTCAGCTAGCCTATGCTGACACTGCTTCCTGGTGTGTGAAAGAAAACCACAGAAAAAACAGAAATGGGGAAGACGTTTATATTCTATCTCAAATTCATATTCTGGTGATATAAGATCATTTAATTTTAAGTCTAAAGGTGGTAGGTGTGAAACCCTTAGATTTTTTTTTTTTAAAGAGTCCTTGGTTTCTGTTTTGAATTAATTAGGTCAAGAACAATTGACGACAATTGATAATTATCATCTGAACTAGTTCGTGTATCAAGAAAATAGGGCTATCCAATTGGATAGAATCCTTTTTAGCATGTGTGTGTTTTGGTGCTTGCTATACTGTAGAAAATTCTAACATATATATTTTCTGTGCTAGTAATAAATAATCGCAAGAGTGAAATATGTACATGATTAGCAAGCCAAAGTTTTAATAAACCTTCAGAGGTGGTCTTCTGTCGCGGTGGTGGGTTTCAGACGATGGTTTAATCTGAAAGTTAAGTCCTCTGAGAGGTAACAAGTGACATTATGATTACATCGATGGTTTACCATTTGATAGGTTGGCTTTGATTAGATTTATATGTTGCCTTCGATTTGTTAACGATTTCTCAATTCATATAATCTGATTAAGATTTATATATTTCCTTCAATTCTTACAGAGTAGATTTAATTCCTAATGATACAATTTGAGGGAGATACATGCATTAAAATTTACAATTAAAAGATTAGGGCTGCCTCTTTTGTTGAGGTTCAAGAACCAATTTTTAGGGCTGAAATTATACATTGCTGAGAGATATATTATCTCTTTTCTCTCTCATGTTGCCGTTCTCTTTTTGGATATGTTCGACTCTGACCCAAACTTCTTAAACGGTGGAATTACTCCACAGAGTTGGATGTTACAAAGTAACAAGTGTTCCAACTGATCCTCTTAGAAATAAGAGCACTAGTTAGAAATTCAGAATTGCTCCTTTAAAAAAGTTGTCATATTACGAGAGGCAAATTGGTCTTCTCATTATGCTCTTTTGTGCTACATATTAAAGAAGATGACTGTGACTGTTGCGCGGTAGAAACTAGAAAGATAGGCGTGTGCAGGAGGAATAGATAGGCTACAGCTGAAGCCAACTTCTCCATGCTCTTGTTCTCCAGCTCATCCGCAACCACCGTCACCACCGCCACCACATCCACACCGCCCAATCCCCAAATCCTGTAATTCAGAAAACACCCACAACAAAATTCAACCCAGAGAAAGCCAAGTCCTTGTTCTATTTCAGATTTTCTCTCAGCTACACCATAATATTCAGCAAAAAAAAAAAATCATAAAAACAAGAATTACTAAACAACAATCAATCCAAATTCGAAATTGCGAAGACGCTATAAAAAAGAGGGAGAATGGGTCTACTCCATCGCTAGGTTTGGTGGGTTTGAATGGGTGGCCCTCAATTGTACCCAGTCAACCAAGTCTGGAAACTTTAAAATCTCTGCTCTTGTCTTGAATCAAATCATGCATCATAAGCTTGTTGTCATCACTAAGAGTTAAAAGGCTAGGTATCAATCAAGGAGGACTTTCATTCATGATCCATCTTACTTCAAAGTCATATTTATTCATTATTTGCTGGGTGAAACTTGAGAGAGATCTTGAGTTTACTGGGTGAGAGATAATATGAAAGAGAGTGAACAAATTTATTTATTTATCAAATCTGCTGAAGTTTTAATATTAATCTTTGTTAAAGGAAAATACCTTTTGTGTGCCTTCGTCAAAGTAATGACGATAGTAAATTAGGCAATTAGTTATCAATAAGTTGTAACGTTTCAATCAGTGATTATGATCATCAATGTAATTGTTATTACCATTGTAATCAGCACCCTATATAAAAGGATTCTCTAATGAAATGAGCAGACACATTGCGATTTACTTTTACACGTTATCAGCACTTTGCCTAACCGTGAGTTTTTAGAAAAAAAGAGAGAGAGAAAAAAAAAAACAACACAGAAAAAAAAACCCTATTTTTTTTTTTCTCTGTTTTTCTGCCTCCGCCGCTGCCCCTCCCGAAGTCCACCGGATCCACCAAAGTCAACCGGATCCACCCACACCAAACCGGATCCACCGGCCCTCCCTCCTTCGATCGACGCCCTGATCCGGCCCTCCCTCCTTCGATCGACGCCCCGATCCGGGCCTCCCTCCTTCGATCGATCCCCTCCGATCGGCCCCCCCCCCCCTCCGATCCAGCCCCCCCCTTCGATCGGCGCCCCCGATCCGGCCCCCTAGACGCCAGCCCAGCCCCGATCCGTCGACACCGGTCCATCGCCACCACCTCACGCTCGGTTTCCGACCCAGAACCGGCCTCCAATCGGCTTGTTACTCCGGCCTCCGATCTCGAGCTCGATCGGCATCCCTGATCCCGATCCGGTTCCCCCATTCACCAGCACAGCCCGGAAAAAAAAAAAAAAAAAAAAAAAAAAAAAAAAAAATCAGATCCGGTCTCTACCGACGCCAACTCGTCGGGAAAGGATTGCTCCAGAAGATTCTGCCGACAACAAATTCGTCGGCAGAGATTGTGCGACCCGACCCGGTTGTTTCCCTCGACCCGACCCGACCCGCGAACAGAAAACGAATATTTACCATTTCTGGTAAATTAAGGTTAGTTTTCTGAAAACTTACTGAAGTATAAAATCAATTATTACTGTTTACTACTACTGTTTAATGCAATTAATTGTAAATGTGAAATTTGATTGTATATTTTGTATTTTTACTGCCTACATAAATGTTTATATATATATGTGTGGTAAATTAAGTATTAAAATTTATAAGTGGTAGACTTTATGCAATATTTTTCATTTATATGTTATCTCGAAATTAATATGACATCATTTTTATATGCGAATATTGTATGCTATTTTTGTTAATTAATTATCAAGCATGCTATATGTATTTTGTTAAATGTTGAATTATTCCGCATATATTATGTTTAGTATAATGCCATGATAAAGAAATTTCATGTGCGTTACAAAATAAGAACAAATTTACCATGTGACAAAGTATTGTCACAAAGCATCGAAAATGTGTGACCACTATGAATTCTGGTCTCAAAATCCAATTCACATTATTGGCAATTAATTATTGTGGATGTCTTACGACTACATAATTAATATATTCTTCACTCTTGTTTATGTAGATGGCTGATCCAACTCGACCCGAATTTGAAATACTGGACTCAGAAGGAATTGAGTACCACCGATGGGTTTCTGATGTGGAAACTGCATTTATTGCAAAAGATTATACTTTCACTATCCACCCCTCCACCGACCCTAAAGACGAAGAACCGTCTGCAAAAGTCAAAGCAAATGCCTTAATGTTTCTGAGGCGACATATTGACTCTAGCTTACGCTGGGAGTACCTTCAGTTAAAATCACCCAAAGAACTGTGGGATGCCCTGAAGGGACGTTTTGGGAATATTCATGACACTTTACTCCCAGAACTGACTGCTCAATGGAATGAAATCCGTTTGCTTGACTACAAAAGGGTTAATGAATTTAACAAAGAAATGTTGCGCCTTAAAGCACGCCTTAATTTCTGTGGCAAGGAACTCACAGAAGATGACATGATCCAGAAGACTCTTTCCACTTTTCCCACTTCAGCCCTTATACTAGCGAACCAGTATAGGTTGGAGTATGACAAGAAAAATATCACAACTTTCAACAAACTGATCAATATGTTGCAAGTGGCAGAGCGACATGATCAAGTTCTTCTGAACAATAATGCCAGACCTGTTGGGACAAAGAAAATTCCTGAGGTCAACTATGGCAAGATCAAAGGTGGAAAGAACCCCAGAGAAAAGGGGGTTGGACGTGCTGAGCCCTACCCACGTGGGCACAATACACCACGTGGCAAGGCACCCATGGGCCGTGGTATGGGCCATAGGATGGGCCGTGGAGGCCCTCCTAACGTATGGCGTAGAGAGGGTGGTGCTGGTCCTAGTGGCCATGGTGGTCCTAGGGCAAAGGTGCAAAAGGCACCCAAGAACCCTGCACTCAAAAGGGATAGAGTTGGAAATGAACCTTGCTATAGGTGTGGAGCTACTGAGCATTGGTATAAGAACTGCCAGGCAAGCAACAAAGTAGCAGCCAATTACAAGAGGTATAGGGAGTCTAGAGAACAAGAGGCTCACTATATGGAAGATGGAGGCGATGACGCTGATGTCAACCTCACAATTGCAGACTTCAATGGCAACATGAACCCTGCTCAGTCTATGGATGTTCCAGACTTTGATTGATCTGCTTAATTTTAATTAGACTATGGTTTTTCGGTCTTAAAGTTTATTTGAATAATGGCCTGTTGAATTGGTTTTTGATGTCCAAGACTTTGATTTGATTATTGTTGGCTTATTAATAAATTTCGGATTTTATTCTAAAGTATTGAATTTTATTCGATTTTGTCCCCTATATATATACATGGTTCGAAAATAGCACTATTACGATGTGAAGCACTACATCTAGCAAATAAAAGAAAATATTATGAGAATGAAAAGAATATCATACTCTAAAGAATATGAGATATATTTTTCGACTTTATATAATAATCCCATCCCATTTAATTGTAGGAATGTATCGAGGAGAAATAGAGTGCTTAGCTGATAGTGGGACTACTCACACTATCTTAAGGAATCGACAATTATTTGTTGAATTAATTCCTTATAACACATCTGTGACTATGTTAGAGGGATCATCCCAAGTAATACAGGGGCGAGGAAAGGCCTCCTTTTTGATGCCTAATGGCACAATGATAAAAGTCACAAACGCCCTATATGCACCTAGAGGCAATCGAACCTTATTAAGTTTCAAAGATATTCGTGCCAACAATTATCATTTGCAAACTTACTGTGAGAATGGAATTGAATATTTGAATATTACTTCTTATGAATGCGGAAGAAAACGCATTTTAGAGAAACTAATGCGTCAAGATAATGGATTGTATTTAACTACCATCCGGATTATCGAATCTTATGCTGTCACCAACAAAGAAATTTGGGACACTGACGCATACAGGCTTTGGCATGACCGATTAGGACACCCTGGTCGGGACATGATGGTTCGTGTTTTAAAGAACTCACACGGACATCCATTCTTCCGAGGAAGAAATAAAATGGGACACAGATCCGACACAATGCAAAGTGCCGGTCGTAGTACTATTTCAACACACCCATTATCTTCTGAAGCACCAGAAGCGCTGTGTCCCTCTGCCTCATTGACTATTTCAAAGGCACATAACTCATTTTGCAAAGCCTGCTCTTTAGCAAAAACAGGATCGAGACCTTCCTATGCTAAAGACATGAAACAAAACATTCCATTCTTACAAATGATACAAGGTGATATATGTGGACCTATCCATCCAGAATGCGGGCCATTCAAGTACTTTATGGTTCTGGTAGATGCTTCGACACGCTGGTCACATGTCGCATTATTGTCCACAAGAAATGCTGCATTTGCAAAACTCTTAGCACAAATTATACGTTTAAAGGCTCACCACCCTGATCACCCTATTAAGTCTATAAGACTTGATAACGCTGGAGAGTTCACATCAAAAGTATTTGATGATTATTGCATGTCAATTGGGATCGATGTAGAGCATCCTGTACCCCATGTGCATACACAAAATGGTCTCGCAGAGGCCACCATCAAAAGGCTACAGATGGTGGCTAGGGCACTGGTTATGCGCACCAACATGCCTATATCTGCTTGGGGTTATGCAATATTACATGCAGCTTTACTTATTCGTTTCAGACCCACTGCTAGCCAACCATTTTCTGCGTACCAGTTGGTCACTGGATATGAGCCTGATATTTCACACTTACGCATATTTGGTTGCGCAGTATATGTGCCTATTGCGCCCCCACAGCGCACTAAAATGGGTCCTCAGAGACGATTAGGTATTTATGTTGGATATGAATCCCCAACTATTATCCGCTATTTGGAACCTTTGACAGGCGATCTCTTTACCGCTAGATTTGCGGATTGTCACTTTGATGAGACTGTCTTCCCGTCGTTAGGGGGAGATAAGAAAAAGGATTTTCTAAGGGAACGACAGGAATTGTCGTGGTCTGTCCCCACTCAGTCTCATTTTGATCCCCGCACTTCACAATGTGAAAGTGAAGTGAAAAGAATAATCAATCTTCAGAACGTAGCTGATTCGATGCCTGATGCGTTTTCTGAGATTGCTAAAGTGACAAGATCACATATACCAGCTGCAAATGTGCCTGCAAGGTTAGAAGTCCCCAAACAGGGGCACAATGCCGCAGATAGAGGCATTGGAACCACACTTAGTGGAGGTGTAGTTGAGGCCGTGGCTTCCCAAAGGAAGAGGGGAAGGCCACTTGGTTCGACTGACACTCACCCAAGGAAAAAGAGGGCGAGTAAGGCACAACCCGATCCATTAATCATCAATGTAGAGAATCCCTCACATGAGATTGTCTCTGACTATAGTTATGTCCATGAATCAATACTGGAGGACGCTCCGATGTTTGAAATGATTCCAGAGAACAAAGAAATCTCAATGGATTATGAGGAGGCATACTTGATGGAAAGATCTTCCATGTACATTGATGATGTATTTGCATACACTGTTGCTCAAGGAATCATAGAGCACGATGATATCGAACCACGCTCTGTTGCAGAATGTCAACAAAGAGCAGATTGGCCTCAATGGAAAGTAGCAATCCAGGCAGAACTAGATTCTCTGACAAAGAGACAGGTATTTGGTCCGGTAGTGCTAACCCCACCAAGTGTAAAGCCTGTAGGACATAAATGGGTCTTTGTCAGAAAGCGTAATGAGAAGAATGAAGTCCTAAGGTACAAGGCTCGCCTTGTGGCGCAAGGTTTCTCACAACGCCCTGGAATTGACTATGAGGAGACGTACTCTCCCGTAATGGACGTTATAACGTTCCGCTACTTAGTTAGTTTGGTAGTTTCCGAAGGATTGGAAATGCAGCTCATGGATGTGGTTACGGCATATCTCTATGGGGATCTTGATTCAGAGATATATATGAAAGTGCCTGATGGCCTTCCATTGCCCAAATCAAGTGACTCTAAACCACGGAGTGCGTTTGCAATCAGATTGAAACGCTCACTTTACGGATTGAAACAATCCGGGCGGATGTGGTATACCCGTCTAAGTGACTACTTGATTGGGAAGGGATATAAGAATGATGAACTATGCCCCTGCGTATTCATAAAGAAAACAAGTTCCGGATTTGCAATTGTAGCTGTGTATGTCGATGATATGAACATAATAGGTACTCTTAATGAAATAAGAGAAACCGCGAGCTATTTGAAATCCGAGTTTGAGATGAAAGATCTTGGGAAAACTCGGTTTTGTCTAGGTCTTGAACTGGAACACCGAGCTTGTGGAATACTTATCCACCAGTCTGCGTATGTCCAAAAGATACTCAGGCAATTTAACATGGACAAAGCGCATCCTGTTAGCACTCCCATGATTGGTCGGAGTTTGGATGTAAAGAAAGATCCATTTCGTCCAAAGGAAGATGACGAAGAGCTATTGGGAGCCGAAATCCCCTACTTGAGTGCAATAGGCGCATTATTGTACCTAGCTCAATGTACTCGACCTGATATTGCATTCTCAGTGAATTTGTTAGCTAGATTTAGCTCAGCGCCAACGCAGCGTCATTGGAACGGTATTAAGAACATATTTCGATACCTAAAAGGAACCATTGACTTGGGCCTATTCTATCCCTACACAAAGGCAAAAGGGAACACAAATGAAAATGTAATCCCTAAAGGAAATGTAGATAGAGAAGGTACCACCCCCCACACTGAAACCCCAAATAATGTATTAATTGGGTTTGCTGATGCTGGGTACCTCTCTGACCCACATAAAGGTCGTTCTCAAACTGGTTATGTATTCACCATTGGGAATACGGCGATATCTTGGAGATCAACCAAGCAAACCCTTGTGGCTACCTCCTCGAACCACTCAGAGATCATAGCTCTACATGAGGCGGTTCGTGAGTGTATATGGTTGAGATCCATCATTACACATATTCGAGGGACTAGTGGTTTAAGTACTACCACTGAAGAGCCTACCTGCATTTATGAAGACAATGCAGCTTGCATCGAACAGATGAAGCTAGGTTATATCAAGGGTGATAATACAAAACACATATCGCCAAAGTTTTTCTATAATCAGCAACAACAAGCTCTCCTCAAGATTCAAGTGAATCAAGTAAGGTCTGAGGAGAATGTAGCAGATTTGTTTACCAAATCATTACCCAAAGCAATATTCGAGGAACATGTGAAAAACATAGGAATGCGAAAGCTTTCAAAGCTTCCTTGATTAATGTAAGGATCAGGGGGAGATGTAGACTTCAGGGGGAGTCTAATACACACATGTCATCCTCAAAGGTTAAAGGTGCGTTGTGCTCTTTTTCCCTTCGTCCAAGTTTTATTTTGTCCCACTGGGTTTTGTTACTTGGCAAGGTTTTTAATGAGACAACGATCTATGCACCATTCCGTCTTTGACTCGGCACAAGGGGGAGTGTTAAAGGAAAATACCTTTTGTGTGCCTTCGTCAAAGTAATGACGATAGTAAATTAGGCAATTAGTTATCAATAAGTTGTAACGTTTCAATCAGTGATTATGATCATCAATGTAATTGTTATTACCATTGTAATCATCACCCTATATAAAGGGATTCTCTAATGAAATGAGCAGACACATTGCGATTTACTTTTACAATCTTATATTAGTATTAAATTATGGAGTGATTGAATTACCTCTCAAAATTTAATGGAAAACACATATAACGGAGGATGTAACGGTATTTTCTGTCGAGATTACATGTTCATGTACTAATGTGTTATTTTAAAAAGTTAAGAAACCTTAATTATCAGTTAAGCAAAGTTGATATATTATTCTTAAATTTTTTCCTATAATTAGATATATTACCTGGTGGAGGTTGAGGAAAATTCATGTTGGGATCTCGAAGAACCGATTGCAGCACTCTTGTATCATAAGTAGACCCTTCCAAATTGCATAACGAATTTACACACCGCTATGATATTTTGTGTTGGCATTCCTTTTCTACCAATTAATGGTGTTTTATTGTTATCGATCAGCTATTGAAGCAAGAATATGCACTCCATCAATAGCCCGAATGCAATCCTGTGAATAATATTGGTAATTGTCAATTACTATAAGTAATATCACAGGAATGTTGAATAAGAATAGTACCTTAAAATGCAGCATGTATCTTATATCCCTCATTATCTCCGGTGCAACTGCAATATCCTGATTTTTTAAGTTGGTCAAATTCTATTTTTCTTGTGAGAAATAGAAAGTAGAGGTCGTCAATAGTTCGTCACATTTTTCAGTGAATTATTTGAGTTCCCGAGCTATTTTTAGCGACTTTTTGAAATTTAGGTCGAAATTTAGTTACCTGATAACGTGACAACTCGTGATTGGTCCTTAGGCTGACTTTGTCCCCATGTTTCTATCAATCGGGAAATTTTTAAATATGACGGGAGGACCACGTGGCAATGCCTAGTGGTCATCCCTCACAATTAAAGTTCAACACGTGAAGTTTTATGACATAAATTATTTTTATTTTTTGTAAAATGATTTTAATAGATCTGTGTTGAGTTTAGACTAAAGTTTAGGGTTTAGAGTTTAGGGTTTAGAGATTAGGGATTAGGGTTTAGGGTTTAGGATTTGGAGTTTTAGGGTTTAGGATTTAAGGTTTTAAGGTTTAGAAAAATAATAAAAAAACACAAAATAGTATTTGACAAAATAACTGAAATAATTTTATGTCATAAAATCTCATGTGACAAAATTTAATTAGAAGGGAGGACCACTGGGTAATGCCACGTGGTTCTCCCTTAGCATTGAAAGATTCCTCCTATCAACCCATGTGCTGATCCACTTGAGTCTTGTCATCTGCAACTTGTCAAACGGAGAGAGAAGACTTTGTGCTTGTGTGCCATGTAGTGGAAGCTTGTAGGTGGAAATGTTAGATTTTGACATTTGTCACTCTTTGATTAGCCTTGCTTCCCCATAAATAGGAGTTCAGCAATTTTTCATTTCCGTATCATTTTTACAGAAAGTTTCTCTCACTAGCTTTCTCTCTCTAGCTTTCTTAGTCTAAATTTTCGTCAGGTCATAACTTTTGATCTGTAGCTCCAATTCTGAATCCGCGAGTGGCTACAGATTCGTATTGACACGATCTTTCTATCAGTGAGGTATTGAGTTAGATCCAAACGTAATTTCTAGATGGCTCGTTTTTAGGATTTGATTCACGACTGGTAATACGGGGTGGCGTGTCGAGGTGAGTGGTTTATGTAATGTGTTTCAAATATTCTTATATACTTTTAAAATAGTTGAAAAACATAATTTTGATCTATTTTGAATTATCTCTCTATTTTCAAGTGAAGCATATATGTCTTTTGTGAAATATGCGGTATTTATATATATTATGAGCTGGACATTGTTTGGTAAATCATGGAACATTTGAACTTCTTAATTGGTTATGCCGAACTAAGAATGTGGCACACGGATGTATAGAGCTGTGTGCATTAGATGCCCGTGGTGATCACTAAATTGAAGGATATTCAATAAGAAGGGATTGTGTGATATGATGACGTGTATATGATATACGATGTGTGTATTTTATAGCTTGTGTAAAAATGATATGGCTTCACTGACATATTATATGATCTACTCACTGAACACGTAGTTTTGCTCACCCACCCATTTACTTATTGTTTTGCAGAGAAGTGTTTAGTGTTTGTCGAGTTGAAGTGTTGGACGAGCCTAGAGTGAAGAACCTAGAAATAAAGTGCTTTTATGCTTTTACTTACATTCCGCTTTGTAATACTCGATCACACCTCGGGATCGGCGCCGGGTGCCTAAACCCCACTGACGCCGGGACCGGTGCGTGACAGATTGGTATAAGAGCAAACCAGTGATTAGAAACCAAGTATTTGTGGTAGATAGGAATTCTCGTGTCATAGCGTAGAGCCATAAATGTTTTTATTTTTGTAGGTGTGAATTTCGGGGACGAAATTCTTTAAGGAGGGTAGATTGTAATATCCTAATTTTTGAAGTTGGTCAAATTCTATTTTCTTGTGAGAAATAGAAAGTAAAGGTCGTCACGAGTTCGTCACATTTTTCGGTGAATTATTTGATTTCCCGAGCTATTTTTAACGATTTTTTGAAAATTAGGTCGAAATTTTATTACCTGATGACGTGACAACTCGTGATTGGTCCTTAGACTGACTTTGTCCCCACGTTTCTATTAGCCCATTTGCTTCTCTACTTGAGTCTTGTCATCTGTCACTTATTAAATGGAGAGAGAAGACTTTGTGCTTGTGTGACATGTGGTGGAAGCTTGTAGGTGGAAATGTTAGATTTTGACATTTGTCACTCTTTTATTAGCCTTGCTTCCCTATAAATAGGACTTCAGCAATTTTTCATTTCCGTATCATTTTTACATAAAGTTTCTCTCTCTAACTTTCTCTCTCTAGCTTTCTTAGTCTAAATTTTCGTCAGGTCGTAACTTTTGATCCGTAGTTCCGATTCTGAATCCGCGAGCGGCTACGGATTCGGATCGACGCGATCTTTTTATCATTGAGGTATTGAGTTAGATCCAACGGTGATTTCTAGATGGCTCATTTTAGGGATTCGGTTTACGACCGGTAATAGGGGTGGCGTGTCGAGATGAGTGGTTTATGTAATGTGTTTCAAATATTCTTATATGCTTTTAAAATAGTCGAAAAACATGATTTCGATCTATTTTGAATTATCTCTCTACTTTCAAGTGAAGCATGTCTGTTTGTGAAATATGCGGTATTTATATATATTATGAGCTGGACATTGTTTGGTAAATCATGGAACATTTGAACTTCTTGATTGGTTATGCCGAAGTAAGGATGTGGCACACGGATGTATAGAGCTGTGTGCATTAGATGCCCGTGGTGATCACTAAATTGAAGGATATCCAATAATAAGGGATTGTGTGATATGATGACGTGTATATGATATATGATGTACGTATTTTATAGCTTGTGTAAAAATGATATGGTTTCACTAGCATATTACATGATCTACTCACTGAGCGCGTGGTTTTGTTCACCAACCCATTTACTTATTGTTTTGCATAGAAGTGTTTAGTGTTTGTCGAGTCGAAGTGTCGTACGAGCCTAGAGTGAAGAGCCTAGAAATAAAGTGTTTTTATGTTTTTACTTACATTCCGCTTTGTAACACTCGATCATATCTAGGGATCGGCGCCGGGTGCCTAAACCCCACCGACGCCGGGACCGGGGCGTGACAACAACACCATTGAATTTAGGATCCTCTGGCTTTATTATTTTTCTGCCTACATAGAAGATTGAGTGCTTTTCCAACATATCTACAAACGGTTTTATTGGAATGTTGAATTGTTCTCCTATAGACCTAATTCCACATCCTTGTCCTAGCAAATACACTATGATTCAGACGATCTCAATATGATTAGTTCTATTTGAACCTAAGAACTACTTGTTAAATACTTCCAAATGATCAGTACATAAGCGCTGAAATACTTCCTTTTGCATATTAAAGGCATTATAACACCGACTTTCATTCCCACCTAATTAATACTTCCATGATCCACTTATAACATGTTGATAAAGAATTCATACAAGGAGTTTTGTGGACGTACTTCATGTAATAATGTTGAATCAGCAGAGAATTAAGCTCTACACTTCGCTTGAATATCTCCTCCTCAACTTCATCTTCGATCGTCACTTGGATTGTTCATATTTCAATCAAAAGACCCTTAAATTTAAATTGCTAAACATCTAAATCATATGAACTAATGATCAATGGTGTAGTAGAAACACAAATATAACAAACTTCATCTCTGAATATATAAAGACTATCAACATAATGAAAAACATAAGATAAAATTTAAGGAGAGAGGCAATATCGTTCAAAGAGAGAAAGAAAAAGATATTTGACTACTGTTAGATCATAATTCTCATACATTTGTATGCCCTAAAATATGAAAATTACTTGCTCTATAAGCTTAATTTAATGTACTAATCCATTTTCATGTTTTGTAGAAAATCTTGATAAGAGGAGAAAAAGTGAAATTCCGGCAATTTTTCAATGCATCACCACTTTTGACGGCACACCACCACTTTTTTTTTCTTCTTTTTTAAAAAAGCATTCTTTTCTCTTCTTTATAAAAGAGGCACACCACCACTTGAGGCGGTGCCATACATTTTCCTGTCATTTTTATGGAGGAGCTTCACTCAAACATTCGGAGTTGATTACAAAGAGACATTCGCTCGTGTGGCCAAGATGAACACAATAAGGGTCCTTTTGTCTGTGACAGTGAATTATGGTTGAAAATGGTATCAAATGGACGTCAAGAACGCATTTCTTCATAGAGATCTTGAAGAGGATGTCTGTATGCGTTTCCAACCTGGTCATGCTCAAGAGAAGGTCCTTGGAATGGTTTCTAAGATACACAAGGCCATAAATGGACTTAAGCAATCCCCAAGGGCATGGTACTCGAAACTCAGTTCTGTTCTCTTTGCCTATGGTTTTAAAAGAAGCTTTGGTGACTCCTCAATGTTTGTGAGAATTGGAAAAGTGGGGAGACTCGTTGTGCTTGTGTACTTTGATGACCTAATTATCACAGGTGATAATGTCCAGGAAATCGAAGCTCTCAAGCAGTCACTTCATGCAACATTTGCAATTAAAGATCTCGGAGACTTGAGATATTTTCTTGGAATCGAGATGGATCAATCTCCTTCAGGTTTGTTTTTAAATCAGAGGAAGTATATTGTTGATTTACTTGATGAAGCTACCATGAAGCAGAGTAGTACGTATTGCCAAGTCCCCATTGCCTAGCAACCTAAACATTGAAGAAAAAGGTGAATTTTTGTCTGATATTGGAGTATATCAAAGACTCATTGGTAAGTTGATTTTATCTTACCGTCACTCGTCCGAACATAACTTATGCTGTTAGCATGGTTAGCCAGCTTGAGGGGGAGTAAAGAAGTATTCTTATACTTAGGGCTCGGTATTTATTGCAGGGCTAGTGCATTAAATGCTATTTCTTGCAGGAAACCCTAGTTGCTTGTTCCTTCTCCAAAATCATGGCGTTGCTTGCTCTACAAGCAAGATCTGTGACCTTTATTTTGTGGAAGAGACCCTGAATTCAAGGGTTGGTTAATCTGCTCCTATCTATGTAATAGCATAGTGTTTTATCATGTAATTTGTTAGGTTTGACGTGATCTCGGTTTGCTCCATTGTATTAAACTGAGCTCTCTCTTCTTGTATATACGAGGTCAAGTGCCAAGCGTTGCTGCGGGTAAAAATCCGTGGAATGACAAATTGTTGTGTGCAACAAACTATTGTTGGTGAACTAATCTCTAAACTTTAATCTTTGATAATGACTTAATTCACCATATCCAAAACTCAATCCACCTCGATAAACAATTACAACAAATTCTTGAAAAAAATTAAATGAATCAATTAAACCCAATTTATCTCAGTGATACACATAAGCCAAAGAAAAACAAAACCAAATCTATTTGGAAGATAACCTTGCAACGCAAATATAGACTATAAATTTGAGTTTAGATTTGGTTGTATCAAGCATTTTTCTTTTCTTTGGAAATGGTATCGAGCAGTCGTAAAGGAAGATAACCTTGCAACGTAAATATAGACTGTAAATTTGAGTTATTTGGTTTTAAAGAGCAGTTTTTTTTTCTTTGCAAATATAGACGAGTTGTTGCGGGTAAAAATTCACAATAATGTCACAATTGTAATTAAACTTGAAATATAGATAAAATCTGGAAATGTCCAATTAGATGAACAGTGTTCCTAGCCTGTACTTGTGTTTGAGGTCAAGTGCCCGAGCGTTGCTGCGGGTAAAAATATGTGGAACGAAAAATTGGTGTGTGCAACAAATTATTGTTGGTGAACTAATCTCTAAACTTTAATTTTGGATAATGACCTAATTCTCTATACCCAAAACTCAATCAATCACGATAATCAATTAAAACAATTTTTTGAGACAATTAAATGAATCAATTAAAACCCAATACATTTTAGTGATACATAGAAGCTAAAGCCAACAAAACCAAATCTATTTGGAAGATAACCTTGCAGCGCAAATACAGATTGTAAATTTGAGTTTAAATTTGGTTGTATCGAGCAGTTTTTTTTTTTTTTTGAAAATGGTATCGAGCAGTCGTAGGAGAAGAAGTGGAGAATGAAAGACACAATATTATTGGGTCTGAATGGTCTCATTGGATTAGGTCTGGCGGTGGAATGGATAATTCAACAACAATAAAAAGCTTTAAACATATCCATCTTGGGTGGCTAATTAATGGTTTTAAAAAAAACCAAATAATGGCAGAATTGTTATTAAATCTAAAATAGGGACAAAATTCGGAAATGTTCATTCAGAAGAACAGTATTCTGTGCTTGTGTTTTAGTATATTGTAAACGAGGTCAAGTGTCCGAGCGTTGCTGCGGGTAAAAATCTGTGGAACGACAAATTGTTGTGTGCAACAAACTATTGTTGGTGAACTAATCTCTAAACTTTAATCTTTGATAATGACCTAATTCACCATACCCAAAATTCAATCCACCTCGATAATCAATTAAAACAAATTCTTGAAAAAATTAAATGAATTAATTAAACCCAATTCATCTCCTTGATACACAGAAGCCAAAGAAAAACAAAACCAAATCTATCTGCAAGATAACCTTGCAAAGCAAATATAGACTATAAATTTGAGTTTAGATTTGGTTGTATCAAGCAGTTTTCCTTTCTTTGGAAATGGTATCGAGCAGTCGTAAAGGAAGATAACCTTGCAAGACAAATATAGACTGTAAATTTGAGTTATTTGGTTTTAAAGGGCAGTTTTTTTTTCTTTGCAAATATAGACAAATTGCTAGGGGTAAAAATTCACAATAATGGCACAATTGTAATTAAACTTGAAATAGGGATAAAATCTGGAAATGTCCAATTAGATGAACAATGTTCCTATACTTGTGTTTGAGGTCAAGTGCCCGAGCGTTGCTGCGGATAAAAATATGTGGAACGACAAATTGGTGTGTGCAACAAATTATTGTTGGTGAACTAATCTCTAAACTTTAATTTTAGATAATGACCTAATTCTCTATACCCAAAAGTCAATCAATCTCGGTAATCAATTAAAACAAATTTTTGAAAAATTAAATGAATCAATGAAAACCCAATACATTTTAGTGATACATAGAAGCCAAAGACAAACAAAACCAAATCTATTTGGAAGATAACCTTGCAGCGCAAATGCAGACTGTAAATTTGAGTTTAAATTTGGTTGTATCGAGCAGTTTTTTTTTTCTTTTTCAAAATGGTATCGAGCAGTCGTAGGAGAAGAAGGGGAGAATGAAAGACACAATATTATTGGGTCTGAATGGTCTCATTGGATTAGGTCTTGCGGTCGAATGGATAATTCAACAACAATAAAAAGGTTTAAACATATCCATATTGGGTAGCTAATTAATGGTTAAAAAAAAAACCAAATAATGGCACAATTGTAATTAAATCTAAAATAGGGACAAAATTCGGAAATGTTCAATCAGATGAACAGTATTATGTGCTTGTGTTTTAGTATATTGTAAATATCTGTAAAGTTTCAGTTATGAAATACAATTTTGAACACATTCAACCATTATTGTATGTCTTTCCCTTCTCATACCATAATTCAAGTCTTACTCTGCTTTTGACCAAAAACGAAGAATTCTTACTCATCTTCATCTCATCACGAATGATCTACCCCTGTGCTGATATACAACAAGTCTGAGTCAGTTTTTCCTAGTTGGTTCTACTACTTATTTGGTAAGTGAAAATTAGTGACTTGTAACAAAAGATTCAACTAATCATTTCACTTTCAAGTTAATGCTTCTTGTCATTAGTTGTAAATTTCATGTTGGAATTGAGAATAATTGTTGAAGCCAAATCTTCAAATCGATCAGGTACCGTTAGATAGTGTTAGAGAGAATCTTTCTTCTCCTTCAATTATGCCTGATTCTCTTCACAATTGATATCTCTTACAGTAATAGCTGCGAGTGATTTGTGGATCATATCCTGCAGATTAATAGCTAAGAGTCATGTGTGTATATTTCCTTTTATTATAATCAGCAACTGTATAGATGTAGGATCTGTATCAATATATATTGATCATTTTGTAATCGTTTGTGATAATGGGAATACCTTTCTACATGGTATCAGCCTAACTTCGATCCTTCTCTTCTTTGTCATTCTCTGTATCGGCCCTGTCTCTTCTCTCTTCATGGCTTCCTCCTCCCAAAACACTTCTCAATTTTCCGAACTCACCAACGACAACTATTTGCTTTGGGTTCGCCCAATCAAATCACACCTCAATGGTGCTGAACTATGGGCCTATGTGGATGGCTCCATTCCTGAACCTTCTCCCACCGTCACCATTCCTGCAACTGGTGACACACCTACTTCAATCGAACCCAATCCCAAACACAAAGAATGGTTTACCCAGGATCAGAAAATAGTCAGTCTCCTCACAACTTCTCTTACTGATAAAATTGCTCGCCTCACCATTGGATATGAAACATCCAAAGGAATTTGGGACTGCCTTGCCCGTCATTTCAACCAACGCTCTGTTGCTAGTGCCACCAGTCTGAAACTCTAGCTCTATGATCTCCAAAAAGGATCCCAGTCTGTTGATGATTATCTCCAACAGGTCTATTGCTGATTCCTTAGCCTCCATCAATCAACCTGTCTCGGATGCCGACTTGGTTGTTGGTACTCTTCACGGGCTTGGTCCCGACTACCTCATGCTTTGCACTGCCCTTGCCCAAGCGTCCTCTCTTCCTGTTTTCTCTGACCTTCGTGCTAGAATCCTTGCCTTTGATGCCCAGCAATCAAATGGCTCATCTGACGTGTCCTCCGGCATAGTAATAGCCTTGTACAATCAAGGTCCATCTCAGGATTCCAATATTGGCTCAGTATCGAGGATCAAACATGATCAGTCCTGGTTAAATTCTCGCCGCGATGGTCGGCGACTTTAATTTGGTGGTCGTGGTAATCGAGGCAAACGCAGCTCTCGCTCCTCTTATTCCTCTCAGAATCCACCGTATCAGTCCACTGCACCTCCTCCTTTTTCCTCTCCTGCTTGGGCTGCTCGTCCTCCATGGGCTCAGGGGCTCCTTGGACCTGCTCCTCAATGGTGCCCAAACTGTCATACCAATCATCATGGGCTTGCTCAATGTCCACATCGGTATTCTGGGCCTTCCACTGCTGTTCCCTTTGCTGGTGCACATTTTTCTGGTGATTCTACTAATATAATTGGTATCTTGACACCGGCGCCACCCATCATATGACTGCCATGCCACTACAAAATTCTCAATCTTATGGTGGTCCCCACAATGTGTACATGGGTAATGGCGACTCAATGCCTATTTCCCATACCGGTACTCTTCCTTTGTCATTGGGCACATCTAATTTCTCCTTACTTGATATATACCGTCTTTCCTCAATTCGTAAAAATCTTCTGTCTGTTGCTCGTTTTACTAAGGATAATCTTGTCTTTTTCTTGTTTGCCCCTGAATTTTATCAGATCTATTGCTTACGTACAGGCCGTTTATTATTTCAGGGCCCATGTAAGGATGGTCTATATCCTCTCAACTTGTCCTCTGTATCCAGTCATTCAAGTGCTTTCGCTTCTATTCACTCCTCCATTTGGCATCATCGTCTTGGTCACCCTTCTACACCTGTTCTCGGTCGCTTAAGTTCTAGTATTGGATCTACCCTTTCCTTTCCTTCCTTTTGTAATAATTGTGCGCTTAGTAAATCGCATAAATTGCCCTTTGCTTCTAATAAAGAACATGCAACTTCCCTTTTTCATATCATTCACAGTGATGTTTGGATGTCACCCGTTGTTTCTCTTAGTGGATTCTAATATTATGTTCTATTCACTGATGAGTGTTCCCGTTATACATGGATTTACCCTATGCGTCGTTAAAATGAGGTACTCACACATTTTCAAACCTTGGTGGCCATGATAGAAAACATTTTTCACAGTACAATCCATTTTCTCCAAAGTGATAACGGGACAAAATATGTTAATAAAGCATTTTCTCATTTTGGTCAATCTAAAGACATCCAACAACGCTTCTCTTGTCCTCACACTCCTCAACAAAATGGTCTTGCTGAGCGTAAACATCGGCACATCGTCACTATGACGCGCTCTCTTCTTCTCATATCTGAGACTCCTCAAAACCTTTGGGCTGAGGCTGTAGTGACGTCAGTTTATCTCATTAATCTTCTTCCCACTCCCACTCTCAATTGGGATACTCCTTATAATTGCCTATATGGCACTCCTCCCTCCTACTCCTCTCTTCGTGTTTTTGGGTGTTCTTCCTTTCCTTTTCTTGGTCCCTATGATTCCAATAAATTGTCGGGTTGTAGTGTTCAGTGTGTCTTTGTTGGATATAGTCCCAAACACAAGGGTTATCGGTGCCTTGATCCCAAAACCAACCGAGTTTATATTTCTCATCATGTTTTATTTAACGAAACATATTTTCCCTATAAAGGGTTGCAGGTATCTTCGTCATCAGACCCACTAGAGTTTATTCTCTTGTCTACTTCAGCTCCTCCGCAGGCCCATATGCCGAGCCCATTGTCATCCTATTCTGACATCCCCCCACCGACATCACACCCCTCTCCTCATTCAATCTCTCAACAGGGCCCAACCGCATCCATCCCGTCGCTGCTCTCTCCAGCACATCCATCCTCACCGATTTCTTCCTGTCCACCTGCTCCGTCATCTCCCATGACTTCCTCTCTGCACATTCAAGATCGACCGGGTCCCTCTTCTCAACCTCCGCCGCCTCCACCCTCACCTCTGCCTCCAGCTCCTCTTCGGACCTATCAGCGCCGGCCGGCTTTACCATCTCCGTCTTTGGCACAACCGGTAGCGGAGCCACCAGTTGCAGATCACTGGCAACCAGTAGCAGATCCTTCTGCGAACATCCTTCCGCCTCCGGCGGCTGCTCTCCCTTTAGCTGATCCACCCCAACCTCTTGTTGGTCACTCCATGACAACTCGCCTTCGTGCTGGCGTCACTCAACCTCGAATTCGTAGTGATGGCACAGTCAGGTACCCTTTACCGAAAGCTCTCCTTACATATATTGACTCCACTGCACCTACCTGTTATTCACAAGCTTCTAAGCATGAGAAGTGGCGCATCGCGATGACTGAAGAAATCAACGCCTTGCTAAAAACTTATACAAGGCACGGCAACAAGAGATTTTTACAAGCAAGATATGTCAAACCTAGTTAAAGTTTATAGTTCAATTTTATTCACACAACTCTAAGACTCAAGGTACGTGGAGCAGAGGAGTAAGCTGTGCAATGGACTTGTGCAGCCCATGGTAAGGTCATGCTTAATCCGATATACCTCTCATTAAAGAGCAGACGTTTTCTTTTTGTTTCAAAATCTATCTATGCTCGGCTAGCTTCTAGGCTCTAAAGCAAGGTGGACGTGCGGCCTAGGTATAGTCGTCTAGACACAAAGTTATTCTGTATTTTCAGAAGGCTAGTTTGTGAAATCCGAAAGTAATCCAAGGCAAGACTCATTTGTTGGTAACCACGGAGGATAAGTCCCCTACTCGCCCCCTTCACAAAGAAGAGATAGCAGTCTGTGGGCCTCTAAGATCTAGTTCGACAAACCTTGAGACTAAGTCGGGACAACACGCACTAATAGGCGAACCTTTATGCCCCTTACTCAGTTGAGAATAACCTCGTATGTTAGACAGTTCAACAAGTGTTAATAAAAGCCGCCCTCAACCTCATGAGACCGCGAGAGATAACATGAAGGGTTTAGGCTAATATTAACAAAATAGACCTTGCCTATTCCGTTCACTTTAAAACCTACAATAAACCAAACATAAACAAATCACAAAACCTAAAATCTTTAACTAGATTACACATAAAGTTCAGAATTAAACTCTACATGCCGAGCCGAAGCATATTTCTACTTTACAACAAAAACCAATGAAAATTTACATCACACCAATTTACAACACAATTTAACACATTAAACATATCAAGCTTTTATAATCCTCGACAATGGCGCCAAAAATTGACGAGTGCCATAACCGGGGTAACAGCACGCACAATCAAAACCCTACAAAAGATCGTTAGTATAAAGCAAGTAGGGATCGTTCAGTCTGGGGATTAAGGGTACCTGACATGTAAAAGGTTAGAAACACACATATTCACACATATAAACAATGGATCACATGAAAGGTGGATTGAAATATGGATCTGCAGCAAGGTGCCCCTAAAGACATGAAAATAAATACTAAATTACTATTTACAAGTGATCATCATCTTTCACACAAAGCATTTAGCACATAAGACTATTTAACATGTAAATTTTGCACAAATGAAAGTAAAGAACAAGTATTGACACAATTTAGACCTAAATCAGTTTCGACCATAACTAGAGCTTTCGCTAGACTTCTCAAGTTTTCTAAGACACACTTTCGTTACCATCCTAGATGTTATGCTAATCCAGTTAAGACTTAACATTAAGCACAAGAGTCTAAAATCGAAGACAAGTAAACAAGTAAGGTTGTCAATTTTCTTATTTAACATGCAAGTTCTAAGGTTATTAACTCTAGGCGAATAACACAAATCAAAGCGACAGTTACGCATGACTTAGTTTGTTATTATTCTAGTTGATTAAACCTAGCACTTAGAATTACATGTTTTAAACATCACTAGTGTGTTGGTTTTTCTGCCCTAACCTTAGTCCTAACCAATTTAAATCCTAAAAATACATCTAATACCACTGTCTTAATTATCTAACACACGAGAATTCACAAGTTAAAATTGCAAAACAACTTTATAAACTACAATTAATCATGCAATCGGTTCATAAAAGAGTTTAACAAAAACAAAATATTGAAACAAGTTCATACAACACACACAAACATAAATAAATACAGTAGCCATGAGAGGGGCGGATCACACTTTAGAAACCTTGGAAAACTTCGGCAAGATGTGGTGGAGAGCTTCGGCAGAAGGTAGGGTGAGGTACGATTTTATGGAATGTGGTGGAATTGGGTTTTGGCTAAGTATTTTTCTGTTTGGTGCTTGAGAGACTTGGTAGAGCTTTAGGCTAGTACTTGGGCTTGAGATGAGATGATTTTTCTGTAGAGAGGCTGTGCCTTTATATAGGAGAAAAAGGCTAGGCTTAAGAGAATCGGTAGAATTCCTCTTGCAAATTGGCAAGGAAATCCCAATCCTTTCCGGTTTTGGTTTTCTTCCTTTGTTTGTTCTTCTAAGACTTCTTTTGTGCCGATTTCTTCTTGGATCAGCAGCAATGGACTTCTTCATAGACTTGGCTCGTTCCTTGTTGGATACATGGTCCATAGATGGAGCTGCAAGCTTCCCTAGTCGGGCCAGGAACTCCTTCTCTCCTAGTCCAGCCAATCAGTTTCTTTTTCCTTTTAGGACTAGAAAACTTCTTCTTTCCTTGTTCTTTTCTTTCCCTTTGGCTTGGCCGACTCCCATATTGTAACATACTGAACCTAGAGTTACCTTTTGACTGTGTTACTTTTACTTTTACTCCTCGGGAATTGTTTTTACGATTCGAAAGTTGTAAAGGTTGACTTTTAAATAAGTTGACCCGACCGAGGATTTTATTTTATGCCGAGGTAAAAGACGTTGAAACGAGTTCGTGGACACGTGACACGTTTAATTTGGAGTTCGCATGAAAAAGTTATGATGTAAAATCAGAAATTGTCCGATTTTGGACGAGTATAAATAGCGGGAGGAAAATTTCCCGAAAGGGAAAATCCCCCATTTTTCTCTTTTACCTTTTCTTTTCTTTTCTTTCTTTTTTTTTCTTCTCTCTCCTTTCTCTCTCCTCTCCCCCGACTCGGCCCGACCTCCGGCCGAACCTCCGCCGTTCGGCAGAACTGGGCCGGCGCACCGGTCACGTTCGGACCGGCTCGGCTTGCCCGTCGCGTCTGTGGCAGCGGCGAGGCTTAAAACGCCGCTGTTCGGCGGTGCGACGCCCGAATGGGTTCGACTGTGTCGAACCGGAATCGGCCTCCTCCGGTCGCCGTTCGTCTCGATTCCGGCCGGGAATCGAAGACCTTGATCCGTGCAATCATTCCATGGAGGGAATTGGACCGATTTGCACCAGGTAAGGAGGAATTGGAATTTGAAAATTTTTAGGGTTTTTAAGAATTTTCGATTGAAGTTTTGATTTTGGTGTTATTGTTGGATTTGGAGGTTAGAATTGAGTTTAGAACATTGTTTGGAATCGATTGAGTGTAATTTGGTGTTGAATCGGTTAGTTTTTGGAGAAAATTGGAGGTTGGTGTTTCGGACCGCCGTGCCGGCCGCCGTACGCGGCGGCTGGGGCTGTTTTTGGCGGAGGAGACGGCGGGAATGAGGTTCTGAGGTGGTGGCGATGATGTTGGGTGAAATTGGCTTCGATTGGAGGTGTTTTTGACCTCCGGTGGCGGAGCTGCCGGCGGCGATGGCTCCGCCGGAGCGGCGGCGCTGTTCCGGCGGCGAGAGGTATGGGATGATGAACAGTAACAGGTAAATGGTAAAACAGTAAAAGTAAACAGTAAACAGTAATTAGTAAAAATAAAAAAGGTAAACAGTAAAAGTAAATAGTAAACAGTAAATGGTAAATAGTAATTAGATTTTAACCATTTACTGTTTGACTTTCAGAATTACTGTTTGACCTGGAATAATTACTGTTTGACCAGTAGTTTTTACTGTTGACTTACCGTAAAAAGGTTAAAAGCTGATTAAAAGGGTTTTACGACGGAATAACTAGGAAGAGAATTAATCGGACACGGAGTGGGTGTCCTGAGTAATTTCGGACTTAGATTATTCGGTATTGAGGTGAAATTCCTATACCGATAAGTGAAAAAGGAAAAATTGGAAGTTTCGGACGAGTGAGGACGTCCGTAGATTTATCGATTATAGTTAAATTCCATGTTTCGTAACATTTAGAATTTCGTCCCTGTTACTAGTCGAGAGGTTATTCGACGGGACGAGAGATCAGATTAGCGGCGCGCTGGGTAGTACTGTGAGTGGATTTTTATTTTAAATAAATACATGCATAATTATTTTAATGAAATGAAGTTTATTTTAAATAAATGATTTGAGAAGCATGAGAATTCATATAATTAAAATGAAATGATATTTAAAGAAATATATGGTTTTGGGGTTTATGTTTTTACTACTATTTTAGTAGTACGTGATATTATCCGGAAACTAGGTTTCCGGAAAGAGTATGTTTTAATTATTCATATCTGGACTATGTTGAATAAGCATATGTGTATTTAAAGGTAAAGACCGGAAATGAGATTTCCGGGGATTTTATTATTTCATTATTTATGATTTTGACATATATATGAGACATGTCGACATTATATTTTCTTATCGATATTATTTTTACGACATGGGGACATGTCGGATTTATATTTATATATTCTTTCGAGGCTATGATTCTAATTGATTATATATGTATAGATAAGCCTCAGATGTACGGTCGGGGACTATACGGATTTATATATAAGGGGAAGCGTATTTTCGGTTTTGTTTTCGGATTTTCACCATATCAGGGTCCAGATATATATTGATGCTGGCCAGCTTATTAACCTCATCCCACGCGAGGTGGCGACTTGACCATATAGGTCAGATTCACGCTTGGTGGTCGACGGAGTGTGGTGTAGAGGTATAGCGTGGGACGCTATAGAGAGTCTTGGAGGCTCTGACCCTTAGTCTTGGAGGCTACTATTAAATTAATGGTGGTAATGACGTTCCCCTTTCTTATTATGTGACCAATGGGATTGGTCTTGATTTTTATATTATCTGGTTTTCGGGAACATTTTCTCTTGGAGACTTTCTGATTTTAATAAATTCCCGAATCAGCGGGGCTGGGGTTTTTATGCGACCAATGGGATTGGTCGAGAAACATCACAAATGGTTTTCAAAAGTATATTGTTTTGAATACATATAAAAAGAATAATTATTTATTTATTTGATTTTATATCAGCGGGGCTGATGATTTTTAAATATGATTTTCTTAAAACGTGGGACGTTTTATTTATAATGCATGCACTGTGGTTTTATTTCTAAAACTCTGGGGAAGTAATATAATACTTTCATTTAAAGTACTATATTAAATCATTTTATTTTTATCCACTCACTCTAACGTTTTTAAATTACTTTCCCCTGGGCCCTTCGATTTAAATCGCCCAGTGTGCAGAGTAATAGTCAGAGGTCAAGAGTACTCGGAGTCGAGGCATAGCTGTCATCCTTGTTGCTTCCGCTAGGTGGGATATGTGATCCCTTACTCTTTTATTTTTATAATTTTTTTCTTGTTTTGTAATTCCAGTTCATTGTATTAGATTGCTCTGATTACCTGTGAGCCAGTTGAGTTAGATTATATTGTATTTATTTGTGGCAGTGGTTTTGATTTGGGGAGCAGGTGGCTCCAGGTGTTGAGGATGAATCTGGATTTAGAAGTGTTTTTGGTTGTTGCAGGCCTTAGGGTTGTCCATCCTAAGATTAACTTTATCGATTTATCGATAGAGTTAGTATTAAGGTGGTCCCCGCAGGACCTTATCCGGATTTCAGGGTGAAATCCGGGGCGGGTCCTGTCAGTTTGGTATCAGAGCATTAGGTCCTTTCATACCTTGAGTCGTGTTATCTTTTATACTTGATGACGCCTAGTATTCTTGGATTGATGGTCCGACCGCGGCGGATTTCCATCATATGTTTCGATGCTAGTGTGTTCATTAAGTGTGTGATTCAGATTCCCTAGTGTCTTGTTATGTACTCTATAGAGTACTATTCTATTCAGTTATTTTATATGCTTAGTAATGCTTAGTACCACCGACTGACGGTCCGACTGCAGCGGATAGCCATCGTATGTTCTTGGTGCTAATGTCATTATTAAGTATGTAAAATGCATTTCAGGTATCGAGTTGTATATCTTGGACTATGCCTCGAGTACATTGACCTCTTAGGACGTTATCCTTGCGTACGTAATAGGTATGTGGGTTATACCTATTCAGTTGTGCATTGACGCTTATAAGCAGTTTTAGCGTCAGATTACGAGTTGGGAACTCGGATGTTTCAGCCCTATTTCTTTCGAAATAGGAATGTGTTATTCCTGAGAGGGCTACGCAGTGAGACTTTAGTCTCTTATTCACGCTGTGTTCAGGGTTTGACTCTAGCTTTTGAGTGACCTATTAAAGTGATTGGCTTTGGAAACGTTGTTATGGCCAGAGTGAGATGATTGGCGACGTTGCGACTTTGCTGTAATGAGTGGGAAATGGAATATGTAACATTCTGAATGTTATTTTAGATTGTTTTGGGTTTGTGTGAGAGCCACTCTTCGGCTATATTTTGTGGGTTGACCAATGGATTTGGCGTATGTGGAGAAAGTGAGTATGTGGACGTTTAAGTGGCAGTGTACATGTGTAGTACACATATATAACCGTATTGTGTTGATATTGGGCATATCGGTTATGGAGGAATAAATGGAGAGCCATATAGAGATTGTGGGAACTATAAGTAATTCTAATTCTTAGCGACCTTGGTTGGGAGATTGGACAAAGGAAGAATTAGAAATTGAAATACAGACCCATATTGGAGATGGTATCTCGAAATACGTGATATTTGTGGGGAAAGAAATTTGAAGATGTGGTTATGGTAACTTTGGGAGGTCAGTGATGATTGGAAGTTGGCGATTCTTGATGATTCCATGCGGCGTAAATTTTGAGATATAGTCGTTATGGCTTCAGAATCACCGTGTTACGATGATGTATGGCTTGAGCTCAGTGGCATGGTTTTACCGCGTGAGCAGCTGGAGATGATATCTGAAATACCGAGATCGGGGATCCATTTGACTATTGCATGGTTAGCTCGGTAATTCGGATGAGAAGATTCTGGTAGTTGCACCAGAATTTGACAAATGGCTTTTATCGACTGGTCATTATATAAATAATTGTAGTTATATTTGATCGGCCACTTCTTTTGTTCTTTTGTGTTTCTTAGTCGAGGAATTGCTTCGAAACTTCGACGGATCATAACTTTTGATCCGTAATCCTGATTCAAGATCCGTGAATGGCTACTAGTTTGTATTGAAGTCACATGCTTATCTATGGTGGTTGGATTGAAATCTAACGGTGACTTCCAGGGAGTATTTTTCGAACTCCAGAACTATTTTAGCCATTTTTTTATATAGTTGAGTCGGAATTCTATCTGCTACGCTCGTAGCGATATAGTTTGATTTTCAAACAGTTATCTGGCTGACAGTGAATGTTGACGTTGACTATCTAATTAGTCACGGAACACTTGTCAAGCAAAGGTATTGGCTTTGTTCTTATTTTGACAAGTGTGAGGCATGTGGATGGTTGCATTCCAGATTGTTGTGATTGTAGAGGTAGAGATTTCGACGCCAAGGGGTTTGTGATATTGAAATCATGGGATGTAGCATGAGATAAGTATTGAATGGTGTGACTCAATCAGAGGACGCTAATAAATCAAGTGACTTCATTAAGTAAAGTGCATCTTGAGAACGATAAGATCAGTCACGAGTATTTTTTTTGTGTTGGTTTTGCATGGCAAGGCCAGGTGATTTGTTTGAGACTTTTTATCTGTCATTTATAGTATAGCCTTATGGGAAATGTGTTTCCCTGTTGACTTAGGAAGTGTTTCGAGTCAAGGCTTGTGTAAGGAATGTTGTGACTTTAATAGTGCGTATTCTTATTAGTTGAACGACGTTTCATTAGTGGGAGAATTTCTTTTGGGATCGTAGTGTGGTGGGACCACTTACTGATTCAGAGATGACTTGAGAAGTCATTATTTTTGTGATGCGTGTTGGTGTTTTCATCGGATAGATCATTGATTTGAGTTATTCTCATGTCAGCTCTCGTGGGATGAGATATCGACTAGTTTAATTAAGGTTTCGAGAATCTTATTTCTCGAGGGTTTCTTTTCTTCGATGCGAGCTAATGGAGGATTTTGGATATGTGTTGGCTCGAGCAAATTCAAGTTGTGAGGTTTATTTTGTGAATTCAGCGAGTCTTTTGGTATTTGAGATATTCTCTCTCGAGTTTAAGATCATATTCGGAAATTCAATTTACGTGGAATGCTGTTTTTATTAATGATTGATTTAACAGTTCTGGTGTTAGTCGTTGGTTATGAAAACATATTTTGACATCAGAAGAATTTCTTTGATGTCATATCGGATATGGGTATTAGTGATAGCTGATGTATCTAGTTGGAAGTCTATGTTGGTTGTCACATTTGACGATGATTCAGGTCCCACTCTTTTGTGAGTTGTGAGTTATGAGAGTTGCTTTATTTATGGACGAGATTGGCCTTTGATAAGTCAGTTTATTTTGGAATCAGTCCTGATCATTTTAGTGCGGGAAGCACAAGTTGAGGACTCGTCCTGAGAGCATATGAGAGATAAAGCATTGAATAGCTCACATGTATATTTTCTCCGGTTCGAGTGATGAGACGTTATTGATTGTTGTGACAACAGGTAAAACGTGAGAGGTAGAACATTAGGATTCTTAGCGACGTTTGCCTGTGTCAGAGTGGGATTAGATATTACTATTTTGATTAGTATATGGCATATTCCGCACCCAAAGTCGTCATGATGAGTTGTGGGTGAGGGAGACTGTTAGACCATATGATGCCTAAGTCCATGAAATTTGATTGAGAACCGTGATTTATTGTATGGACCTGAAAGGAGTTGCACGCAGCTTTGGAGACTCGATGATATTCAGCATTGTCTTGCACACCTGGATTGGTGAATAGACAGAGAGATCTGTTAAGATCCTAAAGAATATGTTGAGTTTTGTGAGATGCAGTTTAGGGGTATCTGAGATGAGTAACTCAAAGTTCTACGGTTAATAGAGGCGAGATCCTAAGCCTCAAGATTTATCGGCCTTCATGAGAGTACGGAGCGGATTGGTCCGGTAGCTTATCGGTTAAAGCTACTTTCGAAGTTATCCAAGATACATGATGTTGTTTTGCCATGTATCTATACTCTATGAGTAATTGCCGATCTTTCGCATATCTCGGAAATTTAACCTATCAACCCGAAGAAAGATTAGAATGTCAAGGAGCAGCCAGTTGGAAAGTCTGGATCAGGAGGATTAAATTGTATGAGGTAAATCAAGAGGTAAAGGAAATTACCTGAGAAACTGGAGGAGCAGTGAGATGTCAGTGCTCATCCTTCTTTTTGGCAGTAAATTTCGGGGACGAAATTTTATAAGGAGGGGAGAATTGTAACATCCCGAACCTAGAGTTACCTTTTGACTATGTTACTTTTACTTTTACTCCTCGGGAATTGTTTTTATGATTCGAAAGTTCTAAAGGTTGACTTTTAAATAAGTTGACCCGACCGAGGATTTTATTTTATGCCGAGGTAGAAGACGTTGAAACGAGTTCCTGGATACGTGACACGTTTAATTTGGAGTTCGCATGAAAAAGTTATGATGTAAAATCGGAAATTGTCCGATCTTGGACGAGTATAAATAGCGGGAGGAAAATTTCCCGAAAGGGAAAATCCCCCATTTTTCTCTTTTTCCTTTTCTTTTCTTTTCTTTCTTTTTTTTTCTTCTCCCTCCTTTGTCTCTCCTCTCCCCCGACTCGGCCCGACCTCCGGCCGAACCTCCGCCGTCCGGCCGAACTGGGCCGGCGCACCGGTCACGTTCGGACCGGCTCGGCTTGCCCGTCGCGTCTGTGGCAGCGGCGCTGCTGAAACGCCGCGGTTCGGCGGTGCGACGCTGACGAGTCGCCGAAGCGAGCATCAAGCAATAATAACCCTACAATCGTTAGTAGTATAGAATAAGTAGGGATCGTTCTAGCCGGGGATTAAGGGTACCTGAAATATGAGAATGTTAATACAAATATTTACACAAATATATATACACAAAACGTCACAATGGGGGGAATTATATGGATCGGCAGCAAAGCTGCCACTAACACTAAGAACACGAAAATAAACCTAAACTACTATATACAAGTGATCATCATCTCTCACAAAACATTTAGCACCAAAGACTCTTTAACATATAAACTCACATGCAAGAAAGTAAGAAACAAGTACCAACATGCTTAAATTCAAAATTAGTTCCAACTACAACTTAGTTGTAAGACCTCTTAACTTTTAAGACCGAACTTTTGGTTATGGGCCCTAAAGTTATGTTAATCCTTTTGAGACTTAACAATTATGCGCAATGGTCTAAATTGGAGACATGCAAAACAAGTAAGGTTGTCAATCATCTTATTTTAAACATGCAAGTATCTAAAGTATTAAACCCTAAGTGAGCAACACAAATCAGAGCGACCTTTTGAGTATGGCAACGTTCGTAATTACTCTAGCTGATTAAACCTAGCACCTAGATCAATGTTCAAGACAACACTAAGTACCGATTTTCATGCCCATTCCTTAGATACTAACCAATTTCGAACCTAAAACATGCATCTATACCACTGTCCTAATTATCTAACATATTAATTTACAAGTTACATATTACAAATTAGCATGCAAAATTCATTGTTCTTGTCGAAACCTAAACATAAATCTAAGCATCGATTCAAACAAGTCTTTAACATACAATTTATAAAACCAAAATCGGTTTACACATAGACATATAAACCAACACCAAACATACATGAATGTTTCATAGACAAAATCAAACATAACTAGACAAAAATTACTAAACCGAAGAAGGGAGTGGATCACACTTTGAGACACCTTGAGAGCTTCACGTTGTGTGGATCCGGCGAAGTATGGAGGCTGGGGTGAGGCTGCACGGCAATAGTTCACGTCGGCAGTAGGTTATGGAGGTAGAAAATCCAAGGTTCGGCAAAGCAGAAACTTGGTTGAGGTGAGGTGAAGGTGGTTTTCGGTTAAGGTTTTTGTCTAGGATCTTTGGGGAATTTTGGTAGAGTTTAGGCCTTGTGTTTAAGCTTGAGATGAGATGATTTTTCAGAATGAAAAGTGGGGGTATATATAGAGGAGAGGGGGTGCCGGCTGCCCTATTACAAAAGGAGTTCAGAAAACCTAGTTCATTAAGGTTTTGCAACCTTCCTTTCTTAGTCCAATTAGGTTTTCTATTCTGAATTTTTCTTCAAGGCTTGGGCTTCACATCTTCATGGACTTCTTATATGATCTTGGACTTCATTTGACATGTCTTGGTCCATCGAAAAATACCCCAATTGCCGGCAGCACACAAAGGTACACAATCTGCCAGAATCGGCAGCTTCTCCTAGTTTGACTGGGAGAACTTGTTTCTTCATGCTTTTCTTCAATGCCATGGCCAAGTGTCTTCCTCTTCCCTTCATAAAGCTTGGACCATCTTCACATATGCATTTGTGCACCATTTGGTCCATTAAAAACAGAAAACACAAAAAGGGGGCAGTAGGTTCCTGGAATCGGCAGATTTGACCTTGTTGCAGTAATTCCGGCATATCTCCCTCCGTGGAGCTCCGATTGATGCGATTCCAAGTCTCACGTAAACTAGACACATAGGGCCATCTCCCCATAAAACAGTTCGATCAAAATCCTTGTGAGTCGACGGGAATGATTTTTCGAAGTTGGGACACAGTCCCAGGAAAATCCTGGAAGCCCCTGGATTGGAATGTTCGGACTGCCGTTTTGCAGCCAATTTTTGGGTGACTTTCCGAACTCCAATTGATCTGAAATTTTAACAAAACATTCCTCAACATATTAATATTAAGCACACAAAATTTCATAGAATTCGGACAAGGATAGATTGTACGTTTGCTCATCTCAAAATCACGAAAAAGACACATTTTTCAATATTTCCAGATTTCTCAAACTTAGTCATTTTTCGGATTCTTAATCATTTTTCACCAAAACTCTACCAAAACGACACTAACTACATTATGACTCTATCTTAAACAAATAAGGGTTAAACAAAGCATAAACGAGGGCATAAGCATATAATATCGTCGCACATTGTGCTTGTTTCTGCCTAAACCCTGGGGTCTAGCGGATGCAGGACAATAAAGCTATACACAACAAGTATAGTGGTTCACCGCGCCATCGGAGGGCGCGGCTACGTCCACTTGGAATCCAGTAGGCGTGGCTAATAAGCCATCAGGTTACAAGGGTGGAATGCCTTGGATCCAAGATCCTTAATACTAAGGGGGGAGCCTCCTATTTATAGAGAAGGAAGGCTCCCACCTCTACCATGTTTCCAATGTGGGATGCTAACAATACTATTACACAATTCCCTACTCACGAAGCTACTTCAGGCACTCGGTGGTACTGCCTCCGAGTGCGGCACCGGTGATGTGGAGCAATGGAGATGTAGCCGGGGTGCGGGTCTACTCGCTAGATGCCGGAAGTAGGACCCCCGATGCCGGTTGCACGGTCCACGAGGTCGCCGGATGTGCTTGGCGGTGCACCATATATGTACTGTCAACAAGTCCCCCAAGTTCCCGAGTAAGAGTGCAATCTTACTTGGGGAGTTAATCAGTATGTGCCGCCAAGCGTAGGTGGTGACCGAGTCACCCCTACTACCTCCAGTCCCCCAAGTCCCTAAGTGAGATTGGGCTCTTCTCGAGGTGTGCGAATGTCGAGTCCCCCAGGCTCGGGCTGGAGATGTGACTTGGCCGGGAGTGCTGGGGTGCCGGGAGAGACGAGGCCGGGCGAGATGAGGTGGTGGGATGGCGATCCGGTCCGGGCGCTCGGCCTTCGGACGGATCGGAGAGCTGGCGATCAGGTCCGGGCGAGATGCCCCTGGACGGATCGGTGAGCTGGCGATCAGGTCCGGGCTCTTCGGCACCGGACGGATCGGAGAGCTGGCGACTCCGTCCGGGCGCTGAGCCGTCGGACGGATCGGAGAGCTGGCGATACCGTCCGGGCGCGGAGCCGTCGGACGGATCGGTGTGCTCGGCGATTCCGTCCGGGCCCTGAGCCACCGGACGGATCGGAGAGCTGGCGACTCCGTCCGGGCGCTGAGCCGTCGGACGGATCGGTGTGCTCGGCGATTCCGTCCGGGCGCTGAGCCGTCGGACGGATCGGTGAGCTGGCGATACCGTCCGGGCGCTGAGCCGTCGGACGGATCGGAGAGCTGGCGATACCGTCCGGGCGTGGAGCCGTCGGACGGATCGGAGAGCTGGCGATACCGTCCGGGCGTGGAGCCGTCGGACGGATCGGTGTGCTCGGCGATTCCGTCCGGGCCCTGAGCCGTCGGACGGATCGGTGTGCTCGGCGATTCCGTCCGGGCGCTGAGCCGTCGGACGGATCGGTGAGCTGGCGATACCGTCCGGGCGCTGAGCCGTCGGACGGATCGGTGAGCTGGCGATACCGTCCGGGCGCTGAGCCGTCGGACGGATCGGAGAGCTGGCGATACCGTCCGGGTGTCAAGCCACCGGACGGATCGGAGAGCTGGCGATACCGTCCGGGCGCGGAGCCGTCGGACGGATCGGAGAGCTGGCGATACCGTCCGGGTGTCAAGCCACCGGACGGATCGGAGAGCTGGCGATACCGTCCGGGCGCGGAGCCGTCGGACGGATCGGTGTGCTCGGCGATTCCGTCCGGGCCCTGAGCCACCGGACGGATCGGAGAGCTGGCGACTCCGTCCGGGCACTGAGCCGTCGGACGGATCGGAGAGCTGGCGACTCCGTCCGGGCCCTGAGCCGTCGGACGGAGCGGTGTGCTCGGCGATTCCGTCCGGGCGCTGAGCCGTCGGACGGATCGGTGAGCTGGTGATACCGTCCGGGCGCTGAGCCGTCGGACGGATCGGAGAGCTGGCGATACCGTCCGGGTGCGGAGCCGTCGGACGGATCGGTGTGCTCGGCGATTCCGTCCGGGCCCTGAGCCACCGGACGGATCGGAGAGCTGGCGACTCCGTCCGGGCGCTGAGCCGTCGGACGGATCGGAGAGCTGGCGACTCCGTCCGGGCGCTGAGCCGTCGGACGGAGCGGTGTGCTCGGCGATTCCGTCCGGGCGCTGAGCCGTCGGACGGATCGGTGAGCTGGTGATACCGTCCGGGCGCGGAGCCGTCGGACGGATCGGAGAGCTGGCGATACCGTCCGGGTGTCAAGCCACCGGACGGATCGGAGAGCTGGCGACTCCGTCCGGGCGCTGAGCCGTCGGACGGAGCGGTGTGCTCGGCGATTCCGTCCGGGCGCTGAGCCGTCGGACGGATCGGTGAGCTGGTGATACCGTCCGGGCGTCAAGCCACCGGACGGATCGGAGAGCTGGCGATACCGTCCGGGCGCGGAGCCGTCGGACGGATCGGTGTGCTCGGCGATTCCGTCCGGGCCCTGAGCCACCGGACGGATCGGAGAGCTGGCGACTCCGTCCGGGCGCTGAGCCGTCGGACGGATCGGAGAGCTGGCGACTCCGTCCGGGCGCTGAGCCGTCGGACGGAGCGGTGTGCTCGGCGATTCCGTCCGGGCGCTGAGCCGTCGGACGGATCGGTGAGCTGGTGATACCGTCCGGGCGCTGAGCCGTCGGACGGATCGGAGAGCTGGCGATACCGTCCGGGTGTCAAGCCACCGGACGGATCGGAGAGCTGGCGACTCCGTCCGGGCGCTGAGCCGTCGGACGGAGCGGTGTGCTCGGCGATTCCGTCCGGGCGCTGAGCCGTCGGACGGATCGGTGAGCTGGTGATACCGTCCGGGCGTCAAGCCACCGGACGGATCGGAGAGCTGGCGGACTGGACCTCGCCCGGGCGACATGCCATACCGGAACGAGGCCCGCAGTGTAGAAGAGCTGAGATGCAATGTATTGATGCGTGCACCGTAGTGCGATGCATAATGATATGAGCATCATGGGATGATGATGCGAGGACTCGACCGCTATGGAGGCGAGTCTCATATTGCTAGGCTGCGGGGGATTACCCCGGTGTTGCGGGCTGGTTTTAAAGCGCCGGTAAACACTTGCTAGTTCTTCTCAGCTTGTGTTGAATAAGCGATGAGGTAAATGTGCAGGTTTGTTAGCCTGCGGGGAGATTTGTTCTGTGTTAGAGATACAATCTGCCCTGTGGGATGGTGTAGAGATAACGAGTCTCCCCCATATGTCCCCAAAGGTATCGCAGTTCAGTGCGATGCAGGGTTTTTATCCCGCTGGACAGTATCGCGGTTCAATGCGACGCAGGGTTTTTATCCTGCTGGACAAGAGTACATGTGTTAGATGTAAACTCGCCCGGTTTATAAAGTCCAATGCGTTTGCCATGGAGGCGGGCGGACTCGACGGGCGACATGCCATATCGAAACGAGTCCCCCTGTGAAAAGCCATGGGTCCGGGTGATCATGCCGGAAAGTACTCTCAAGCTGGTTGGACATGATGGAACCGATGGGTTGGACCTCGCTCGGGCGACATGCCATATCGAAACGAGGTCTACATGCATTGGAATGCGTGCACCGTAGTGCTATGCATTGTAATGCGATGCATTGATGCGATGCATTGGAATGCGTGCACCGTAGTGCTATGCATTGTAATGCGATGCATTGATGCGATGCATTGGAATGCGTGCACCGTAGTGCTATGCATTGTAATGCGATGCATTGATGTGAGCAGCACTGATAAGCGCATATGACATGCGTGCAATGACGCATAATGATGGCGATGCATTGCAATGCTGAGATGATCAATCGATGCACAATGATATGCGCGGCACTGATATCACATGTCTAATTATCAATATTTCCCAATAGTTTATGCACAGGTGAAGCACGCGTTGAGTAATAATAGATAAGTTAGAATACTTAGCTTTGAAGAAAGCCGCCGGGTGTTGGAATAGCATGCGAGAATGATTCCCGAGTTGCCCGGGTGTTGGAATAGCATGCGAGAATGATTCCCGAGTTGCCCGGTGAATGTCTACGGGTGTAGAGAGCAGCTTGATTTTGCTGCTTGGAGCAGTGGGTGTCCAGAGAAGATGCTTGGGTGCCAATAGAAGACTGCTGCAGCCCAACCTGCTGGAATCCGGCCCAAGATGCTGCAGATCTGATCCGGTCCGGTCCAAAATGCTGAACCACTGCTGCAGCCCAATCCGGCCCAACCCAGACGCTGACCGGGTCAGCCATTTCAAACCGGCCCCTTTTCCCGCCAATTTCTTTCTCTTCTTCTGCTTCTGTCTTCGTCCGGTTTCTTTCTCGGCCGGCGTCGCCCGGTCGGTGCTCTTCATCTCGGAGACGAGCGGCAACGGTACCGGGCCGGACCCCGCTGGAAGCTGCTGAACCACACCGGAGCCTGGGGGCTGCTGGAAGCCATTGGACCGGAGCTGCTGCATCGCACCGGAGGAGCGCTAGGGAGAGGTGGAGATGCTCGGCGATTCTCGACTGGTGGAGACGCTCGGTGACTGCACCGGAGCTCACCGTGCCCGGAGTCCCACACGGGTTGACCACGCCGGGTGGGCTGCGCGGGCTGCACGCCGGATGATGCTGTCCGGGAGGCTAGACGGCCGGGTGCTGCATGCTGGACCGGGAGAGGAGTTGATGGATGATGGCGGGAGATGCCCGGTGAATGTGCTGCACAGGAGAAGGAACCGGAGCCGGAGCCGGGGAGAGGACGAGCGCACCGGATAGCGGCGTATGGCCGGGGGTGCCCAAAGGAGTCAGCCGTTGACCCGCGTTGACCATTGCTGACCGCACCGGACCGGGCCTTGGGCCGGGAGTTGCAGCCAACCAATGCTGCACCGGAGAGGGGGGGGGGGCTCGGGAGAGGTGGAGACGCTCGGGGACTCACGTCCGGCTGACTCGACCGGGGCTCTCCCGCTTTCTCCGGGGCTCGGACCATGCGCCGGAGACGTGTGCTGTACCGGAGGTGACGAACCGTACCGGAGCTGCTGACCAGAGACGTGCCGCCCCGGGGTCGACGATCCGCACCGGGGAACTTGCACCGGAGACGAAGCCGGGACCTGCTGCACGAAGCCGGGACCCCGCTGTACCGGAAGACTTGCTCGGGAGACGGGGCTGCGCGCCGGACCGGGAGATGCCGCACCGGAGGGGTGCTCGGGGATGCTGGCCGGGAGACTTGCTGCACCGGAGACGCTGGCCGGGAGAAACAATTGGCGCACCCAAGTCCGAACCGGAGAACCGCACCGGAGACGCTGGCGCGTGGATCATGCAAGGTGGACCGGGCGGGCCTGGTCCTGTTGACCGGGCTGGGTTGCCAACTGGGCCGGGTGCCAACATGAGCTGGGCTGCAGCAGCAGGGCTTCTCTCTCCACTTTTTTTTTCTTCTTCTTCCCGATGGAATAAATAACCGATCTCTACCCAGCCGGTAGAGCAACACAATTTTTTGAACTGATTCCCACAGACGGCGCCAATTGTTTCTGCCTAAACCCTGGGGTCTAGCGGATGCAGGACAATAAAGCTATACACAACAAGTATAGTGGTTCACCGCGCCATCGGAGGGCGCGGCTACGTCCACTTGGAATCCAGTAGGCGTGGCTAATAAGCCATCAGGTTACAAGGGTGGAATGCCTTGGATCCAAGATCCTTAATACTAAGGGGGGAGCCTCCTATTTATAGAGAAGGAAGGCTCCCACCTCTACCATGTTTCCAATGTGGGATGCTAACAATACTATTACACAATTCCCTACTCACGAAGCTACTTCAGGCACTCGGTGGTACTGCCTCCGAGTGCGGCACCGGTGATGTGGAGCAATGGAGATGTAGCCGGGGTGCGGGTCTACTCGCTAGATGCCGGAAGTAGGACCCCCGATGCCGGTTGCACGGTCCACGAGGTCGCCGGATGTGCTTGGCGGTGCACCATATATGTACTGTCAACAGTGCTCCTATCAACTACCCCACACTTATCCTTTGCTAGTCCCTTAGCAAACTAAATTAAACTAAGACTCAAAACAAACTATTGCCCCTAACAATTTGTCTCAGGCTCGTATGTACACATAGCTTTCAAGTTAAATGCATGAGAATGCTTAGCACGAAAATTCCAAGTTTCATAAACATGTGACATCAATATGAGCATATACGAGCAAAAGTAAGCATGTAAACATGTTAAAAGCTAATTCAAATCACCTCACTAGGCATACTCTCTTCTTTTCTCTCGAAGCATGGTTATTCACTCAATAGTATATGCAAGCGAAAGATAATGAACTACGAAGAGTGACTTGCATATATCAACGAAACAAAAGCACTTTGTGAATTTTGATGGAAAAACCTCATATGATAACTACATGCACCAATGAACCAAAACCATATGCTTACTCTTGAGATAATCTCCACAATCAATTTTAACCATCTTAAGAATCATGAAAAAAAAAATCAATAATAAGGTTGTAATGGGGCTAGGCTAAGAGGTATTCGATATTTGGATAAGGAGGCTCAAAACGTCACCACGGCCGTAGCAAAGCTCGAATCTCCTTATGTCTTCACGCCAAAAGGGTCAAATTTTATCTTGTTGGACCCATACTTCATTCTTTTCTTCCCATACAACATTACAACAATAATCTAGACAATAGCCATGCACAAAATTTTTCTTTTCTATGCCTATGCCGTGCCCTTTTTATCATAGCTTTCGGCATCATATTTTTCTTTTATTTTTGGTCCGAGCTAAATTTTTCTCTTTTCTTTTCTTTACTAAGGCACGGCATGCATATACATTTTTCATATAAATTCATGGCTAAGTCTACCCCACACTTGTTCTTTTTCATCACACACGCGAAAACGCCTTCAAAAATCGAGCTTTGCCGACACACAAGGTAAAGGCATCACTATTCTAAGCTCATGGAAAGTGTTTAAGGGTGATGAAAGAAAAGGCTCAACATAGGCTCAAAGGGGTTTACTAAGGTGTCCCACGACGGGCTCCAATAGGGCACATGCTTTATTTGGCAATGGTGGTAAACCTAAATGATCTTTATTCAATCACATTCAAAATCAAGGTAGTTTATGATATAAACGTTTTGAAAATCAACAAGAGTAAGTTCTAGCATACTAGAGTTCATTAAAAAGCTATGGCATATAGTCATCGAATATGCAAAGAATTATGAGGTTTCATGCTTCCTACGGATCTATCGAATTTTACCTTTTTTTCGCTCAAGAAGAAAGCAATTTGGCTCAAAAGCTCACATAGGATATAATCGAAATAAATTAGCTCAAACATGCATGCTTCATAATCAACAAGTCCTACATGCTCCTACCAATGCACAAAATCCATGAAACTCACAATTTTAATTGTATGCATAACCATCATCTATGTACACAAAGAGGAGAAAAACGTCATTGACATATTAGGGGCATCCTAAGACTCGAAACAAACAAATTAAACACTCTATTTTTTTGTGTTACAATTTCCTGAATTTTTTCTTTTCTAAACTAAGCACACAACAACAAAAACAAAAACGGAACATGCTATCCCACCCCACACTTAGAAAATTACATTGTCCTCAATGTAAGCACAAAACAATATCAATGAATTTCCTAAGCATGCACTAGTCTAACACATTCCAACAAATCATCACAAATCAAAGTAGAAGAGAAGGGTTAAGAAAATTCAAACTCTCGGTGATGGCTCCTTCACTTTACTTTGATCGACATGGGTTGCCTCCCAAGTAGCGCTTTGTGTTTATAGTCCATAGCCTAGACTTTTCACCGTGTTTTGCATGTGTTCATCGTGCTCCAAAACAACTCAAATCGGCAAGAAGAAGATCGATAAGAAGACTTTGGCATGTCGGATCCGAATCTGTCCTATTCTGCGTATCCGATACGTGCCGCGTATCCGGCTTGTCCGCCACCGTAGCTGGCGTATCCGGCATGCGTCCGGCCTCTTGTGGGCTTGTGTCAACCCTGCCGGCAATGGCAGGTCCGGCAGGGAGTTCTCTTGTAGCAGGGGTGAAAGATGGTTGCTCGGCATCAAGTTGAGGCGTGTCCGGCTTGTTGGCTTCTAGGTCCGTATCCGGCCTTGTGTGGGTGCTGCCGGCAATTGCAGGTCCGGCAGCATCTTGACGTAGTGGTGGCACGGTTGCAGCAGCAGTATATGTAGGTGGCTCGGCCTCAAGTTGTGGTGGTGATGGAATAGCCTCGGTTGGTGTAAGTAGACCGGCATTTGGCTTGTCTTGCACATTGAGTTCCTCGATTGTGGGGTGTAGAAAGGGCTTGTAGTAAGTCTTCAAACGATGTCCATTAACCTTGAATGTCTCTCCCGACACCACACTTTGAATCTCGATGGCACCATGAGGAAAAACTTTAGTAACAATGAATGGTCCAAACCAACGAGATCGAAGCTTACCCGGAAAAAGTTTAAGCCTTGCATTGAATAAGAGAACTTTTTGTCCAACTTGAAACTTTTTCCCTCGAATCATCTTATCATGGTAGGCTCGAGTCTTCTCCTTGTAGATCCATGCGGCATCATAGGCTTCATTACGGATTTCTTCAAGTTCGTTGAGTTGAAGCTTTCTATGAAGACCGGCATCATCAATGTTCATGTTGAAGGCCTTGATTGCCCACCAAGCCTTGTGCTCGAGCTCAACCGGTAAGTGACATGCTTTGCCATAAACTAACCGAAAAGGGGACATACCAATCGGTGTCTTGTATGCAGTCCTATAAGCCCACAAAGCATCATCGAGACGATCACTCCAATCCTTCCTTGAAGGTCCAACAGATTTCTCCAAAATGTTCTTGATCTCTCGATTACTTACCTCGGCCATACCACTTGTTTGGGGGTGATAAGGTGTAGAAACCTTATGTGTGACTCCATACTTCCTCAATAAGGCTTCAATAGTGCGGTTACAAAAATGGGATCCTCCATCGCTAATCAAGACCCTTGGAACTCCAAAACGTGAGAAGATGTTGGTCTTGAGAAACTCGGCTACCACCTTGGCATCATTGGTGCGTGTAGCCCTTGCTTCGATCCACTTTGAAACATAATCAACCGCAAGCAATATGTAGAGAAAACCCTTACTTGAAGGAAACGGTCCCATGAAATCAATACCCCATAAATCGAAAATTTCTACCTCAATGATAGGCGTGAGCGGCATTTGGTCTCTAGCTCCAATGTTCCCCATTCTTTGGCATCTATCACATGCTTTGCAAAACATGAATGCATCTCTAAAAATCGTAGGCCAAAAGAATCCACACGTAAGTACCTTCAAAGCCGTCTTCTTTGGTCCAAAATGTCCACCACAAGCTTCACTATGACAAAAAGCAAGGATGGATCTATGCTCATTCTCCGGTACACATCTTCTAATAACTTGATCACCACATTGCCTCCATAAGTACGGATCATCCCACAAGAAGTGTCGAGCTTGCTTCCTTATTTTCTTTTGTTGGTGGCTCGGCATCTCTTTGGGAAATCGGTTTGTGGCAAGAAAATTGGCAATGTCGGCATACCAAGGCTCAAGTACTTCAAGTCGAAAAAGTTGCTCATCCGGAAAGGTCTCTAATAGGGGTAGCCGATCCTCCTCTTGCACAAGTCTACTCAAATGATCGGCTACAACATTCTCTACTCCTTTCTTGTCTTTAATCTCAATGTCGAACTCTTGAAGCAAAAGAATCCATCGAATAAGCCTCGGCTTAGCATCCTTCTTCATCATAAGATATCTCAAAGCGGCATGATCACTATAAACAATAACTTTGGAATTCAAAAGATATGATCGAAATTTTTCCAAAGCAAAGATTACCGCTAAGAGTTCCTTCTCCGTTGTTGTGTAATTGAGTTGTGCATCGTTGAGAGTCCTTGAAGCATAGTAAATGGCGCATGGCTTCTTCTCAATTCGTTGTCCAAGTACCGCTCCAAGTGCATAATCACTAGCATCACACATCAACTCAAACGGCTCGTCCCAATTAGGGGAAACAAGTATAGGTGCCGTACACAATAGCATCTTTAATCGGCAAAAGGCTTTCTCACATGCCTCCGTCCACTCAAACGTCACCTCCTTTTGTAACAAGTTGCTTAATGGCTTGGCAATTGAAGAGAAGTCTTTGATAAATCGTCGATAGAACCCCGCATGGCCAAGAAAACTTCTCACATCTTTCACACACCTAGGGCTCGGCAATGCTTGTATTAGCTCCACTTTGGCTTTGTCAACCTCTAAGCCTCTTGCCGAAATTATATGCCCTAGAACAATGCCTTGCGTGACCATGAAGTGACACTTCTCCCAATTGAGCACAAGATTTGTCTCTACACACCTCTTAAGTATCTTCTCCAAGTTCCCCAAACATGCATCGAAGGTGCCTCCATACACACTAAAATCATCCATAAATACTTCGATAATGTCTTCAATAAAATCCGAGAAGATAGCATACATACATCTTTGAAAAGTGCCGGGTGCGTTGCAAAGTCCGAATGGCATCCGCCGATAAGCAAACGTGCCAAATGGACAAGTAAAAGTGGTCTTCTCTTGATCGTCCGGGTGTATCATGATTTGATTGTAGCCACTATATCCATCAAGAAAACAATAGTAAGAATGACCGGCCAACCTCTCTAGCATTTGATCCATAAACGGCAAAGGCATGTGATCCTTCCTTGTTGTAGCGTTGAGCTTCCTATAGTCGATGAACATCCTATGACCGGTTACAAGTCTTTGTGGCACAAGCTCATTCTTCTCATTCTTGACAACCGTTACACCACTCTTCTTCGGCACTACTTGTACGGGAGATATCCACTTACTATCCGAGATTGGGTAGATCACCCCACAATCAAGCAACTTGATAATTTCTTCTTTCACAACTTTCATCATGGGAGGGTGAAGTCGACGTTGAGCTTCTTTTGTCGGCTTAGCTCCTTCTTCCAACAAAATACGATGAACACAAGTAGTAGGGCTTATTCCCTTGATGTCCGCTAAGGTCCAACCTATGGCGGTCTTGTACTTCTTAAGCACACAAATCAAATCCTCCTCTTGCTTCTTACTAAGCATTGAAGACACAATAACCGGTAGTGTATCTCCTTCTCCAAGATAAGCATATTTCAAATGACTAGGGAGCTCTTTTAGTTCTAACTTTGGGGCCTCTTCCACACTTGGTCGAAATTTTGTTGTGGCGCTTGGAATTGACAAGAACGAATCAAATACCTTGGAATAAGGCCGAGCCTCTAGCTCGGCAGCAACTTTCATCACACTTGGCTCTATCATAAATGGCTCGGCAATGGTGCCTTGCTCGGCACTTCTTGACTTGGCCGGCCCTTCTTCCTCATTCTTATGCACGATTCGTTCTCCCCTCTTGTCAAATCCGACCCCTTGCTCAATCGCTAATTGCTATGCGTCAAGCGAGGTCGACATAACTTGCTCGACCTCCTCCAAAACATCAATGGCACAACCCTCCTTCAAATCAACGTTGGGGAATTTCATGGCATCAAAAACATTGAACTTGATCACCTCACCATCAAACTCCATAGTTAGGTTGCCCTCGGCCACATCTATCTTTGTGCGCGCGGTCCTCATGAATGGTCGCCCTAGAAGCAATTGAGTGTTGTTGACCGGCGAATCCTCCATCTCAACCACATAAAAATCGGTGGGAAAAATCAATTGGTTGACTTGCACCAACACATCCTCTACATAACCCTCCGGATATTTGCTTGAGCGATCCGCAAGTTGAATGATGACATTATCCTTCTTGAGAGGCCCTATACTCAACGTTTGATACACATTGAGTGGCATGACATTGATCGATGCTCCCAAATCCAACATAACATCCTCAAATCGTGTATTGCCTATGACACAAGGCACATTGAAGCTCCCCGGATCCTTCATCTTTGGTGGCAACTTCCTTTGAATAACGGCCGACACCGTCTCGCTCATGGTTACCACACGAGTCTCTCTAGTATGCCTTCTCGCCGTGCAAAGCTCCTTTAAAAACTTAGCATACTTTGGTACTTGCTTAATGCACTCCAACAAAGGGATGTTGACTTGCACTTTCCGGAAAATCTCCAACACTTCCTCATCGGACTTGTCCTTCTTTGTTCTAGCAAAGCGTGAAGGGAATGGAGCACTAGATGATGGCACACCTCCCTTGCTTGCTTGGCTCGGCAATAACTCATTCTTTGATGTGGCGGGATCGTATTCAAGCTCGTTACGCAGCCCCTTGTCTTGTATATTAGTGTTGCCGGCACCATGCCTTTGTTCGGCAGCTTCCTCCTTCTCGGCATCACCATTGTTGCCGGCTGCAGCCCTGCCGGTTGTGCCCCTCTCGGCTTCATGCATGTGGCTGCCGGCAATGTCAGGTCCGGCAGCCCTCTCATCCTCCTCAATACCCTTGAAAGTCACTCGCTTCTTCTTTGGACTTGTTGGTGGAAACAACTCTCTTCCACTACGAGTTTGAATCACTTTGGCTTGCTCGTTCCTCGGATTGGGAATAGTATTGCTTGGCAACTTCCCTTGCTCATTAAATCTTCCCATAAAATCTACAACTTGGCCCATTTGAGTCTTGAGCTCACCAATGTCCTTTTGATGATTTTGTTGCCCCGCGAGTAATGCTTGAGTAGCACTTGACAAAGATTGAATTAAAGCATCATAGTTCGGATTGCTTGGCGAAGCTTGGCCTTGGCCTTGGCTCGGCCCTCCTTGTGGCTGGTTCGGCAATGCAGCAAAGTGTCCTTGGTTCGGCATGTATGGCTGCCGAGGCACAAATGGTGGCCTCGGTACAAATGGCGCTCCTCCCTCTCTCGGTTGCATAGGTGCCCTAAGCACGTTATCATTGTTCGCCCATCGAAAGTTCGGATGATCATTGAACCTTGGATTGAAATTGCCAAATCGTTGGCCTCCTTGAAAACCAATTGCATTGCACTCCTCTACTCCCTCATTAACTCCAAATTGAGGGCATTGTTCGGTCTCATGGCCCTCGGTGCAAATTCCACAAACACTAGCACGCTTCTTCATCAAATTACTCACCAAGTCGGTGAGCTTGTCCACTTTATCTTCTAACTTTGAGCTCGAAGACGTCTCATGTACTTTCTCATTTCTTTGCACATTGCCTCGTGCCATGCCAAATTGTTGGTTGTTCAATGCACGAACTTCCAACAAACTTCTTGCCGCTCCGGCGTTTAACTCCAAAAAGCTACCTCCCGCGGCCGAGTCAAGAAACTCTCTCTCCATGACGCGCAATCCCTCATAGAAATATTGTAGCAAGAGTCCATCGCTAATGCCATGCGATGGACATAAAGAAACTAGGGATTTGAACCGCTTGTAGTAGTCGAAGAAAGTCTCATCTCCGGCTTGCTTCACACTTGTAATTTGCTTCCTCAGATCAGTGATACGTGAAGCAGGAAAGTACTTGAGTAAAAACTCATCCATCATAGTACTCCACGAAACAATGCGACCACTAGGCACCTCAAACAACCACTCCTTTGCTTGATCTTCTAGAGAAAACAGAAATGCCTTCATTTTGAAGTGTTGCAAATCGGTCCCTCTTGGACACATAGACTCCGTGGTGAAGTTAAACCACTGTAGATGCTTGTTAGGGTCCTCACTCGGCATCCCATAAAACGACTTCAGCTTATGGAGGAATCCACTCCTCAATTCAATCTCTCCAGTCTTGTCAGTTTCCAAGGGAGGATAAGTAATATTAGAAGGAGCAACTCCAGCTCCAGCGACATGACCATTCTGTGATCTGATTGATGCCATGATCTCTTCTTCTTCTTCTAATTCGGCAAAAGCCTCAAACTCTGGATTCTGAAGATCACAAGACGACGAAACAAATGATGGGGAGCTCGGCACACTATCTGATACTGACGGCACAATAGGGGAGGATGGTACGGATGATGCTACTGATGAACTGGTTGGTGACGATGGTGGTAATGGCACAAAACGAGCAATAGCGAGTTCTTGGTCTAAACGTTGCAAACGGCCTTGAAAATCTCTTGTCCAAATACTAGATTCGGACATGCATTATTTCTGAAATTTGCAACATTTAAACAAGTTAGAACATCGTAAAGAAATAGAAAACAAGAATATACATCATTACAAGCCACGGCATTGGCGATTACACAACATATTTCAACAATGATACACATATGAACATTCGGCAAAGGCACAAAATTTCGGCAAAGAACAAACATGGTTCGGCAAAAAGAGAAGAAAAATTGGAACGTTCATGATCATGTAATCGCTAAGTCTAATTTCTTTTAAATTTGTCCTAACTCTCGAAGTACGTGGAGCAGAGGAGATAACGGTGCAATGGACTGATACAGCCCCCGGTAGTATCATGCTTAATCCGATATACCTCAAGAGTTTGAACCACACAACATGTTTTATCTTTGAAGAAAATAGGCCACATATGTCAAGTTATGTTCTAGCGTCTAAAGTGAGGTGATGCTTCGGCACAAGCTGTCGACTAGGTCGTGCGGATTTTACGTTTCAAAGGTCATTAAAATCACGGAGGGCGAACCCCCTACAGGAACCAGGCAGGACTCGTTGTTGGACACCATGGAGGGCTAACCCCCTATCGACTCACTCACCGAGAATGAACATCAGTCTATGGGCCTTGAGATCCAGTTAAACAAACTTGAGAACCATATCTATGATAATAACTTCCCCATACTTTGTAAAACAAACACGGATCCCTAGCGGTCTCAAGTGTTGATTAAAACCGCCCTCAACCTCATAAAAATAATACCAAGTTAGCGTCTTTATGCGTGGGGGGCCAACGATAGACTAATTCCAACATTGCAGGGCCCGTTTCCCAATCTACACAAAAACATACCTAACATGGCATCACTCGTATGAAGGGTTTTGGTTATGATCAACAAAAGAGGCTTCACCTACATGTTACACTTTAGAAACTACAATAAACTCAAACATACACAACACTATCAACTTCCTAGAAATTAAACTAAGTGATTACCAACATACATCAATATACATCATGCAACTTCCAAAATTTAAACTCTACATGCCGAAGCATATTTCTACTTTACAAAATCCCAAAATAAACTTAAAATTTACACTTTACACATTCACAACAAAAATTTCCAGCAACATTATATACACAACAATAACATAAAACAAGCTTTTATAATCCCCGGCAACGGCGCCAAAAATTGACGAGTCGCCGAAGCGAGCATCAAGCAATAATAACCCTACAATCGTTAGTAGTATAGAATAAGTAGGGATCGTTCTAGCCGGGGATTAAGGGTACCTGAAATATGAGAATGTTAATACAAATATTTACACAAATATATATACACAAAACGTCACAATGGGGGGAATTATATGGATCGGCAGCAAAGCTGCCACTAACACTAAGAACACGAAAATAAACCTAAACTACTATATACAAGTGATCATCATCTCTCACAAAACATTTAGCACCAAAGACTCTTTAACATATAAACTCACATGCAAGAAAGTAAGAAACAAGTACCAACATGCTTAAATTCAAAATTAGTTCCAACTACAACTTAGTTGTAAGACCTCTTAACTTTTAAGACCGAACTTTTGGTTATGGGCCCTAAAGTTATGTTAATCCTTTTGAGACTTAACAATTATGCGCAATGGTCTAAATTGGAGACATGCAAAACAAGTAAGGTTGTCAATCATCTTATTTTAAACATGCAAGTATCTAAAGTATTAAACCCTAAGTGAGCAACACAAATCAGAGCGACCTTTTGAGTATGGCAACGTTCGTAATTACTCTAGCTGATTAAACCTAGCACCTAGATCAATGTTCAAGACAACACTAAGTACCGATTTTCATGCCCATTCCTTAGATACTAACCAATTTCGAACCTAAAACATGCATCTATACCACTGTCCTAATTATCTAACATATGAATTTACAAGTTACATATTACAAATTAGCATGCAAAATTCATTGTTCTTGTCGAAACCTAAACATAAATCTAAGCATCGATTCAAACAAGTCTTTAACATACAATTTATAAAACCAAAATCGGTTTACACATAGACATATAAACCAACACCAAACATACATGAATGTTTCATAGACAAAATCAAACATAACTAGACAAAAATTACTAAACCGAAGAAGGGAGTGGATCACACTTTGAGACACCTTGAGAGCTTCACGTTGTGTGGATCCGGCGAAGTATGGAGGCTGGGGTGAGGCTGCACGGCAATAGTTCACGTCGGCAGTAGGTTATGGAGGTAGAAAATCCAAGGTTCGGCAAAGCAGAAACTTGGTTGAGGTGAGGTGAAGGTGGTTTTCGGTTAAGGTTTTTGTCTAGGATCTTTGGGGAATTTTGGTAGAGTTTAGGCCTTGTGTTTAAGCTTGAGATGAGATGATTTTTCAGAATGAAAAGTGGGGGTATATATAGAGGAGAGGGGGTGCCGGCTGCCCTATTACAAAAGGAGTTCAGAAAACCTAGTTCATTAAGGTTTTGCAACCTTCCTTTCTTAGTCCAATTAGGTTTTCTATTCTGAATTTTTCTTCAAGGCTTGGGCTTCACATCTTCATGGACTTCTTATATGATCTTGGACTTCATTTGACATGTCTTGGTCCATCGAAAAATACCCCAATTGCCGGCAGCACACAAAGGTACACAATCTGCCAGAATCGGCAGCTTCTCCTAGTTTGACTGGGAGAACTTGTTTCTTCATGCTTTTCTTCAATGCCATGGCCAAGTGTCTTCCTCTTCCCTTCATAAAGCTTGGACCATCTTTACATATGCATTTGTGCACCATTTGGTCCATTAAAAACAGAAAACACAAAAAGGGGGCAGTAGGTTCCTGGAATCGGCAGATTTGACCTTGTTGCAGTAATTCCGGCATATCTCCCTCCGTGGAGCTCCGATTGATGCGATTCCAAGTTTCACGTAAACTAGACACATAGGGCCATCTCCCCATAAAACAGTTCGATCAAAATCCTTGTGAGTCGACGGGAATGATTTTTCGAAGTTGGGACACAGTCCCAGGAAAATCCTGGAAGCCCCTGGATTGGAATGTTCGGACTGCCGTTTTGTAGCCAATTTTTGGGTGACTTTCCGAACTCCAATTGATCTGAAATTTTAACAAAACATTCCTCAACATATTAATATTAAGCACACAAAATTTCATAGAATTCGGACAAGGATAGATTGTACTTTTGCTCATCTCAAAATCACGAAAAAGACACATTTTTCAATATTTCCAGATTTCTCAAACTTAGTCATTTTTCGGATTCTTAATCATTTTTCACCAAAACTCTACCAAAACGACACTAACTACATTATGACTCTATCTTAAACAAATAAGGGTTAAACAAAGCATAAACGAGGGCATAAGCATATAATATCGTCGCACATTGTGCTCCTATCAGACGCCCGAATGGGTTCGACTGTGTCGAACCGGAATCGGCCTCCTCCGGTCGCCGTTCGTCTCGATTTTGGTCGGGAATCGAAGACCTTGATCCGTGCAATCATTCCATGGAGGGAATTGGACCGATTTGCACCAGTTAAGGAGGAATTGGAATTTGAAAATTTTTAGGGTTTTTAAGAATTTTCAATTGAGGTTGTGATTTTGGTGTTATTGTTGGATTTGGAGGTTAGAATTGAGTTTAGAACATTGTTTGGAATCGATTGAGTGTAATTTGGTGTTGAATCGGTTAGTTTTTGGAGAAAATTGGAGGTTGGTGTTTCGGGCTGCAGTGCCGGCCACCGTACGGGGCGGCTGGGGCTGTTTTTGGCGGAGGAGACGGCGGGGATGAGGTTCTGAGGTGGTGGCGATGATGTTGGGTGAAATTGGCTTCGATTGGAGGTGTTTTTGACTTCCGGTAGCGGAGCTGCCAGCGCTCCGACGGCGCCGGCAGCGGCGGCGCTGTTCCGGCGGCGAGAGGTATGGGATGATGAACAGTAACCGGTAAATGGTAAAACAGTAAAAGTAAACAGTAAACAGTAATTAGTAAAATAAAAAGGTAAACAGTAAAAAGAAATAGTAAACAGTAAACAGTAAACAGTAAATGGTAAATAATAATTGGATTTTAACCATTTACTGTTTGACTTTCAGAATTACTGTTTGACCTGGAATAATTACTGTTTGACCAGTAGTTTTTACTGTTGACTTACCGTAAAAAGGTTAAAAGCTGATTAAAAGGGTTTTACGACGGAATAACTAGGAAAAGAATTAATCGGACACGGAGTGGGTGTCCTGAGAAATTTCGGACTTAGATTATTCGGTATTGAGGCGAAATTTCTATACCGATAAGTGAAAAAGAAAAAATTGAAAGTTTCAGACGATTGAGGACGTCAGTAGATTTATGGATTATAATTAAATTCCGAGTTTCGTAATATTTAGAATTTCGTCCCTGTTACAGTTCGAGAGGTTATTCGACGGGACGAGAGATCAGATTAGCGGCGCGCTTGGCAGTACTGTGAGTGGATTTTTATTTTAAATAAATGCATGCATAATTGTTTTAATGAAATGAAGTTTATTTTAAATAAATGATTTGAGAAGCATGAGAATTCATATAATTAAAATGAAATGATATTTAAAGAAATATATGGTTTTGGGGTTTATGTTTTTACTACTATTTTAGTAGTACGTGATATTATCCGGAAACTAGTTTTCCGGAAAGAGTATGTTTTAATTATTCATATCTGGATTATGTTGAATAAGCATATGTGTATTTAAAGGTCAAGAACGGAAATGAGATTTCCAGGGATTTATTATTTCATTATTTATGATTTTGACATGTGAGACATGTCGACATTATATTTTCTTATCGATATTATTTTTACGACATGGGGACATGTCGGATTTATATTTATATATTCTTTCGAGGCTATGATTCTAATTGATTATATATGTATAGAAAAGCCTCAGATGTACGGTCGGGGACTGTACGGATTTATATATAAGGGGAAGCGTATTTTCGGTTTTGTTTTCGGATTTTCACCATATCAGGGTTCAGATATATATTGATGCTAGCTAGCTTATTAACCTCATCCCACGCGAGGTGGCGACTTGACCATAAGGTCAGATTCACACTCGGTGGTCGACGGAGTGTGGTGTAGAGGTTTAGCGTGGGACGCTATAGAGAGTCTTGGAAGCTCTGACCCTTAGTCTTGGAGGCTACTATTAAATGGTGGTAATGACGTTCCCCTATCTTATTATGTGACCAATGGGATTGGTCTTGATTTTTATATTATCTGGTTTTCGGAAACATTTTCTCTAGGAGACTTTCTGATTTTAATAAATTCCCGAACCTGCGGGGCTGAGGTTTTTATGCGACCAATGGGATTGGTCGATAAACATCACAAATGGTTTTCAAAAGTATATTGTTTTGAATACATATAAAAAGAATAATTATTTATTTATTTGATTTTATATCAGCGGGGCTGATGATTTTTAAATATGATTTTCTTAAAACGCGGGACGTTTTATTTATAATGCATGCACTGTGGTTTTATTTCTAAAACTCTGGGGAAGTAATATAATACTTTCATTTAAAGTACTATATTAAATCATTTTATTTTTATCCACTCACTCTAACGTTTTTAAATTACTTTCCCCTGGGCCCTTCAATTTAAATCGCCCAGTGTGCAGAGTAATAGTCAGAGGTCAAGAGTACTCGGAGTCGAGGCATAGCTGTCATCCTTGTTGCTTCCGCTAGGTGGGATCTGTGATCCCTTACTCTTTTATTTTTATATTTTTTTTCTTGTTTTGTAATTCCAGTTCATTGTATTAGATTGCTCTGATTACCTGTGAGCCAGTTGAGTTAGATTATATTGTATTTATTTGTGACAGTTGTTTTGATTTGGGGAGCAGGTGGCTCCAGGTGTTGAGGATGAATCTGGATTTAGAAGTGTTTTTGGTTGTTGCAGGCCTTAGGGTTGTCCATCCTAAGATTAACTTTATCGATTTATCGATAGAGTTAGTCTTAAGGTGGTCCCCGCAGGACCTTATCCGGATTTCAGGGTGAAATTCGGGGCGGGTCCTGTCACATATACTTCATTTATCTTATCAATTCGCATTTGATGCATTTAGACTTGACTTTGATGCATAAATACAGAAAATCATTAAAATAGGCAGTAGGTTGCTTTCTCCGGTAGGGTAGTGATCTTTTGGCCTTGTGACTAGCATAACTCTCTCCTTAGGGAAGATTTTGGTGCGACTCCAAGCTCTATAGAAACTAGACTCATAGAGATTTCTGAGAATATATGGCTTGCCCTCTAGTTCCTCGTAAATTGTTTTTAGAAATTTCGGAAGTTGGTTGACGTGCGCAAGAAATTACTGGAACTTCTAGATTTTCTCTGTCCGATTTCTTTAACTCCTTCCATTGCTCAATCTTCAACATGCCTACTGCATATAAGAGAAGCAAAATTCATCAAAAGCATAGGAAAAGATTTACAGAATCGACGAAACATTTGGATACTTGCTATTAAGAACTTTGTCAATTTTCTGTAAATTTCCCTATACTTAGCACATTTTCAAGATAACTTCTACCAATACTCACGACTCTGTAATATGACTCTATCTTATACAAACAAGAGTTGAGCAAAGTATAAATGAAGGGTAAAACACATTAAGAACGTCGCAATTTATGCTCCTATCAACGCACCAATGATTCTAAGGTGGTTGCCGAATTCCGCAAGAGTAATATATTCTCACGGTTTGGAGTTCCACGAGCTTTGATAAGTGACGGAGGTTCCCACTTTTGCAACCGCACCATTGAAGCCTTGTTGAAGAAATATGGATTCATGCATAAAGTGTTTACACCTTATCATCCTCAAACAAGTGGCATGGCCGAGGTTAGCAATTGAGAGATCAAGCAAATTCTAGAGAAAACCGGAAGGATTGGAGCGATCGACTTGGCAACGCATTGTGGGCCTATAGGACTACATACAAGACGCCAATAGGTATGTCACCTTTTCGGTTAACATATGGAAAGACATGTCACTTACCCATAGAGCTAGAGCACAAAGCATGGTGGGCCGTAAAAAGCTTCAACATGGAGATTGATTTGGCCGGTTTGCATAGAAAGCTTCAACTCAATGAACTTAAAGAAATTCAAAACAAAGTTTATGATGCTGCATGGATATACAAGGAGAAGACACGATCCTACCATGACAAGTTGATTCGAGGAAAGAAGTTTGAAGTTGGACAAAAAGTTCTATTGTTTCATTTGAGACTTAAACTTTTTCCGGGAATGCTACGCTCTCGATGGGTAGGACCTTTCATTGTGACTAATGTATTCCCTCATGGAGCCATGGAGATTCAAAGTAACATATCAAGTAAGGCATTCAAAGTAAATGGTCATCGACTCAAGCATTACTATGATGCATTTGAAGAACACACGATAGAAGAAGTGGAAGTGGAAGACGCGTAACCTGCTACCCATTCTACCGAGCAGTCTGCCCCTGCTGAAGCCCCTACCAAAACAATTGCTACCCAGGCTGCCAAACCTTCTGGGCATCCTGATGCGCAAACTGCGGAGCAGGAACCTAAAGTTGCCATTACATTCTGCTGAAAGGCAGAGAACCTGCTGAGAAGCTGCCTAGCAGCTGTCGAGCCACCTGCCGAGCGTCCGGACGAAGTATCTGCGTACCTGTTGAGGCATCAGATACGTATCCTGCCGAGTTTGTCAACACTTCTGCCATGTCCGATACAGATGCCGATACACCTGTCCTACAGTATGTCGTATCCGATACAGACACAGATAAAACTGCCGATACACTGTCGAGCAGCCTACATGATGCCACGCATCTGTCGACAACACAAGACCACCTGCCAAGAGACACCCAGCGCCTACCGGTAGCATCTGCCGAGCTACCGAAAAGGAGGAAAGTTGCCGACAACAACGAGCCTAGAGAAAAATGCTGAGCAACATGCTAAGATGAACACGCGATGAAAAGTCTAGGCTAAAGGACTACAAACACTTAAGCCCTACATGGGGGGCAACCCATTTCGACTATGAAAAACGAAGGAGCCGTCAACGAGGGTTTGCAATTTCTAAACCCTTCTCTTTTTCATTAGTTTGCGATGATATGTTTGAAACGTGTTAGCTTATCACATGCTTAGAAATTACTTGCTTATTATCATATTTAGATTGAGAAAAAATGTAATTTTCTAAGTGTGGGGTGGGTTTACATGTTTCGTTTATGTTTTCTAGTTAGGAGAAACGTGCAACCCACGTTTGTGTGTTTAGTATAGAAAAAAAAAAAAGATGTGTGTTTTTATTTTGTTTTGAGTCTTGAGTCGCCTCTAAAATAGTCTCGGATGATTATGTCTTAGAATGCATAGATGATAGTTTTACAATTACTTAAAGAATCAAATTGTGAGTTTCATGAGTCATTTGATCGGTATGAATACTTGAGATATGTTTTGATTGAAAAAGCATGCATGTTTTGGTTAGTTTTGTGTCCATAACAACCTATGTGAGCTTTAGAGCCTATTTGCTTTCGTCTTGAGTGTTTAAAAGATCAAATCGGTAGAAATATAGGAAGAATGAAACCTCATTATTCTTTGCATATTCAATGACTATGTGCTATAGCTTTTTAATGGACTCTAGAATTGCTAGAACTTGCTCTTGTAGATTTTCGAAACTATATAGTCATAACATACCTTGATTTTGAAAAGGATTGAAAATGTTTTACTAGGATTACCACCATAGCCAAAATAAAGCATGTGCCGTATTTGTGCCCGTCGTGGGACTCCTTAGAAAACTCTTTTGAGCCTACATTGAGCTTTTCTTTCATCACCCTCATAAAATTCCTATGCTTAGAATAGTTATATCCTTACCCTTGTCCTCGAGACTTGGCAAAAGCTTGAAACCGAGAACGAGTTTACATATAGAGTGATGTTGTGAAGCAAGTGTGGGGTAGACTTAGCCAAAATTATGTGTAAAAATTGTAGCCGTGCCTAAGAAAAGAAAAAAGAAAAGAAAAATATGATCGGATAGAAAAACAAAAGAAAGAAAAAGAAGAGAAAAAATCAAGTCCGAGGAAAAATTAATGAATAGGCACGGTTTCAAAGTAAAAATTGCTAAGTCTCTCTAAAAATTGTTTTGTGAAATTGGAGTTTTGTATGTATTTGAAGGTCTATCATTATTAAATTTGACCTTTGTTTGTTTTCACAATATTTTGGGGAAGCAAAGAATGATGAATGGGTCCAACAAGATGAAATTTTGTCCTTGGAGAGAAGTCATAAGGAGGAGCGAGCTTTGCCAAGTCTTGGTGACGTTTTTAGCACCACTTATCCTAAAAATCCCACCTTATGCAGCCGAGCCCCATATTCTTCCCTATAAAACATTTTCATGATTCTTACGATAGGTGTACTTTGATTTGTGGAGATTTTCTCAAGAGTTAAGCATATGGTTTTGGTCCATTTGTGCATATAGTTTTTACATGAGATTTTTCCATAAAAAATTATTCACAAAGTGCTTTCATTTCATGAAATATGCAAGCTATTTCGTATCATGATGGAGAGTATTTCCAAGCATAAATACCTGCAAAACAACATCATACATATATATTACCCTTCTTGTGTCAATTGTCGTAAGGACAAGTAGGGATCGTTCAATCCGGGGAAATCAAGGGTTTTCAATCACAAAAAGCATTGCAAAATTATAAGGGGGGTGTCGAATTTCATGTATTAAACCTACTGAAAATTACAAAAAATAAAAACCTAAATTAAATATATACATATGATCAACATCTTTCACACATAACACATCACACAAAACTCACATAACACATAACAAATCGCACAAAGTATCATAGTATCAAATCGGCATGCTTCACAAATCCAATTTTAGTTCCAATTTAATTAGAGTCTTCGCAGTTTATCTAATCAAATTAAAACTCCTCAATTATTTAGAACTAACTTCGCGTATAATCCTAAACATGGTACTAATTGGTTTAAAGACACTTCGCGTAGAAATTAAACACAAAGAGCACATAAGCACAATGAGTCGAATTGGAAACATATTAGCAAGTATGGCGTCACCTCATCTCACATCGATATGTATATTTTCAGAATTACTCTAGCCCAAAGAACCAACACAAGATCAATCAACTTCGCGTATGATCAACCTCATGTTGTATTCGGCAAGTGAAACATATACACAAGGTACAACCATGATCAAGGCTGCCCTCATGCATCGATTTATATGCATATGAATTCAGAAAATAAACCAAAATAAAAACAAGTTAACATGCGATTTCAACAATACAATACCCTGATTAATTCGTTGCATGCTATGTTCAGAAATTAAACAAATAGAAAACCAAAACACATAACAGAATTTCGGAAATCCAAAGTATAAAACCAAATAAGCATCCACAATTTTTTACAAACAAATAGACAAAGTTAAGTAATTATACAGAAAATTACAAGCCATGAGAGAAGAGTGAATCACACTTTAAAAGAAACCTTGGTAGTCTTCGGCAAGTGTTGATCCGATGGCAATGGAAGATGCGATTTTAGGTAGTGATGGAAGGTGGTTTCGGCTTGTATTTTTCCTTGGATATGTGGTGCTATTTTGACAGAGTTTCGGCTACGTGAAAGTGAGAGAGAAGAGATAATTTTCTGTCTAACAAGAACCTATTTATAGAGGAATACTAGGGTAACAGCCGGCCATAATGGTGAATCCATATAGGATTAGGTTTTGATCATGTGCAATGCATGCTTGTCTTGGCCGGCAATCCTCCTCTTCTATTGGATAAATCCTGAGCCCTTTTCTTTGGTATAGCATCATGGACATGTCCAAAGTCTTTTAGTACATCATATTAACCGGTCCAAATTGTAAAAAGTCCAAAGGAAAGCTTTCCTAATGCAACCGGGAAAGCTTCAGTTTCTCAGCATATTTGACCTTGCTTCAATAGATCTGGCATAATTCCCTCCTCAGTGTCCCGATTGATGTGATTCTAAGTCCTAGAGAAACTAGACTCAAAGGGCTTTCCATCCATATAAGATACGTCCTCTGGTTCCAAGTGATGCGTCGTACAGAAGTCCTGGAAGTCAGGACACAGTCCCAGGAAAATCCTGTTAGTCCCTGGATCGTTTTTCTCAAACTGCCAAGTTGCAGCCATCTTTTGGGTGAATTCCCGAAATCCAATTGATCTGAATGTTTGATACAACACACTTCAGCTTGCCAATTATATGTCTGCCAAATTTCATCAAATTTGGAAAAGAATAAGTCATTTTAACACAATCCTTAAAATTACGAAAAAGACATATTTTGCACTATTTCCTCAGATTTCTATACTTAGTCGTTTTTCTGACAATTACGCACATTTTTCCGAAACTCTACCAAAACGACACTCAACTATATTATGACTCTATGTTACTCTAAATAGACTTAACAAAGCACAAATAAGGGATGATAACACATTAATATCGTCGCACATTGTGCTCCTATCATATCATATGATGAGTGAAAATAAGAGAGTATGCCTAGTGAGAAGGATCAGATTAGCCGTACATGTTCATGCTTATATGTTTTGTTTTTGACTTATTCATGCAGTGATACATGTTTTATGAAGCTTGGAATTTGTGTACTTACTTTCGAATATTTAAACTTGAAAGCTATGCATTCTTAAGATTCTGAGACAATCGTTTTAGGGGCAATAGTAGTAGTGTCTTTAATTTAGTTTTGCTAAGGGACTAGCAAAAAATAAGTATGGGGTAGTTGATAGGAGCATAAAATGCGACGTTTTTAATATGTTTTACCCTCGTTTATACTTTGCTTTAACCCTTATTTATGTAGAATCTAGTCGTATTATAGAGTCATGAGTCTTTGGTAGAGCTACATTAAAAACGTGCCAAAACTTAGGAAATTTACAGAAATTGGACAAAGTTCTTAATAGAGAGTCTTTAAATGTCTTGTTGATTCTGTGAAACTTCCACATAGTCTTGCGTAGCAGCTTCTCGGTAGGGGTAATGCCAACATCGGCATTTCTCGACAGCGTATCGGATGGCGTATCCGATACGGGCATGACCTCGACAGACTTCAACATGGATACGTGGATACGTCTTGGATACGCCTGATTTCGTGTCAGATACTTCTGGGCATGTAACGGATACGGGCATGTCATGATCGGACACAGCTCGGTAGCGCGAGTGTCAGTGCGCGCGCGTCTCAATAGGTTGCAAGTCAGGCTTCCGATGCTCTGTTTTCCTTCTCGGCAGATTTGACCTTTGCGTCTTGATTCGAGCATAACGTCTTCTGAAAAATAGCTATTGATGCGATTCCAAATTCTGTAGAAACTAGACTCAGAGAGCTTTCTTTGCATATATGGTACGCATCCTGGTTCCAAATGACCTGTTCTAGAGAAATTATGGAAGTTGGCTAATGTGCACATGAATTTGCTGATTCCGCGTCCGGATTCGCTTGCAATCCTTAGCATCTTTACTTGGTCCAATTGTCGTAACTCCTTCCATTGATGAATCTTTAATTCATCTACATAAAATCAGAGAAGTTAAATTCATAAAAGACACGGTTGAGACTTTACAGAATCAACGATACATTTAAAGACTCTTATTCGACTAAGTCTCTTATTCACTTTTAGCACTTTGTTGAATTTTTGTATTTTTTCTTTTAATTAGCACAATTCTATGATAACTCTACCAAAGTACTCTACCCTTATATTATGACTCGATCTTAGACAAATAAGGGTTAAGCAAAGCATAAATGTAGGCATAAACATACTAAGAACGTAGCACTTTGTGCTCCTATCAACTACCCCACACTTATCTTTTGCTAGTGCCTTAGCAAAACTAAATTAAACTAAAACTCTAAACAAACTATTGCCCCTAATGATTCGTCTCAGGCTCGTATGAACACATAGCTTTGATAGGAGCGTAAAGTGCTACGTTCTTAATATGTTTATGCCTACATTTATAAATTGTTTAGCCCTGATTTGTTTAAGATCCAGTCATAATATAGAGTCATGAGCTTTTGGTACAGTCTAAATAAAAATGTGCTTAAACATTGGAAATTTACAGAAATTTGACAAAGTGCTAAAAATCGGAGTCCTTAAATGTTTCGTTGAATCTGTAAAGCTTCCATGTTGTTTTTGATGAAATTTTCTTCTCTTATGAGTAGTATATATATTGATGATTGAGCAAATGAAAGAGTTAGAGTAATCGGAGCTAAATAAGCTGCCGAGATTTGCTATGCAAGTTCGGATCCAGTAAGTTCCAGGAATTTCCTGGACACATCACTCAACTTCCAGAATTTCCCTAGAACAGGTCACTTGGAACTAGATGGCGTGCCATATATGCATAGAAAGAGCCCTGAGTCTAGTTTCCACATAATTTGAAATCACATTAATAGCTATTTTCTGGAAGAAGTTATGCCTGATTGAAGACATAAAGGTCAAATCTGCCGAGAAGAAAGTAAAGAATCGGAGCCTTGGAAACTTGTAGCCTCAGCCCCTGCTGATAGGATGTAGTACCAGCCTTCAAAACTTGTCACCTCTGCACAGCACAGCGCTCGCAGCCTAACACTCGCGCTGCCGCACAACCAGACATGCAGCCTTCCGATACTGTCGACCATGACACTCAGCTGCGCTGTGCTTCCGATGACCTGTCGTGATGACATACATCATGGCATCTCGTATCCGACACAGGCCTGGACGTATCCGAGATGTATCCCAGGTGTATCCGCCGAGGTTTGGCCTATGACATCTCGTATCAGATACGTGTCCGATACGGACACCCATGCTGTCAAGAAAAGTCGACCATGACACTCGCGCTGCCGAAGAAGTTGCTACGCAGCTGCGCAGCAGCCATCCTGCACTTGCCGAAGTCCTGCACACCAGCCTGTCGACACCCATGCGCTGTGCCCTGCACCAGCCCTGCGCGTGTCCTGCTGAGAAGCTGCCGATGTATTCGATACTGGCAGCAACGCTGCCGAGAGTCTGCAAACTGTCGAGAGAAGCTTCCAGGTGGCTGCAAGTGTCCCTGCTGAATCTTAGAGCTTCAAGTTAGAAGAAAACGTGTTCTAAGCATGTCAAGCGTGTGGAAAGGAAACCCTAGGCCGACCAAGACAAGAATCCCTAGTTCAAAGAGGGAGAGAAAAGCCTAAACCATATCGGATTAGGAAACCTTATTACATGAAGATTTCTATCCCGTTTTGAACAAGGAAAAGTTCAAAACTGCACAGCCCTTTCTCCTATATATAGAGGCCGGCATTCATACAGAAAACTTGTCACATCTTTAGCACAAAACACAAGCCATACACTACCAGATCGGAGAGAATAGCCGACGAAAAAAATTTCGTCGACTATGTCAAATTTTCGTCGGCTATTCCTTCTGCCGACGAAATTTTCGTCGGCTATAATTCGTCGGAAAAACGCCGTCGGTAATACTAATGGCCGACGAAAATAACGAAATCGTCGGCTATATTCGAGTATGGCCGACGACTTTACCGACGAAAATTAATTTCGTCGACCAAACGTTAAAAGCTCGATCGGGACGGTCAACCGGGTGAGTCAACCCTTTAAACGCTTAGAAATGGTAATTGGCCTGTCTAAATGCGTTTTTTGGCCTGACCTTCAACAGATAATAGTTTCAAATCGATGAGACGCAACTAATCGTATAAAAATTTTCCTCAAAATATTTACCGAACGTCAGGCTACCCATAGGAAAACGGAAGTAAAAAACAGTTAACAGCAACATTCGGCACACAGAATTTGTCGGAATCTTGTCATTTTTCAACCGTAGACGTATTTCATTATTTCGGTCATATCTTATTTGACGACATATTTGCATTTGAAGGATAAAGCAATGGTTTGTCGATAGTGATAGAAAATGGAAGCTGGTCTTTTTTTTGTTTTTTTTTTTTTATCATAGCCGACGAAATCAAACCTAGTACTCGTCGGCTATTATTTTGTCGTTTTCTGTCTAACATAAAATATGTATTTTTTAATATATGAATGGCCGACGAAATCACGCATTTTTCATCGGCTATTATGATTATAGCCGACGAAATAATGCATATTTCGTCGGCTATTCTATGAAAAAAAAATAAAAAAATCAGTGGTTTTACACCTCTCGTATTCCTATGTCCTGTTCATATATAACTAAAATTGAATTCGCACCGGCGTGTCTAGGCGAATAAAAGAGGAGTCAGGAATACCGTTTGAGTTGGACTCTTGATACGCTGTGCCACCTTCCTCGCTCTCTTCAGCCACTCCAAGTGTAGACGCCCGGTAAATGTTGCGATGGTAGATAGTGTTGACTACTTTCCACGGGTCCCCCTTGGCGAGATCATCAAGATAAAACATTTGTTTCACCCATGTGGCTAAAACGAACGGGTCATCCTCATACCATGATGTACTAGTGTACACAGAAGTTATGCCGTATTGATCGGTTTTCATGCTCTGCGGCCATGTGTCAAACCATCTACACTTGAAAAGGTGCACTTTCATGCCTTCCCCATAATGCAGTTCCACAACTGAATGGAGAACACCGTAATAGTCAACTCCATCATCCCCACAATGTGCCATAACCCCTGAATTTTGTGTTTTCAGTCTGCCGTCTCTCTCTTCACATCGAAATAACACACCATTCACCTTGCACGTCGCATAAACTTTTGAATAGACCGGCTTCATCGCTAGCAGTCTGAGTTCGTGCGACCAATTTGGGGGATTATCATTTTTAATGAGGTCCATCTGCAACCATCAGAATCAACTATAAATATGAATAATTATACACAATAATATATAAATACGTATAGAATAATGTTAAAGTTACGTACCCAGCGGCCGAAATACTCTGCGAATGTCCGGTTGTGGTAATCGAGATCACCTCCTACTTGTTCACAGTTTAGATGCATGTTCTTCCAAAACTGAACTTCTAAACAGTTAATTAGTACCCACCAATGTGCAATGGCTACCTCATAATCTTTCAACTTGTAGGAAACTGACATGTTTCCACCGAGTACAGCATCGTCAGTGAGTATGGAAAGATTGAACTGTGAAGGTACATCTTCCGGTATGCTTTCCTGTAACTCTCCTAAATACAGCTTCATGTAGGTGACGCACTCGTGCACAATATATGCTTCAGCTATACATCCTTCAGGTGCGGATCTGTTTTAGACAAAATCACCGTATTATCCAAGTTGCCTATAAATCAAGTTTTTAAAGTGTTATGATAATACATTAATACTAAATCACATATATTGATGAGGAAATTAACATAAGGTGTAAAATACATACCTTTCCATCGGATACATCCAAGTGAAGTACAGAACCGGTAAGCAACAACTGCCGAGGAAGATGGATCATGAGGTGAGGCATGATGTCGAAAAAATTTGGAGGAAATATCATCTCAAATTTACACATGATATGAACGATGTCTTGTTGCATTTCCCGGAGGTCAGATTTTCTCACTTCCCGTGTGCATACCTTCTGGAAAAATCTTGCCAACGCTACTAACGGCTCCACAACGTGACGGGGAAGGAACGGTCGAATGAAAACAGGGAAGAGACGTTGTAGCAGGATATGATTGTCATGACTTTTCAACCCGTAAAGATTGTTGAATTGTTTGTTCACACACTTGGCTATATTTCCAGCAAAGTCTGAAGGATACTTGGCCCGACTTATCCAATGGAAAATTTCTGATTTATGCTCAGGCTTGACGGTGTAAGGAGCTTGAGGCATTTTTCTCTTCCCTTGTTTCAACCATAGTTGTTTTCTGATATTCATGTTTTGCAGATCAATACGAGCCTTAGGACCGTCTTTCGTCTTCCCCTCCAAGTTCAGCGTTGTGCCCACCACACTTTCAGAAACATTTTTTTCTATGTGCATAACGTCTAGGAAGTGACGGATCAGCAACTCACACCAGTACGGGAGTTCCCACAATATGCTCTTATGTGTCCAGAATTTGTACTCCTCAAGTCTTTCAGGTATTTCCGCTACAATATCGGGATGATTGCTGAGGGGCCCGTCCATCTTCTGGGAGGACCACCGTGTTCTTCGGTTCCATCAAATGCGGCGGACTCGTAACGCCAGTGGTGATCCGCCGGAAGGAACACACGATGACCCATTCTGCATATCTTATTGCAATGAGAGGTGCTCCCATAATCGCTGAGGCACTCTGGACAAGCCTTGTATCCCCTAACAACGCTGCCCGACAACATCCCATAAGCAGGAAAATCACTGATGGTATCAATAACCATGGCATGCATCTGGAACGTCTCCTCCTTGTACTTGTCAAAAGTGGGATGACCAACGTCCCACAATACCTTAAGCTCTTCAATCAATGGTCTCATATACACATCGAGACATTTTCCTGGGTAACCAGGCCCCGGAATCAACAACGTCAACATATTATATTCCTTCTTCATGCACATCCACGGAGGAAGGTTGTAAGGTACCAAAACCACCGGCCATATACTGTATGAAAGACTCGTGGTGCCGAAAGGGTTGAACCCGTCGGTTGAGAGCCCGAGCCCGACGTTTCTGACATCTGACGCAAAATGAGGAAACTCATTGTTTATATGCTTCCAAGCCGCTCCGTCAGAGATGTGTGTCATGATATATGCGTCTCCCGCGTCCCGCTCACCGTGCCACCTCATAGTTTTTGCGGTGGTTTCTGACATGTACAACCGCTCAAGCCTATCTCTCAACGGAAAATACCGAAGCACTTTCACAGGTTTCCTATTGCCTGCTCCCGTCAACTTATATCGGTCAGACTGACATATCGGACATGCGTCAAGGCTAGCAAGGTCATTCCCTTCTGCATCTTTACCCCAGAAGAGAACGCAGTCAAATGCGCATGCATGGATCTTAATGTAGGAAAACCCTAGATCTCTGAGGATACTTCGGACCTTACGGTGATTGGTAGGATTACGATGACCCTCCTCCAACAACGAAGAAGTGTACTGTAGATATTCATCCACTTGCCTGATTGTCGATTTTGTCTCGACTTTAATCCTCATTACCTCCATCACACTTTGAAGAACTGTCTTCTCAGAACTTGAAGACATAGGGGTCTATTTTAATGCAATCAGTTTGTTGTACTTGTCAAAGACAGCAGTGTTGACAACTTGTGGGAAGGGCAGCACCGGGTCATGCATATATTGTTCCCCACGTACACCGCTTTCAAAAGGAAACACGTCGTTGACGAATGTCATTGTTGGATCGTTGGATGTACTACTACTGCCCGCCTAAAAAAACTGCCCATGATCATGCGATCCATCTAATGATGGCTCACCGTGATATATCCAACGTTTGTACTTCGACCAAAACCCATTACTCTTTAGGTGCTCCCATACTGTCCTAATCGGAAATCGACACATATCACTGCGACACTTACATTTCTTGCACGGGCAATATGGTAATCATTCTCGTTTGCATTTTCCTCGACGAATTGCAAAAAATTCACAACTCCTGTAGTGTATCATCGGTCATGCCTTGGAAGCGAAATCCAACTCTTATCCAGATCCATATATAGCCTGATAATAATATATATGTATAACTTTAATTAATAAGAAATTAATTAACACATACATACATATATATATATATATATATATAAATCCTTAATAATTAATTACATTACAATATATATTATTATCAACATCAACTCATATATATATATATACCATTAACAACCATTATTTAAGTTACACTATATATTAACCATTATTTAAGTTAATTACACTATCAACAACTATTAATTAACATATATATATATTAACACTAATTAAAATAACATCAAATTAAAACACATAATTAAACTAAAACTCAAAATCAACTCATCTAAAACTCAAAATCAACATATATACATACATTCTAACACTAAAACAACAACAAATTAAACAAAAAAATCACTTAATAAATCAAAATCACTAAAACTCAAAATCAACTCAACTAAAACTCAAAATCAACATATATACATATATTCTAACACTAAAACAACATCAAAACAAAAAAATCACTTACTAAATCAAAATCACTAAAACTCAAAATCAACTCAACTAAAACTCAAAATCAACATATATATATACATATACGTACCTATATATAGCTCCACAATGTAAGAGGGGACGGATTTCAACAATACCCACAGATTTTTCACTCTTTCTCCCGTTTTTCCCTTTTTTTTTTTTAAATGAGCAGCTGCTGCCCAGATCTGAAAATATATAGACTTATAGCCGACGAAAATGTCAACTTCGTCGGCCATACTTCCAAAAATTTTCGTCGGCTAATGTTTCGGAGAAAGGCCGACGAAAATACAAATCGTCGACTGAAATATGAATATAGCCGCCGATTTTTTGAAAATACCAACGAAAAAACGGTTTCGTCGGCTATGGTTAAACTATGGCCGACGATTTTTTTTTTTTTACCGCCGAAAAATAAAATCGTCGGCTATTCCTTAGAATTACCGACGAAAATTTTAATTCGTCGGCCGTTTTTTTTTTTCGTCGGGAAAACCCTTTTTTCTGGTAGTGATAAGCTCTACCAAAATTCTCCAAAGATCCTACCTAGAAACGCAAGTCAGAAACCACCACCACGTCAAAACTCCCATCACCCGAACCGAGTTCTAGCTTCCATTCCATCATCAAGAGCACGATTTGAAGATCTTCTCAAGGCTCTAAAAAGTGTGATCCGATCCATCTCTACCCCCTTCTCGATTTGTCTTATTTTTAGGTAGTTATGTTAGGTTTTGTCTATAAAACTTGCATGTATTTTTAGTCTCGAATATTATGTCTATGTATGTTTCGGATTGAGTTTTGGTTTTATGAAATATATGTTAAAATTATATTTAAATTGTTTCTTGAGTCTTTTAGGTTTAAGTTTCGGTTCAAAGAAATCTTTGCATGTTAATTTGTAATATAAACGTGTAAGATAATCACATATGGAAAATAAGGACAGCGGTATTAGATGCATGTTTAGGACTTAAAATCGGTTAGTAATTTAAGGATTGGGCATGAAAATCGGTACTTAGTGTTGTCTTGAACATAATCTAGGTGCTGATGGAGATGTTATCCAAGCACAAAGTACCTGCAAAACAACTTCGTACACATAATACCCTTCTTTTGTCAATTGTAGTTAGGACAAGTAGGGATCGTTCTATCCGGGGAAATCAAGGGCTTTCAATCACACAAAGTGTTGCACATAGAAAACGGGGTGTCGAATTTTTATCTAATTGCCTACTGATTTTTTTACGAATTTAAATCCTAAATTATTATTTACAATTGATCAACATCTTCTACACAATCACAAGACACAAAACTCATTAAACATGCAACGAAATTAAACAAATTAATAGGGGCAGCAAGCTAAAATCGGATCCAAGATTCAATTAAGTTCCAATTTAATTAGAGTCTTCGCGGTATATCTAATTATTCAAAACATCACAAGTATTTAGAATCAACTTCGCGTGTAATCCTAAACATGGTACTAATCGGTTTAAAAACACTACGCGTAGAAATTAAACACAAATAGCACATAAGCACAGTATGTTGAATTGGAACATGTTAGCAGGTATGGCGTCACTCATCCCACATCGACATGTAAATTTCCAGAATTACTCTAGCCCTTAGATAAATACACATTAAAATCAACTACGCGTATGATCCAACATGTATTAAATCGGCAAGTGAATTCAACACCTAGATAACACTCATGGCCTTCGAATGCATCTAGACATCTCCTTCGATTGCACACGAATTAAGGAAATAAACCTAATTAAATCAAGAAAACATGCAAAAGCCTACTGTCCATCATACCATATTCAATTACATAACATGCATAATTCGGCAATTAAACATAAGAAAACCAAACAATTATAACAAAAATTCGGAAATCCCATGAATAAATAACAAAACTAAAATCAGATCCAAGAATCAATACATAATTCATAGACAAATTAATGTATAAATACAAAGAAACAAAAGCCATTGAAATTACAATCCAAGTGACAACCTTGTTGAAGAATTCGGCAAGTGGATTGGTGTTGATGATTGGAATGATTTTATGAAAGGTGGTGGAGTATGGTTCGGCTATGTTCTTGGTGAGAATTCTTGGAAGCAATTCGGCAGAGTTTTGGCTAGTTTAAGTGAGGAAGAGAAGATGATTTTTCTGAATTTATGGAGGAGTATTTATAGAGGAGAGGGGAGCATTAGGGTTTCACCGAAAATCAAAGATTCCTCACTCTAGAGTTTGGCAACATCAACTTAACTCTTCAATTCAGCCGAATCTTCTTGGTCAAAATGGCTGAATCAATGCAACAATATCTCTTCAATTTTCTTCAATTAATTTCAGCAACAAGTAATTGAACCAAGCACCATATCGAGTCCACATTCATCCCTTGCATTTCTCTTTTATTCTTTTCCGAAAATCCTAGGATAATGGCTGAATAAATCTTCACAATATCACTACCAGAAAAAACAGTATAGCCGACGAAAAAAAAAAAAAACAGCCGACGACATACTATTTTCGTCGGCTATTCCCAAGAATGGCCGACGATTTTTTCTTTCGTCGGTAAAAATAACAAATCGTCGGCTACTCCCCAAGAATGGCCGACGATTTTTTCTTTCGTCACTAAAAAATATTTTTCGTCGGCTATACCCCAAGAATGGCCGACGATTTGAATTTTCGTCGGCCTTTCTCTTAAAGTATAGCCGACGAAAACTTTAGAAAGTTTGGCCGACGAAATTGGAATTTTCGTCGGCTATAAGTCTTTATATTTTCAGATCTGGACAGAAGCTGCTAATTTAAAAAAAAAACGGAAAAAAACGGGAGAAAGAGTGAAAAATCTGTGGGTATTGTTGAAATCCGTCCTCTCTTACATTGTGGAGCTATATATAGGTACGTATATCTGTATATATGTTGATTTTGAGTTTTAGTTGAGTTGATTTTGAGTTTTAGTGATTTTGATATAGTAAGTGATTTTTTGTTTTGTTGTTGTTTTAGTGTTAGAATGTATGTATATATGTTGATTTTGAGTTGTAGTTGAGTTGATTTTCAGTTAGAGTTTATTATGTGTTTTAATTTAATGTTATTTTAATTAGTGTTAAAATATATATAAATATATTAATTAATGGTTGTTGATAGTGTAATGAACTTAAATAATGGTTGTTAATTAATGGTATATATATATATGAGTTGATGTTGATAATAATATATATGTGTTAATTAATTTATTATTAATTAAAGTTATACATATATATTATTATCAGGCTATATATCGATCGAGATAAGAGTTGGATTTCGCTTCCAAGGCATGACCGACGATACACTACAGGAGTTGTGGATTTTTTGCAGTTCGTCGAGGAAAATGCAAACGGGAAGGAATACCATTATTGCCCGTGCAAGAAATGTAAGTGTCGCAGTGATATGTGTCGATTTCCGATTAGGACAGTATGGGAGCACCTAAAGAGTAATGGGTTTTGGCCGAAGTACAAACGTTTGATACATCACGGCGAGCCATCATTAGATGGATCGCATGATCATGGGCAGTTTTTTGAGGCGGGTAGTAGTAGTACATCCAACTATCCAACAATGGCATTCGTCAACGACGTGTTTCCTTTTGAAAGCGGTGTACGTGGGGAACAATATATGCATGACCCGGTGCAGCCCTTCCCACAAGTTGTCAACACTGCTGCCTTTGACAAGTACAACAAACTGATTGAATTGCAACAGACCCCTGTGTCTTCAAGTTCTGAGAAGACAGTTCTTGAAAGTGTGATGGAGGTAATGAGGATTAAAGTCGAGGCAAAATCGAGCATCAGGCAAGTGGATGAATATCTACAGTACACTTCTTCGTTGTTGGAGGAGGGTCATCGTAATCCTACCAATCACCGTAAGGTCCGAAGTATCCTCAAAGATCTAGGGCTTTCCTACATTAAGATCCATGCATGCGCATTTGACTGCGTTCTCTTCTGGGGTAAAGATGCAGAAGGGAATGACCTTGCTAGCCTTGACGCATGTCCGATATGTCAGTCTGACCGATATAAGTTGACGGGAGCAGGCAATAGGAAACCTGTGAAAGTGCTTCGGTATTTTCCGTTGAGAGATAGGCTTGAGCGGTTGTACATGTCAGAAACCACCGCAAAAACTATGAGGTGGCACGGTGAGCGGGACGCGGGAGACGCATATATCATGACACACATCTCTGACGGAGCGGCTTGGAAGCATATAAACAATGAGTTTCCTCATTTTGCGTCAGATGTCAGAAACGTCAGGCTCGGGCTCTCAACCGACGGGTTCAACCCTTTCGGCACCATGAGTCTTTCATACAGTATATGGCCGGTGGTTTTGGTACCTTACAACCTTCCTCCGTGGATGTGCATGAAGAAGGAATATAATATGTTGACGTTGTTGATTCCGGGGCCTGGTTACCCAGGAAAATGTCTCGATGTGTATATGAGACCATTGATTGAAGAGCTTAAGGTATTGTGGGACGTTGGTCATCCCACTTTTGACAAGTACAAGGAGGAGACGTTCCAGATGCATGCCATGGTTATTGGTACCATCAGTGATTTTCCTGCTTATGGGATGTTGTCGGGCAGCGTTGTTAGGGGATACATGGCTTGTCCAGAGTGCCTCAGCGATTATGGGAGCACCTCTCATTGCAACAAGATATGCAGAATGGGTCATCGTGTGTTCCTTCCGGCGGATCACCACTGGCGTTACGAGTCCGCCGCATTTGATGGAACCGAAGAACACGGTGGTCCTCCCAGAAGATGGACGGGCCCCTCAGCAATCATCCCGATATTGTAGCGGAAATACCTGAAAGACCTGAGGAGTACAAATTCTGGACACATAAGAGCATATTGTGGGAACTCCCGTACTGGTGTGAGTTGCTGATCCGTCACTTCCTAGACGTTATGCACATAGAAAAAAATGTTTCTGAAAGTGTGGTGGGCACAACGCTGAACTTGGAGGGGAAGATGAAAGACGGTCCTAAGGCTCGCACTGATCTGTAAAACATGAATATCAGAAAACAACTATGGTTGAAACAAGGGAAGAGAAAAATGCCTCAAGCTCCTTACACCGTCAAGCCTGAGCATAAATCAGAAATTTTCCATTGGATAAGTCGGGCCAAGTATCCTTCAGGCTTTGCTGGAAATATAGCCAAGTGTGTGAACAAACAATTCAACAATCTTTACGGGTTGAAAAGTCATGACAATCATATCCTGCTACAACGTCTCTTCCCTGTTTTCATTCGACCGTTCCTTCTCCGTCACGTTGTGGAGCCGTTAGTAGCGTTGGCAAGATTTTTCCAGAAGGTATGCACACGGGAAGTGAGAAAATCTGACCTCCGGGAAATGCAACAAGACATCGTTCATATCATGTGTAAATTTGAGATGATATTTCCTCCAAATTTTTTCGACATCATGCCTCACCTCATGATCCATCTTCCTCGGCAGTTGTTGCTTACCGGTCCAGTGCACTTCACTTGGATGTATCCAATGGAAAGGTACGTATTTTACACCTTATGTTAATTTCCTCATCAATATATGTGATATAGTGATAATGTATTATCATAACACTTTAAAAACTTGATTTATAGGCAACTTGGACAATACGGTGGTTTTGTCCAAAACAGATCCGCACCTGAAGGATGTATAGCTGAAGCATATATTGCGCACGAGTGCGTCACCTACATGAAGCTGTATTTAGGAGCGTTACAGGAAAGCATACCGGAAGATGTACCTTCACAGTTCAATCTTTCCATACTCTCCGACGATGTTGTACTCGGTGGAAACATGCCAGTTTCCTACAAGTTGAAAGATTATGAGGTAGCCATTGCACATTGGTGGGTACTAATCAACTGTCCAGAAGTTCAGTTTTGGAAGAACATACATCTACACTGTGAACAAGTACGAGGTGATGTCGATTACCACAACCGGACATTCGCAGAGTATTTCGGCCGCTGGGTACGTAACTTTAACACTATTCTATACGTGTTGATATATTATTGTGTATATTTATTCATATTTATAGTTGATTCTGATGGTTGCAGATGGACCTTATTCAAAATGATAATCACCCAAATTGGTCGCACAAACTCAGACTTTTAGCGATGAGGCCGGTCTATTCAAAAGTTTATGCGACGTGCAAGGTGAATGGTGTGTTATTTCGATGTGAAGAGAGAGACCTCAGACTGAAAACACAAAATTCAGGGGTTATGGCACATGGTGGGGATGGTGGAGTTGACTATTACAGTGTTCTCCATTCAGTTGTAGAACTGCATTACGGGGAAGGCATAAAAGTGCACATTTTCAAGTGTAGATGGTTTGACACACGGCCGCAGAGCATGAAAACCGATCAATACGGCATAACTTCTATGAACACTAGTACATCATGGTATGAGGACGACCCGTTCGTTTTAGCCACATGGGTGAAACAAGTGTTTTATCTTGATGATCTCGCCAAGGGTGACCCGTGGAAAGTAGTCAACACTATCCACCATCGCAACATTTACCGCGCGTCTACACTTAGAGTGGCTGAAGAGAACGAGGAAGGGGGCACCGCGTATCAAGAGCCCAACTCAAACGGTATTCCTGACTCCTCTTTTATTCGCCTAGACACGCCGGTGCGAATTCGACTTGAAGAGCCACTGCTTGTTGATGTTGATCCAAATGAAGAAACTAACGAGGACTCTAGTAGTGAGGAACGACATAGATTACCCCTATCGAGCAATTCAGAAACCGAAGAAGACTCATCCGATGATTCCGATTACAATCCGACGGATTAAGTAATTTAGATGATGTAATCCTTTCATTTGTAATCCACTCGATCATTTCTAATAAACGGGCGTGGGGATGAGCCTCCCAGCTAGGCTGGGTTCCAAACCCCTTAAAAAAATTTTTGAAATATCTTGACAGTTGGGTTTCTGTTTTTTTAGGTTCAATTTTGGTTATATATGAACAGGACATAGGCATACGGGAGGTGTAACACCACAGATTTTTTTTTTTTTTTCACAGAATAGCCGACGAAAAACTCATTATTTCGTCGGCCATTACCATAATAGCCGACAAAAAATTCATTATTTCGTCGGCCATAAATTTATTGAAAAAATAAATATTTTATTTTTGACAGAAAACGACAAAAGAATAGCCGACGAGTACTAGGTTTGATTTCGTCGGCTATGATTAAAAAAAAAAAAACAAAAAAACAGCAGCTTCCATTTTCTATCACTATCGACAAACCATTGCTTCATCCTTCAAATGCAAATGTGTCGTGAAATAAGATATGACTAAAATGTTGAAATACGTCTACGGTTGAAAAATGAGAAGATTCTGACAAAATCTGTGTGCCGAATGTTGCGGTTAACTGTTTTTTAACTTCCATTTTCCTATGGGTAGCCTGACGGTCGGTAAATATTTTGAGGAAAATTTTTATACGATTAGTCGCGTCTCATCGATTTGAAACTATTCTCTGTTGAAAATCAGGCCAGAAAACGTCATTTAGACCGGCCAATTTCCGTTTTAAAGCGTTTAGAGGTTTGACTTCGCTGTTTGACCGTCCCGATCGAGCCTTTAACGTTGTCAGATTTAGTTGGATTTTTTTTTCATACATGTTTTTAATCTTAACGGTGATATCTGACGGTTGGAATAGATTTTCCAAACTTTTAGATTCAAAATCGGACCATATGCACTAATGTTCCTTAACTTGTTTACTAAGTGTTTAAGTGAATGTATAGTTTCAAATAGTTACTATACGTAGACTCTTCAAATGCAAATGTGTCGTAAAATAAGATATGACCGAAATATTGAAATACGTCTACGGTTGAAAAATGAGAAGATTCCGACAAAATCTGTGTGCCGAATGTTGCGGTTAACTGTTTTTTACTTCCGTTTTCCTATGGGTAGCCTGAGGGTCGGTAAATATTTTGAGGAAAATTTTTATACGATTAGTTGCGTCGCATCGATTTGAAACTATTTTCTGTTGAAGGTCAGGCCAAAAAACGTCATTTAGACGGGCCAATTTCCGTTTTAAAGCGTTTAGAGGTTTGACTTTGCAGTTGACCAAAGAATAGCCGACGAAATATTTAATTTCGTCGGCTAAACTCTAGTGATCCGCGCCTTTTCATTATCCGCCATTGGATGGGGGAGATCGGACGGCTGCTGAGCACCTAAACTATAGCCGACGAAATTCAAAGTATAGGCGACGAATTAAAAAATTTCGTCGGCTATTCTTAAGTATAGCCGACGAAATCTTTTTAATTCGTCGGCTATACTTTCGGGTATAAGTTTTTTACAGCCGAACCCTAGCCTCCATTTGCTGCATTTTTCCAAAACCTCCGCCGCTCGCCTCCAACGGATCCTCCGCCGCTCGCCTCGTCCTCCTCCAATCCGGCAGCCCCGGTCCTCCTCCAATCCGGCAGCCCCGGCCCCTCCTCCCTCTTCCTCCTCCCTATTCCGGCCGGCCCACCCTTTCCCTCCTCCTCCGGCCTGTCCCTCCTCCTCCCTCCTCCGGCCGGCCTCCTTCTCCTCTGCAAAATAAATGTAAGTGTTTTTTTTTTCATTTATGTTAATTAATTGTTAATTTAGATATAATTGTTAATTTAGGTATAATTTAAGTATTTATGTTAATTTATGTATAATTTAGGTATTTAGGTATAATTTATGTATTTATGTTAATTTAGGTAATTTTTAGGTATTTATGTTAATTTAGGTAATTTTTTTAAAATTTTTTTAATTGTATAATTTAGGTGTAATTGTATAATTTATACGTATAAATTGGTTGTTTAATTATATAAATTGGTAACTTAATTGTATAATTTAGTTTAATTATATATATAGCTTAATTATATTTAATTTTAATTATATAAATTGTTATATATTTGTTAATGAATTTAATTGTTATATATTTGTTATAATTTAGGTATATAAATTGTTATATATTTAATTTTAATTATATAAATTGTTATATAAATTGTTAAATTAATTATATATATAAATTAGTAGTCTAATTATATATATATATATATATATATATATTAATAAAGAAATATAGTTATATTTAAATATAAATAGTTATATTTAGGTTAATGGTTAGTATTATTTAAAATGGCCGCGGCTGCAGATGGCCGATGTAGTCAGAAAGTTCTTCGGAGGCCGTCGTTCCAAATCGAGAGGTTCTGGAAGTTTCGCCGGTTCCGCAGACTCAGACAGGACCCTTAGCTAGCCTGAGAGGACCACCAGCCAGCCGCGGAGGAGTGTGGATTCCTCCCAGCTGCGGAGGACTGTGGATTCATCCCAGCCGCGGATGAGTGTGAGTTCTCGGCACCAGACTCTTCTCCAGGCGGGGCGGCGGTCGAGCAGTTCACTTCCGCCTGTCGGGCCAGATGCTCCGAGGTTCAGTCGGCAGCTATTTCAGGACGACATAGCTACATATGTTCCTTAAGTTCGTATGCCTGAGGTTCATCGGGAGCCGATGAGGAGTCCGACGACGTCTGCTGCCGACTCGACTGAGGCTCCTACTCTCCCAAACCAGCTCTTCCTCCCGTACAACATTCCGGCGATACCGGAAGTCGACTATCGTGGTCTGCCCCTATGGCCTGATATGCCTCAGTACGTTGGATTTTATTAATTAAATATTTTATTAAAATTAACGCACTAATATTTAATTTTATTAACCAATCGTCGTTTTTGTGATAGGGACAGCCGCTAGCAGTTCACGGAGTAATACGAGAGGTGTCATATGTTTTGACACGCTCAGGAAAACTGTTGAGCGCAGCGGGAGGATTCAGATCAACGAACCTCCTAATCAGGAGGTTCAGGGGAAGAAAAAACGCGACTACTCGGGTTGTGTGGGGTCACTGATTAGGGACAGAGTCCCTATGTTGTGGACGCGGTGGGCTGATGTGCCCGAAGAGATCAAGAGGGAGGTGAACAACGCCGCGTCGGTGAGTAATTTAAAAAATTCAATTTATTTATCGTAATATTTAATAATTTTCGGTATTATTACAATTGTAAAACTAATAAAATATTATTTTTCAGACATTCTTCGAGATTGCCGAACACAGGCGGGATTGGGCTGACATCGTGCAGAACTCGAGGTACGTTTCACTACAAAAACAAAGGGATTTACCGACGAAAAAAAAAAAAACGGCCGACGAAACTGTTTTTTCGTCGGCTATATCGAAGAAAAGCCGACGAATATTTTTTTCGTCGGGCAAAAAAAAATTTCGTCGGCTATTCCAATAGAATGGCCGACGAATTTTTTTTCCGTCGGTAAAAATTAAAAATCGTCGGCTATTCTTCGAGAATGGCCGACGATTTAAAGTTGTCGTCGGCTATACTCTGAATAGAATAGCCGACGAAAAATTTTGTGGCAAATCGTCGGCTATTCTACAAGAATGGCCGACGATTTAAAGTTTTCGTCGGCTATACTCTGAAAATGAGTATGGCCGACGAAGTTGGTAATTTCGTCGGCTATAAGTCTTTATATTTTCAGATCTGGGCAGAAGCTGCTCATTTAAAAAAAAACGGGAAAAAGAGTGAGAAATCTGTGGGTATTGTTGAAATCCGTCCTCTCTTACATTGTGGAGCTATATATAGGTACGTATATGTGTATATATGTTGATTTTGAGTTTTAGTTGAGTTGATTTTGAGTTTTAGTGATTTTGATATAGTAAGTGATTTTTTGTTTTGTTGTTGTTTTAGTGTTAGAATGTATGTATATATGTTGATTTTGAGTTGTAGTTGAGTTAATTTTCAGTTAGAGTTTAATTATGTGTTTTAATTTGATGTTATTTTAATTAGTGTTAAAATATATATAAATATGTTAATTAATGGTTGTTGATAGTGTAATGAACTTAAATAATGGTTGTTAATTAATGGTATATATATATATGAGTTGATGTTGATAATAATATATATTGTAATATATATGTGTTAATTAATTTATTATTAATTAAAGTTATACATATATATTATTATCAGGCTATATATGGATCGAGATAAGAGTTGGATTTCGCTTCCAAGGCATGACCGACGATACACTACAGGAGTTGTGGATTTTATGCAGTTCGTCGAGGAAAATACAAAGGGGAATTACCATTATTGCCCGTGCAAGAAATGTAAGTGTCGCAGTGATATGTGTCGATTTCCGATTAGGACAGTATGGGAGCACCTAAAGAGTAATGGGTTTTGGCCGAAGTACACACGTTGGATATATCACGGTGAGCCATCATTAGATGGATCGCATGATCATGGGCAGTATTTTGAGGCGGGCAGTAGTAGTACATCCAACGATCCAACAATGGCATTCGTCAACGACGTGTTTCCTTTTGAAAGCGGTGTACGTGGGGAACAATATATGCAGGACCCGGTGCAGCCGTTCCCACAAGTTGTCAACACTGCTGCCTTTGACAAGTACAACAAACTGATTGCATTGCAACAGACCCCTGTGTCTTCAAGTTCTGAGAAGACAGTTCTTCAAAGTGTGATGGAGGTAATGAGGATTAAAGTCGAGACAAAAGGGAGCATCAGGCAAGTGGATGAATATCTACAGTACACTTCTTCGTTGTTGGAGGAGGGTCATCGTAATCCTACCAATCACCGTCAGGTCCGAAGTATCCTCAAAGATCTAGGGCTTTCCTACATTAAGATCCATGCATGCGCATTTGACTGCGTTCTCTTCTGGGGTGAAGATGCAGAAGGGAATGACCTTGCTAGCCTTGACGCATGTCCGATATGTCAGTCTGACCGATATAAGTTGACGGGAGCAGGCAATAGGAAACCTGTGAAAGTACTTCGGTATTTTCCGTTGAGAGATAGGCTTGAGCGGTTGTACATGTCAGAAACCACCGCAAAAGCTATGAGGTGGCACGGTGAGCGGGACGCGGGAGACGCAGATATCATGACACACATCTCTGACGGAGCGGCTTGGAAGCATATAAACAATGAGTTTCCTCATTTTGCGTCAGATGTCAGAAACGTCAGGCTCGGGCTCTCAACCGACGGGTTCAACCCTTTCGGCACCATGAGTCTTTCATACAGTATATGGCCGGTGGTTTTGGTACCTTACAACCTTCCTCCGTGGATGTGCATGAAGAAGGAATATAATATGTTGACGTTGTTGATTCCGGGGCCTGGTTACCCAGGGAAATGTCTCGATGTGTATATGAGACCATTGATTGAAGAGCTTAAGGTATTGTGGGACGTTGGTCATCCCACTTTTGACAAGTACAAGCAGGAGACGTTCCAGATGCATGCCATGGTTATTGGTACCATCAGTGATTTTCCTGCTTATGGGATGTTGTCGGGCAGCGTTGTTAGGGGATACAAGGCTTGTCCAGAGTGCCTCAGCGATTATGGGAGCACCCCTCATTGCAACAAGATATGCCGAATGGGTCATCGTGTGTTCCTTCCGGCGGATCACCACTGGCGTTACGAGTCCGCCGCATTTGATGGAACCGAAGAACACGGCCGTGCTCCCAGAAGATGGACAGGAAGAGAAATTTTAGCAAGACTTAATCAGTACGATTTTGGGCCCCTCAGCAATCATCCCGATATTGTAGCGGAAATACCTGAAAGGCCTGAGGAGTACAAATTCTGGACACATAGGAGCATATTGTGGGAACTCCCGTACTGGTGTGAGTTGCTGATCCGTCACTTCCTAGACGTTATGCACATAGAAAAAAATGTTTCTGAAAGTGTGGTGGGCACAACGCTGAACTTGGAGGGGAAGACGAAAGACGGTCCTAAGGCTCGCACTGATCTGCAAAACATGAATATCAGAAAACCACTATGGTTGAAACAAGGGAAGAGAAAAATGCCTCAAGCTCCTTACACCGTCAAGCCTGAGCATAAATCAGAAATTTTGCATTGGATAAGTGAGGCCAAGTATCCTTCAGGCTTTGCTGGAAATATAGCCAAGTGTGTCAACAGACAATGCAACAATCTGTACGGGTTGAAAAGTCATGACAATCATATCCTGCTACAACGTCTCTTCCCTGTTTTCATTCGACCGTTCCTTCCCCGTCACGTTGTGCAGCCGTTAGTAGCGTTGGCAAGATTTTTCCAGAAGGTATGCACACGGGAAGTGAGAAAATCTGACCTCCGGGAAATGCAACAAGACATCGTTCATATCATGTGTAAATTTGAGATGATATTTCCTCCAAATTTTTTCGACATCATGCCTCACCTCATGATCCATCTTCCTCGGCAGTTGTTGCTTACCGGTCCTGTGCACTTCACTTGGATGTATCCGATGGAAAGGTACGTATTTTACACCTTATGTTAATTTCCTCATCAATATATGTGATATAGTGTTAATGTATTATCATAACACTTTAAAAACAGGTTTTTTTTTTAGAGAATGGCCGACGAAAAATGCATTATTTCGTCGGCTAAACAGAGAATGGCCGACGAAAAATGCATTATTTCGTCGGCCATAATTTATTAAAAAAAAAATATTTTACGAACAATGGCCGACGAAAACTAACTATTTCGTCGGCCATAAGTTATTTAAAAATAATTATTTACGAACAATGCCCGACGAAAACTAACTATTTCGTCGGCCATAAGTTATATAAAAATAATTATTTACGAACAATGCCCGACGAAAACTAACTATTTCGTCGGCCATAAGTTATTTAAAAATAATTATTTACGACCAATGGCCGACGAAAAATAACTATTTCGTCGGCCATAAGTTATATAAAAATAATTATTTACGAACAATGCCCGACGAAAACTAACTATTTCGTCGGCCATAAGTTATTTAAAAATAATTATTTACGACCAATGGCCGACGAAAAATAACTATTTCGTCGGCCATAAGTTTTTAACAGAAAACGACAAAACAATAGCCGACGAATACTAGGTTTGATTTCGTCGGCTATGATTAAAAAAAAAACAAAAAAAGAGCTGTTTCCATTTTCTATCACTATCGACAAACCATTGCTTCATCGTTCAAATGCAAATGTGTCGTGAAATAAGACATGACCAAAATATTGAAATACGGCTACGGTTGAAAAATGGGAAGATTCCGACAAAATCTGTGTGCCGAATGTTGCGGTTAGCTGTTTTTTACTTCCGTTTTCCTATGGGTAGCCTGACGGTCGGTAAATATTTTGAGGAAAATTTTTATACGATTGGTTGCGTCTCATCGATCTGAAACTATTCTCTGTTGAACGTCAGGCCAAAAAACGTCATTTAGACGGGCCAATTTCCATTTCTAAGCATTTGAAGGGTTGACTCACCCGGTTGACCGTCCCGATCGAGCCTTTAACGTTGTCAGATGTAGTTGGATTTTTTTTCATACATGTATTTAATCTTAACGGTGATATCTGACGGTTGGAATAGATTTTCCAAACTTTTAGATTCAAAATCGGAACATATGCACTAATGTTCCTTAACTTGTTTACTAAGTGTTTAATTGAATGTATAGTTTCAAATACCTACTATACGTAGACCCTTCAAATGCAAATGTGTCGTGAAATAAGACATGACCGAAATATTGAAATACGGCTACGGTTGAAAAATGGGAAGATTCCGACAAAATCTGTGTCCCGAATGTTGCGGTTTGCTGTTTTTCACTTCCGTTTTCCTATGGGTAGCCTGACGGTCGGTAAATATTTTGGGGGAAAATTTTATACGATTAGATGCGTCGCATCGATCTGAAACTATTCTCTGTTGAAGGTCAGGCCAAAAAACGTCATTTAGACGGGCCAATTTCCATTTCTAAGCATTTGAAGGGTTGACTCACCCGGTTGACCGTCCCGATCGAGCCTTTAACGTTGTCAGATGTAGTTGGATTTTTTTTCATACATGTATTTAATCTTAACGGTGATATCTGACGGTTGGAATAGATTTTCCAAACTTTTAGATTCAAAATCGGAACATATGCACTAATGTTCCTTAACTTGTTTACTAAGTGTTTAAGTGAATGTATAGTTTCAAATACCTACTATACGTAGACCCTTCAAATGCAAATGTGTCGTGAAATAAGACATGACCGAAATATTGAAATACGGCTACGGTTGAAAAATGGGAAGATTCCGACAAAATCTGTGTCCCGAATGTTGCGGTTTGCTGTTTTTCACTCCCGTTTTCCTATGGGTAGCCTGACGGTCGGTAAATATTTTGGGGGAAACTTTTATATGATTAGATGCGTCGCATCGATCTGAAACTATTCTCTGTTGAAGGTCAGGCCAAAAAACGTCATTTAGACGGCCCAATTTCCGTTTTACAGCGTTTAGAAGTTTGACTTTGTAGTTTGACCAAAAGTATAGCCGACGAAGTTATATTTCGTCGGCTAAAGTCTGGTGATCCGCGCCTTCCCATTATCCACCGTTGGATGGGGGAGATCGGACGGATTCTGAGGGACGAAGACTATAGCCGACGAATTATGTAATTTCGTCGGCTATGCCATACCATGGCCGACGAAAAATGATTTCGTCGGCTATGCCATAGTATGCCCGACGAAATCACTGTATTCGTCGGCTATACTATATCATGGCCGACGAAATTGCTTTATTTCGTCGGCTATACTATATCATGGCCGACGAAATAAAGCGATTTCGTCGGCTATACTATCGGGTATAAGTAAAATGCAGCCGAACCCTAGCCTCCATTTGCCCGATTTTCCCTATCCTCCTCGAATCCGGCCCTCCTTCATCCGTCGATCCTCCTCCCTATTCCGGCAGCCCGGCGCCTCCTCCTCCTCCTCCTTGGTTCGGCAGCCCGGCGACTCCTCCTCCTCCTCCTTGGTTCGATCCGCCGCCCCTCCTCCTCCTCCTCCTCCCTGTTCCGGCAGCCCCGGCCGACCCTCCTCCTCCTCCTCTCTGTTCCGGCCGCCTCCCCCTCCTCCTCCTCCTCCCCGATTCGGTACCGGCCGGCCCCCTTTTTTTTTTTTTTTTTGTTATTTAATTATTAATAAATTAAATTATGGTTAATAAATTATATATAATTGTTAATTTAGATATAATTGTTAATTTAGGTATAATTTATGTATTTATATGTTAATTTGTATATAATTTATGTATTTATGTTAATTTATGTATTTATGTTAATTTAGGTATAATTTATGTATTTATATGTTAATTTGTGTATAATTTATGTATTTATGTTAATTTATGTATTTATGTTAATTTAGGTATAATTTATGTTTTTATATTAATTTAGATATAATTTATGTATTTATGTTAATTTAGTTATAATTTATGTATTTATGTTAATTTAGGTAGAATTTATGTATTTATGTTAATTTAGGTATAATTTATGTATTTATGTTAATTTAGTTATAATTTAGGTTTTTATGTTAATGTATGTAGTTTTTAGGTTTTTATGTTAATTTAGGTAATTTTTGTAAAATTTATTTTAATTGTATATAATTTAGGTGTAATTGTATAATTTATATGTATAAATTGGTTATTATATAAATCGGTAAATATTAAAATATGTTAGTATTATTGGGTATTATATTAATTAGAATTTGTTATTTAATATAATATAATTTAATATTAATTAATGTATTAATGCGTCTGGCTTTAGATGGCCGATGCATTTAGGCAGTTGTTCGGAGGTCGTCGTTCTAGATCTAGAGGTTCTGGAAATGCCGCCCGTTCTGGAAATGCCGCGGGTTCCCCAGACTCCGAGAGGACGGCTAGCCAGCCTGAGAGGACCACCAGCCAGCCGCGGAGGAGTGTGGATGCAGCCCAGCCGCGGCGGAGTGTGAGTGCTCGGCACCAGACCCTTCTCCAGGCGGGGCGGCCGTCGAGCACTTCACTTCCGAATGTCGGTCCCTCTGTGGCGCCGAGGTTTAGTCGGCAGCTGTTTCACGAGGAGATAGCTGCCGACGTTCCTCAGGTTCGTATGCCTGAGGTTCATCGGGAGCCGATGCCGATGCCGAGTCCGACTCAGTCTGCTGGTGACTCGACTGAGGGGCCTACTCTCCCAAACCAGCTCTTCCTCCCATACAACATTCCTGCGATACCCGAGGTCGACTATCAGGGTCGGCCCCAGTGGCCTGATATGCCTCAGTTCGTGAGTGCTGCGGAGGCATACCAGCAGCAGCCATGGGAGAGCCCTGACCTCCTGATTTCGGCGAGGAGAAAAGGAAAGTCGACGGCAACCGAATCATCGGGTTCAGGTAACATTCGATTTTATTAATTAAATATTTTATTAAAATTAACGCACTAATATTTAATTTTATTAACCAATCGTCGTTTATGTGATATGGACAGGCGCTAGCAGTTCAACCCAGAGGAATACCAGAGGTGTCATCAGTTTTGAGACGCTCAGGAGAACGGTTGAACGGAGCGGGAGGATCCAGATTGACGAAGCTCCTGATCAGGAGGTTGGGGCGAAAAAGAAACGCGACTACTCGGGTTGCGTGGGTGCACTCATTAGGGACAGAGTCCCTATGTTGTGGGCTCGGTGGGCTGATGTGCCCGAAGAAATCAAGATGGAGTTGAACAACGCCGCGTCGGTGAGTAAATAAAAAAATTTAATTTAGTTATCGTAATATTTAAAAATTTTCGGTATTTTTATAATTATAAAACTAATAAAATATTATCTTTCAGACATACTTTGTGGTTGCGGAACACAAGCGGGGTTGGGCGGACTCCCAACAGAGCTCGAGGTACGTTGGGAATGTCTTATTTGATAATTAGAAATATTTTATGATATTAATAATATTTCTAATGCACTTTTGTTTTCTTCGTAGGTTCAAAGAGTGGAAGAACGAGCTCCGTTCCCACTATAATGAGTACGGCAACCGTGGTCGTATGGGTACTCCCAGAGAGTTCATGTTCAGGGAGTACGAGTGGCGTTGGTTGAGGACCGTAGTCTTCGACAACCCGGCTATGATGGTAAATATTAAACTTCATTATAAATGTTTATTTTATTAAAATTTTAATTATTAGTTTAAATATTTTATAATTATTTCAGTTATATTTTTTGATGAATTTTTCTAATATTTTATTATTTGTTTGAAGGAACGGTCTCGGATAAACTCGGAGAACCGCCGCCGTAACACAATCCTCCATCACGGCGGTTCAAGGCCGTTTGCACAATATCAGGAGGAGGCGCTAAGAGATCATCCTGATTGCAACCCCTACGTGGAGACGTTCAAGATCGCTTATCCACAAGCGACAGACGATCTCGTAAGTCGTTCATTATGATTTTAAAATTTAAATTATTAATTTTACTTAACTATCCATTTGTTAGAATATTAATTTTTTTTCCCCGTCCAATTAGGAGCGGGTGACCCAGGCCGAACAAGAGGTGCTCCAGCAAATAGTTCGGGAGACACAACCGGACATCTCAGAGGCAGATTTGGAGGAAGCCGTGCGCCAGGTCGACCGCACCAATATCCAAACGGCGGCGAGGATGTTCAACGCAGCCTTCCCACACCAGTCCAACGAGTACTACTGCCGGGGTTTAGGAGGTTCTGGACAAGGGCTCCTGAAGACCACTAAGGGAGGTCAAAAGAAGGGAGGCGGCCAGACCCAACATATGAGGGGGGAAGTGCAGCGATTGGCCGCAGAATTGGCGACCTCGTCCCAGACAGTAGAGGAGCTGCGCCGCAGACAATATCAGTCCCAGCAGTATCAGTTGGATATGGTCCGTTGGAATGCTGAGTGCGCCAGAATTCGGCAATACAACAACCACGGCCAGCAACAGTGGATTTATGAGATGTTCGCGGCACAACAAGAAGGCCGTCCACCCCCGCTCCCGTTTCAGCAGTTAGTGGAGCCTCCAATGCCTCAACCTCCCGAGTTCGGTCAGCAGGATGATGCGCCTGATGCTGTAGATGATATCCTAGACTTTAGTAGTTTAGGAGATAATTAGGATTATATTTTATGTATATTGGAACGAATTTAATAAAAATGGTGTTTAGACGTGTTTCTTGTTGGTGCAAATGCATGAATTGTTTTTGTGATTTGCAGCTTGCTTGGAATGGTAATTTAGAAAATAATTTAATTTTTTTTTTTCCAAATGCAAGAATAGCCGACGATTTTTGCATTATTTCGTCGGCTATAACAAGTATAGCCGACGAATTTTACCAATTTTCGTCGGCTATAACTTGTATAGCCGACGAAAAGTGCCTTATTTCGTCGGCTATAACTAATTAATACCTATAAAATAGTAATATATTTCGAGGAAATAGCCGACGAAATTTTATTAAATCGTCGGCTATAGTTAAAATACCATAGCCGACGAACTTTTATTAAATCGTCGGCTATAGTTAAAACACCATAGCCGACGAAATTTTATTAAATCGTCGGCTATAGTTCAAACAGCATAGCCGACGAAATTTTATTAAATCGTCGGCTATAGTTAAAACATCATAGCCGACGAAATTTTGGTAAATCGTCGGCTATAGTTAAAACACCATAGCCGACGAAATTTTAGTAAATCGTCGGCCATACTTAATGGATTTCGTCGGCCATACTCAAAAATACCCGACGAAAGTCGTCGGCTATTTTACCGACCTTTGCCCGACGAATTTTTTGACTCGTCGGCCATACTTAACTATAGCCGACGAAATTTTTTTTTTCGTCGGCCATTGGTATTACCGACGGCGTATTACCGACGACTTATGGCCGACGAAATTTTCGTCGGCAGAGGGTATAGCCGACGAAAAAAAAAAAAGGCCGACGAAAATTTTTTCGTCGGCTATTCGTCCGTATCTGGTAGTGTTTGTTTTTATGATATTATAATTATCTTATAATTATTAATATTTTATGATATTAATAATATTTCTAATGCACTTTTATTTTTTTCGTAGGTTCAAAGAGTGGAAGAACGAGCTGCGTTCCCACTATAACGAATACGACAACCTTGGTCGTATGGGTACTCCCAGGGAGTTTATGTTCAGGGAGTACGAGTGGCGTTGGTTGAAGACAGTAGACTTCAACAACCCAGTTATGCAGGTAAATACTAAACTTCAGTAAAAATGTTTATTTTGTTAAAATCTTAATTATTAGTTTAATTATTTTATAATTTTTACACTAATATTTTTTTATGTATTTTTCTAACATTTTATTATTTGTTTGAAGCAATGTTCTCGGATAAACTCTGAGAACCGCTGCCGGAACACAACCCCCCATCATGCTGGTTCTAGGCCGTTTGCACAATATCAGGAGGAGGCGCTTAGAGATCATCCTGATAGCAACCCGTACGTGGAGACGTTCAAGATCGCTTATCCACCAGCGACAGAACAGCTCGTAAGTACTTCATTACAATTTTAAAATTTTAATTATTAATTTTACTTAATTATATATTTGTTATAATATTAATTTTTTTTTTCCCGTCCAATTAGGAGAGGGTCAACCGGGCCGAAGAAGAGATGTTCCAGCAAGTAGTTCGGGAGACACAACCGAACATTTCAGAGGCAGATCTGGAAGAAGCCATGCGCCATGTCGACCGGTCCGATGTCCAAACGGCAGCGAGGATGTTCGACGCAGCCTTCCCAAACCGGTCAAACAACTACTACTGCCGGGGTTTGGGAAGTTCTGGACTAGGGCTTCTGAAGACCACTAAGGGAGGTCAAAAGAAGGGAGGCGGGGAGAGCCAACAGATGAGGGGGAAGTGCAGCGATTGGCCGCAGAATTGGCGACCTCGTCCCAGACAGTCCAGGAGCTGCACCGCAGAACACAACAGTATCATTTGGATATGGCCCGTTGGCATGCTGAATGCGACAGAATTCGGCAACACAACTACGACGGCCAACAAAACTGGTGGTATGAGATGTTCGCGGCACAACAACAAGGCCTTCCACCCCCGCCCCCGTTTCAGCGGTTAGCGGAACCTCCAATGCCTCAACCTCCCGAGTTCGGTCAGCAGGATGACGAGTCTGATGGAGAGCATGATGCTGGGGATGACGTGGTGGACTTTAGTGGTTTAGGTGATGATTAGGGTTATATTTTATGTATATTGGAACGAATTTAATAAAAAAGGTATTTAGACGTGTTTCTTGTTGGTGCAAATGCATGGACTGTTTTTGTGATTTGCAGGTTGCTTGGAATGGTAATTTAAAAAATAATTTAATTTTTTTTTCCCCAAATGTAAGAAAAGCCGACGATTTTGGCATTATTTCGTCGGCTATAACAACTATAGCCGACGAATTTTACCAATTTTCGTCGGCTATGCAACTTATAGCCGACGAAAATTACATTATTTCGTCGGCTATAACTAATTAATGCCTATTAAATATTAATATATTTCGAGGAAATAGCCGACGAAAATTTATAGAATCGTCGGCTATTGTTAACACCCAATAGCCGACGAATTTCGTCGGCTATAATTAATGAATTTCGTCGGCCATACTCGAAAATATCCGACGAAATTCGTCGGCAATTTCTCCCAGGTTTGGCCGACAAAAAATATTTTCGTCGGTAAGTTCGTCGGCCATACTCTACTATAGCCGACGAATTTGTTTTTTTCGTCGGCCATTGGTATAGCCGACGGGGTTGTTCCGACGAAGTATAGCCGACGAAAATTTCGTCGGTAGATGGTATAGCCGACGAAAAATTGGTATAGCCGACGAATTTTTTTTCGTTGGCTATTCACTCAGATCTGGTAGTGTATCCTTTGATTTAATCTTGAATTAATTCAGCAATTATCAATGAACCTAGGCATGAATTGGTCCACATTCGGTTAAGCATTCTCCTCCATTCTCTCCCTTGCATTTGCCGAAAATCCCAAGCATAATCTTTTCCATAATTCTTTCTCTTTGGCCGGAATTAAAGAGTTCCAAACAACTCTTCTTCTTTCTTTCTCACGGCAACAAGCTTTCCTTTTTGCCGAAATAATTCCTCCAAATTCTTTTCTTTTATCTTCCATGAATTCCTGAAAATAAGATTAAGAAATAAATCACAAAGAAGATAAAAATATGTAGCATAATTATCATGAGTAAGAGTCCTGAATAGATAAGGAATCCTAGTCCAACAAGGAGTTGTATTTTCAATGAAACTCTTTCGACTTTTTAAGAAACGTCGAGCATTTGTAGACTCCTTGTTCAACTAGAACTCCTATTATCATAGACTTCAATTAGGACTCAAAATTGTAGAATCCTTATCCAACTGGGATTCCTACTTTAGTAAGGATTCCTTTTCCAACTAGAGTTCTAGTTGAAAAAGGAGTCCTAGTTACAATCAAACTCTTATTAGGAATCCTAGTTCAATAAGGACTCCACCATAATTATGCATTTTTAACATTTCTAGCACAAACCGAATCTACACAAATATTAGAAACGACGAAAGATAAAGAAATCAATTCCGACAAGTTTCCTAGTCAAAACAGGTTTCCTAGTCCAAACAGGATTCCTAGTACAATAAGGAATCCTACTCAAACTAAAACTCTTCAAAAATCGACATTTATGCATTTTAGCTCAATTTATACACCAACTCTTGCCAAAGACTCCAACATGACTCAATGACTCTATATCACAACAATAAGGGATAAGAATTGCATAAATGGGTGTAAAAACATATTAAGAACGTCGCATTTTATGCTCCTATCAACTACCCCACACTTAGCCTTTGCTAGTCCCTTAGTAAAACAAACAAAAAGACTCAACACTACTGCCCCTAAATGATTGTCTCAGGATCTTTAAACACATAGCTTTCAAGTTAAGCATTCAATGTAAGCACAATAATCCCAAACGTCATAGACATGTATCATAGCATGAACAAGTAAGAAACGAAAATAGCAAGCAATGACATGTTATGTTGATTTCATCCTCCTCACTAGGCATACTCTCTTCTTTTCACTCATGATATGGCAATTCACTCAAAGTATATGCAAGAGAACAGATTGTAAGGCAACAAATAGCTCGCATATTTCATCAGATAAAAGCACTTTGTGAATTAATCTTTCAGGAAAAACTTCATGTAACAACTATGTGCACAAATGAACCAAAGCCATATGCTCACTCTTGACAAAAATCTCCACAAATCAAAGTTTACCTATTTTAAGAATCATGAAAAGATCAACATAAAGGTGATAATGGGGATTGGCATAAGGCATTCGCATTTAGGATAGTGGTGATAAAATGTCACCAAGACTTAGCAAAATTCAATACTCCTTATGACTTCACTTCAAAGGGCCAAATTTCATCATGTTGGGCCCAAACTTCTCTCTTTTCTTCCCCATTACATAGTGAATATGAACAAAGGTCAAGTATAACAATGCTAGACCTTTGATCGAAGCCTAAGCTCGCATGCAATAATAACCCTACAATCGTTAGTAGTATGAGTAAGTAGGGATCGTTCTAGCCGGGGATTAAGGGTACCTGAAATATGAGAATGTTAACACAAATATTCTCAAACATATATGCACACAATTGTCACACTTATATACATATATACGAATTTATCATGGGGGATGAATATGAGGTTCAGCAGCAAGGGCTGCCCTTTAACACTAGACAAGAAATTAAAGTCCTAATTTACTATATACAAGTGATCATCATCTCTCACACAAAACAGTTCACACAAAAGACTCTTTAACATATAAACTCGCATGCAAGAAAGTAAGAGACAAGTATCAACATGTTTAGTTTCAAAATTAGTTCCGACTACAACTTAGTTGTAAGACTTCTCAAGTTCTTAAGATCGACCTTTTGAGTATGGACCCTAGAATATATGTTAATCCTTTTGAGACTTAACAATTAATCACAATAGTCTAAATCGGAGACATGTAAAACAAGCAAGGTTGTCAATCATCTTATTTTAACATGCAAGACCTCTAAAGTATTATACCCTAGGTGAGCAAAAACAAATCAAAGCAACCTTTTGAGTATCTAGCCATATTTGTTATTACTCGGGTTTGATGAAACCTAACACCTAAATTTACATGTTTTAAACAACAAATGCTTAAACACAACTAATGTTTCGGTTTTTAAGTCCCACTCCTTAGATTTCTAACAAATTTCAAAACTAAAACATGCAAGATACCACTGCACTAATTATCCAACACATGAATTTACAAGTTAAAATCACAAAACTTAAACATAAACAACAATCATGCAATCGGTTTACATAGAAGTTCAATAAAAACCAAGAATCGAATTGAGTTTATACAATATAACCAAACTACAACAAATACAAAAGCCATAGGGGAATGGATCACACTTTAGAAACCTTGAAGACTCTTCGAAGACGTGATGGATGGTGCTCGGCTGCTGCTTGGCTCGGCAGGACTGAGTTTCGGCAGTAGGCAAGGTGAAAGGACTCGGCAGATTTGGTGGTGGTGGTGATTGTGTTGTGGCTAAGTATTTGGGTATTTGGTGCTTTAAGAAAATTGGTAGAGCTTTGGCTATTGCTATATGCTTGAGATGAGATGAATTTCAGAATGAGAAGATGAGGTTATATATGGAGGAGAGGCTGCCGGCAACCCTAGTGTAAGAGGGGTTTCAGAAAACCAAGTTGGTTAAGGATTTGAAACCTTCCTTTTCAAAGTCTAATTAGGTTTTCTTTTTCTGAAAATTCTTCAAGACATGGGCTTCACAACTTCATGGACTTCTTGCATAGCATTTGGACTTCATTGGATTACATTTGATCCACCAAAAATTGTCCAAAACTTGCCGGCACACATTGCCGGCAGCACAGCAGCCGATCGGCAAGCAATCCTAGCTCGACTAGGATTGCTACTTTTCTTCAATTTTTCCTTCAATGCTCGGTATGGTGTCATCCTCTAACCTTTCTTATGCTTGGACCATCTTCACATATGCATTTGTACACCATATAATCCATCAAAAATAGAATTTGCGAAAAGGAGGCAGTAGGTTCCTGGAATCGGCAGAACAGACCTTGTTATAGTAACTCCGGCATATCTCCCTCCTCGGAGCTCCGATTGAGGCGATTCCAAGTCTCAGATAAACTAGACACACATAGCTACCTCCATATAAAACAGTTCGATCAAATTCCTTGTGAATCGTCGGGAATGATTTTTCGAAGTTGGGACACAGTCCCAGGAAAATCCTGGAAGTCCCTGGATTGGTTTGCTCGAACTGCTGTTTTGCAGCCATCTTTTGGGTGACTTCCTGAACTCCGATTGATCTGAAATTTTAACACAATATTCCTCAGTATATGGATAATAAGTACACCAAATTTTATTAAATTCGGACAAGGATAGATCACATTTTTACTCATCTCAAAATCATGAAAAAGACAACTTGCATTATTTTCCAGATTTCTCAAACTTAGTCATTTTTCGGATTATTAAGCACATTTGATTAAAACTCTACCAAATCGACACTAAACTAAATTATGACTCAATCTTAGATAAATAAGGGAAAAACGAAGCATAAACGAGGGCATAAGCATATAATATCATCGCACATTGTGCTCCTACCAACCTTCAAGTAATCATACAATTCCAAATTCACCACAAGAACTCATCCAATTATTTTAGTTGCCGAAATCTCCAATTTTTTCTTATTCTCGGATCGGATTTTCTTTTAAATTTTTCTGTCCGATTTTCTTTTCTTTTCTTTATTTCGGCAACACAATTCTTTTCATGCAATTGGATAAGTTTTACCCCACACTTACTTCACAACATTACTTCAAATAACAAATTCCAATTAAACTTTACCAAGTCTTGACAACAATGGAAAGGATAAACTGTTCTAAGCTCAAGGAAAGTGTATCATGGTGATGAAATAAAATGGCACAATGTCGGCTCAAAGGGGTTAAAACTAAGGAGTCCCACGACAGGTACAAATTAGGCATAAGCTTTATTTGGCATTGGTGGTAATCCTAAAATGATCTTTTCAATCCTTTTCAAAATCAAGGCATTTCATGAATAATAGTCTCAAAAATTGTCAAGAGCAAGTTCTAGCATTCTAGAGTTCATTAAAATCTATGGCACATAGTCATTGAATAATCAAAGAATGATGAAGTTTTGAAAAATTCTGCCCATTTTTATCGCTCAAGAAGAAAGTATTTGGCATCAAAGCTCACATAGGTTATTATGGAACAAAATCAACACAACAAACATGCTTATTACACAAATAAGTTCAAGTCTCAAATGTTCATACCAATCACAAAGTCCATGAAACTCACAATTATTTTCAAGATTATGCAAAACCATCATCTATGCATTCAAAGATATATTCATCATAGACTATTTAGGGGCACCTAAGACTCAAAAACAAATAAAAACAAACAAAAAGTAGCGAAAAAACAAGCAAAAAGCAACGAAAATAAAAATAAAAAAAAAAACAACGAAACATGTTTTTATTTTTCTGAATTTTTTTCTTTTCTTTTCTTTTTATGACTCTAAACAAAAACTCAAAACAAAAACAAAAACATGTGAAACATATATTCCCTACCCCACACTTAGAAAATTACATTGTCCTCAATGTTACACAAAAATTATGTAGTAATTTTTAAGCATTTGATAATTCACACAAGTTCCACATTTATACAATTCAACCAAAAAGAGTTTAGGGTTTAGAAATTCAAACTCTCGTAGACGGCTCCTTCACAATTTTGGTTGAAATGGGTTGCCTCCCATGCAGCGCTTAATCTTTATAGTCTACTCAGCCTAGACTCTTCTCCATATCATCAGGATCTTGATGCGTCTCTATGTCGTATCTCCTCAATGTTGTGCTCCTCAAAAGGTTCGTAGTAAGGCTTAAGTCGATGACCATTCACCTTGAACGCTTTTCCTGTTTCAATACTTTGAATTTCTATAGCACCATGAGAAAACACATTAGCAACAATATACGGTCCAACCCAACGAGAACGCAATTTTCCAGGAAATAATCTAAGACGAGAATGAAATAACAAGACTTTTTGACCAATATGAAACGTTTTGCCTCTTATCATCTTGTCATGAAACAATTTCGTCTTCTCCTTGTAAATCCACGCAGCATCTTATGCTTTATTTCTGATTTCCTCAAGCTCGCTCAACTGCAATTTCCTGTGAAGTCCAGCCTTGTCAAGCTCCATGTTGAATTGCTTGACCGCCCACCATGCCTTGTGCTCCAACTCTACCGGAAGATGGCACGCCTTGCCATATGTGAGCCGAAATGGAGACATCCCAATGGGTGTCTTGTATGCCGTTCTGTAAGCCCAAAGTGCATCATCAAGTCTGTCACTCCAATCTTTCCTTGATGGGCCCACAGTTTTCTCCAATATGCTCTTAATCTCTCTGTTTGACACTTCCGCCATTCCGCTCGTCTGAGGATGATAAGGTGTGGAAACCTTATGGGTGACTCCATATCTCTTGAGAAAAGCCTCAATTGTTCTGTTGCAGAAATGAGAACCTCCATCGCTTATTAGCACACGAGGTACTCCAAACCTGGAAAATATGTTAGTTCTCAAGAAACCTACAACAACTTTAGAATCATTAGTTCTTGTGGCTTTCGCCTCCACCCATTTTGACACATAATCAACAGCCAATAAAATATAAAGAAAGCCCTTAGATGAAGGAAAAGGTCCCATAAAATCTATACCCCATACATCAAAAATTTCAACAAAGATCATAGTAGTAAGGGGCATTTGGTCTCTCTTATCAATGTTACCTGTCCTTTGGCACCTATCACATGTCATACAAAATGTGTATGCATCCTTGAAAATCGTTGGCCAATAAACTCCGCTTTCTAATACCTTAAGGGCTGTCCTTTTAGCTCCAAAGTGTCCTCCACACGCCTCATTGTGGCAAAATGCAAGGATCGGCCTATGCTCTTCTTGTGGCACACAACGTCTTATAACCTGATCACTACAAGTCCTCCACAGATATGGATCGTCCCATATGTAGTGTCTTGCATTCTTTTTGATCCTCGTCTTGGTTGCCTGCAAACATGTACTTGGAAAAGTTTTAGTAACTAAATAATTGACAATGTCAGCATACCAAGGTTCTTTTGTGTCCACTCGAAAGAGCTGCTCGTCTGGGAAAGTTTCCTGAAGTGGCAACGTTTCCTCCTCTTTCACAATTCTGCTTAAGTGATCCGCCACAACATTTTCACTCCCCTTCTTGTCCTTGATTTCGATGTCAAACTCTTGGAGTAAGAGAATCCATCGAATCAAGCGTGGCTTAGCATCCTTCTTCTTCATCAGATATCTTAGGGCTGCATGATCAGAATATACAATCACTTTAGAATTCAAAAGATATGAACGAAATTTTTCTAAAGCAAATATCACAGCCAATAATTCTTTCTCATTAGTAGAGTAATTCAATTGAGCATCATTAAGTGTTTGAGAAGCATAATATATGGCGTTTGGCTTCTTCTCTTTTCTCTGTCCAAGCACTGCTCCAACTGCATAGTCTGAAGCATCACACATGATCTCAAATGGCAATGTCCAATCTGGTGGCGCCATAATAGGGGCTGACGTCAGCAATTTCTTCAATTTCACAAATGCATCTTCACACCCTTTGTCCCATACGAATGGAACATCCTTCTGCAATAAGGCACAAATGGGCTTGGCCACCAACGAAAAATCCTTGATGAACCTCCTATAAAAACCTGCATGGCCAAGAAACGAACGTACCTCCCTTACAGTTGTAGGGGAGGGTAAGTGAAGCATAATATCAATCTTTGCCCTATCAACCTCAATACCCTTTGCAGAAATTATGTGTCCTAAAACTATCCCTTGTTTTACCATGAAATGACATTTTTCCCAATTAAGCACAAGGTTAGTTTCTACACATCTCTTCAGGATTAATTCCAAATTCTCTAAACATACATCAAAGTCTTTTCCATAAACACTAAAATCGTCCATAAAGACTTCAATGATATTTTCAATATAGTCGGAGAATAAAGAGTACATACAACGTTGAAATGTAGCTGGTGCGTTGCATAAACCAAAAGACATACGTCGATAGGCAAACGTACCAAAGGGACATGTGAACGTCGTCTTTTCCTGATCATCTGGGTGAATGCATATCTGATTGTAACCGCTGTACCCATCTAAGAAGCAATAGAATTCGTGCCCAGCTAGTCTCTCCAACATCTGGTCCATGAAAGGCAAAGACATGTGATCCTTTCGAGTTGTAGCATTCAGCTTTCTGTAGTCGATGCACATCCTATGACCTGTCACTAATCGTTGGGGCACGAGCTCATCCTTGTCATTCTTCACAACTGTGAATCCACTCTTCTTAGGTACAACTTGGACATGTGCAATCCACTGGCTATCTGATATAGGATAAATGACTCCACAATCCAGCAATTTGATCACCTCGTCCTTCACAATCTTCATCATAGAGGGGTGTAAACGTCTCTGACCCTCCCTAGTAGGCTTGGCTCCTTCCTCGAGCAAGATCCTATGGACACAAGTTGTAGGGCTGATTCCCTTGATATCCGCCAACGTCCATCCAATGGTGGTCTTGTTTCTCTTCAACATGCTAGTCAAACGTGCTTCCTACTGCTCACTCAGCTGTGATGACACAATAACTGGTAGTGTGTCATCGTCTCCCAAATATACATAATTCAAATGATTGGGAAGCACCTTCAGTTCTAAAATAGGGGCCTGTTCCACAGATGGTAGAATTTTATTAGTGGAAATGGGAATTGACATAAATTTACATGACCTCTTCACGTGGGGTGTTGCCTCTAGCTCGACAATTACTTGTGCTATACACGGCTCAAGATCTTGCCGTGCCTCCTTGGAAATTTCCTCCCCTAATGCGTCAATTCCGGCCCCTTGCTCAATAGCTAGTTGCTATTGATCCAAAGTTTCTGACAAAACCTGTGCAATAGAATCAACCACATCAATATTATAGCAAGGTTTTAAATCAGAAACCGGATACCTCATAGCTTCAAAAACGTTGAAGCTTATCACTTCACCATCGAACTCCATGGTGAGATTCCTCTCAGCAAACATCAATCTTTGTTCTTACTGTCCTCATGAATGGTCGCCCCAACAATAGTTGAGTGGAATTTAGGGGCGACTCTTCCATATGTAGCACATAGAAGTCTGCAGGAAAAATCAGACTATTCACCTGCACAAGAACATCTTCCACATATCCCTCAGGATATTTGTTAGACCTATCGGCGAGTTGAATAATTACATTGTCCTGTTTCAACTCGCCTAGACCTAAGGACTTATACACATTATATGGCATAACATTTATTGAAGCCCCTAAATCTAGCAAAACTTTATCAAAGCAAGATTGTCCAATTTTACATGGCACTGTAAAGCTGCCTGGGTCTTTCATTTTCGGTGGAAGCTTCCTTTGGAGAATGGCAGAAACCGTCTCACTCATCTTTACTACCTGTTCCTCCCTTGTATGCCTTCTTGTTGTGCAAAGCTCCTTTAAAAACTTGGCATATTTTGGAATCTGCTTGATGCATTCCAAAAGGGGGATGTTGACCTCCACACGTCTAAAAATATCAAGTACCTTCTCATCTGATTTCTCCTTCTTTGATTTAGCAAATCTAGAAGGAAAAGGCAAACACGAAGATTGGTTAGTAATAACTAAACCACTTGAGTTAGAGTTGTTTACCTTAAGTGTTTCTGAGGTTGCGGGATCTTTTTCCAAATCCCTTTTCTTCATCACATCGAGCTCATCCTTGCTCGGTTTATTTTTCTCTCCCTCCTTGCCGTGTGCTACACCATCATTGCTGTGTGCCACCTTGTGCTCGGCTTCATCATCATCACACTCCACCACGGTCTCAATAGTCCTCCCAACATTCGGCCCTTCCAAGACTTTACCACTCCTCTTGGTGATTGACTTTGCTTGCTCATTCTTTGGGTTAGGGATCACTCCTCCAGGTAACCTCCCTTGTTCTTGGATCTGCCCTATAAAATCCACAACCTTTCCCATCTGATTCTTCAACTCAGAAATATCCTTAGTGTTTGAGGTTGTAGATTTCAACAATGTGTGAGTTGCATCATTCAAAGACTTCAACATTGCATCATAATTAGGGTTCGACGATGCTTGAGCATTATTGTTGTAGAATTGTTGCTGAGGTCTTGCAAATCCTTGGAATTGCCCTTGAGGTCCAGGTTAATAAGCCATGCCTCCTTGGTTTGATTGTGGTTGCACCAACGGTTGAGGGTTCTGAACGTTGCTGTTGTTGGCCCAACGAAAATTAGGGTGATCGTTGTACCTCGGGTTGAAATTCCCAAACTGCTGCCCACTTTGTTGTTGAGGAAATCCCAATGCATTGGCCTCCTCAAAATGATCATCCACTCCAAGTTGAGGACATAAATTGGTTACATGCCCTTCCATTCGGCAAACACCACAAACTTGAGCTTGTTTCGGCTTCATCATTTGTGTCATCATCTGAGTGATTTTCCCCATGTCTTCACGAAGCTCCTTGATGGCACTAGACTCCTCAAATCCGCTAGCCTCATTGACACGCTTGGAGGAAGTAGACCCGAATTGTTGCTGGTTAGTGAAATGCATCTCCAACAAGTTTTTAACCTCGTCTTTGCTCTTCTCCATTAATGATCCTCCAGCAGCTGAATCAAGAAATCGTCTCTCCATAGGGCGCAACCCTTCATAAAAGTACTGAAGCAAAAGACCTTCACGTATCCCATGATTAAGACACGTTGCCACCAAAGATTTGTACCCATCATAGTACACATCAAAGCTCTCGTCTGGCTCTTGTCTAATTGAGGTGATCTCCTTTCTGATTTGTATCACCCTTGATGAAGGAAAATATTTGGTGAGAAATTCCTTCACCATTGTGTTCCAAGACGTCATTTTTCCTGGTGGCATTGCATAGAACCATTCGGCTGCCCTCTCTTCAAGTGAGAAAGGAAATGCCTTCATCCTCACATGCTGCAAATCTGCCCCAGTTGGGCACATTGACTCACATCGAAATTCAAACTTGTGGATATGGCGATTAGGATCCTCTCCACTTAATCCATAGAACTTGGGCAATTGGTGAATAAATCCACCCTTCAATTCAAACTCTGCTGATTTGCCAGGTGCAACAGCAGGATATGTCACATTGCTTGGTCTTGCCACTCCTCCTTGTGGCGCATCGACTTGCCCATTCTCTTCCCTCAATGAAGTCATCTTGAATGTACGATCAGGTAAATCAAAGTTCAAATATTGAATCGGTATGGGACTTTGAAGTAGCTCAAACTCTGGTTCTTCGTGAAACAAAGGATTAAGTTCACACGAAGCTTCTGAAGGAAATGGTGAGGGTGGTGCAACGAAATCTCTGTTGAAAAGTGATGAGGAGGGAGATACGAACTGATGTTCTGGTGAAGGTGTGCTCGGCAATACTTGCTCTATTTATTCTTGGTTGCAAATTCTTTTCAATCTATCCTCAATTTCTTGTGACCAACCAAGATTCATGTACCTGAAATTTTTAAAAGATCAAGTGTTTGGTCAATGAATTTAAAAAGAAAAAGCATACGTTTATTGTATAGTTAGAATGTATAAGTTAGTGTTAAAGTTAAAGTATTACACAAAAATATAACACACGAAAAATTACAAGTAAGTGTGGGGTAGGGAATATATGTTTTAGTGTTAGGGTAAAAGTATGTATCATACAAATATAAGTATGTATCAACGAAAAATTTAAGTAAGTATAAGTATATGTATCACATGAAAATTCAAATATGTATATGTATCACACGAAAAATTCACAAGTATGTTTCACACAAGTTTACAAGTATAAACGAGAGAAATATCAAGAATGTGTTTTATGTATCCCTAGTTAAATTGCTATATGATTTGTTCGAACTTTCAAGGTACGTGGAGCAGAGGAGATAACAGTGCAATGGGCTGAAACAGTCCAAGGTAGTATCATGCTTATTCCGATATACCTCGAAAATTCAAACCAAGAAAATCTTTTCTTTTGAGATTAAAAATTTACTTATATCAAACTCATTTAAGGTTTTGAAGCTCGGTGGACGTGCGGCCTAGGTCTATCGACTAGACACAAGATTCCGTGGTTTCAGAAGGCTAGAACGAAAGTACTAACAATGGAGTGAGGCAACACTCGTTTTTGGACACCACGGAGAGCGAACTCCCTATTGACTCACTCACCGAGAATGATCATCAGTCTGTGGGCCTTGAGATCTAGTTAAACAAACCTCAACACCAAAATTAGAACAAACGAACAATGAATGCCCCTTACTCTGTTGAGAACCTTATGTTGTCAGTACCACTAAAGTGCATAAAAGCCGCCCTCAACCTCATAAAAACGCAAGCGCTAGTATGAAGGGTTAAGGCTAATATCAGCATTAGTGACCTTACCTATTCCTCTTCCCCTCAAAACCAAAAACAAACTCAACATAAATAGACTTTTAAAACTCCCTAACAATTTAGCTATTTATACAATATATCACACGAAATATACATGTATCAACAATGGCTTGGTTTTTAAGGTCATCGAATTATGTAAGTATGTAAATGCCAAAACTTAGAATTTCTAATATCTTTTATTCACACAACTTTAAAATTTGAGGTACGTGGAGCAGAGGAGATAACAGTGCAATGGGCTGAAACAGTCCAAGGTAGTATCATGCTTATTCCGATATACCTCAAAAATTAAAGACGAATTTTATCATTTGAAGAAAAATAGATTCACATATGCTCAAGTTATTTTCTAGCATCTAAAGTGAGGTGATACTTCGGCACAAGCAGTTGTCTAGGTCGAGCGTATTTTGCTTTTCTAAGGCGGTGTCGTTAAGATTCACGGAGAGTAAACTCTCTTTAGGAACCAGGCAAGTCTCAAAGTTGGTAACCACTGAGGACAAGTCTCCTATCGACTCACTCACAGAGAATGAACATCAGTCTGTGGGTCTTGAGAACCAGTTTTACAAACCTCGAACCAATCAATGAAAAATAACTTGCCCTATACTTTGTAAAATAAACTCGGGTCCTAACGGTCTACAAGTGTTGATTAAAACCGCCCTCAACCTCATAGAAGTAATACTATTGCCGAAATGTCGCTTGTATGCGTGGGGGGGGGGGGAGTATCCCGCGTTTCCCAATCTACATAAAACGGATTCAACAAAGCACCATTCGTATGAAGGGTTTTGGTTATGATCAACAAAAGAGGCTTCACCTACATGTTACACTTTAGAAACTACAATAAACTCAAAGCATACACAAAAACTATCAACTTCCTAGAAATTATCTAAGTGTAAAAACATTCACAATATACATCACATCATCGGCAATTAATCAAAACAGAAACCAAAAACCAAAAGCAAAAATCGGAAAATCCCTCTTTACTATTACATGTCCGAAAAATTCTATTATACATATTCGAAAAAACTATAGAAAAATTAAATAATCTGCAATATACATAATTACAAAACAACACTTTATGAATCAAAATCATTAAATTTCCCCGGCAACGGCGCAAAAAATTGATGGAGATATTATCCAAGCACAAAGTACCTGCAAAACAACTTCATACACATAATACCCTTCTTTTGTCAACTGTAGTTAGGACAAGTAGGGATCGTTCTATCCGGGGAAATCAAGGGCTTTCAATCACACAAAGTGTTGCACATAGAAAAGGAGGTGTCGAATTTTTATCTAATTGCCTACTGATTTTTTTACGAATTTAAATCCTAAATTATTATTTACAATTGATCAACATCTTCCACACAATCACAAGACACAAAACTCATTACACATGCAACGAAATTAAAACAAGTAATAGGGGCAGCAAGCAAATATCGAATTCAAGATCAATTAAGTTCCAATTTAATTAGAGCCAACGCGGTATATCTAATTATTCAAAACATCACAAGTATTTAGAATCAACTACGCGTATAATCCTAATCATAGTACAAATCGGTTTAATAACAATACGCGTAGAAATTAAACACAAATAGCACATAAGCACAGTATGTTGAATTGGAACATGTTAGCAGGTATGGCGTCACTCATCCCACATCGACATGTAAATTTCCAGAATTACTCTAGCCCTTAGATAAATACACATTAAAATCAACTACGCGTATGAGCCAACATGTATTAAATCGGCAAGTGAATTCAACACCTAGATAACACTCATGGTCTTCGAATGCATCTAGACATCTCCTTCGGTTGCACACGAATTAAGAAAATAAACCTAATTAAATCAAGAAAACATGCAAAAGCCTACTGTCCATCATACCATATTCAATTACATAACATGCATAATTCGGCAATTAAACATAAGAAAACCAAACAATTATAACAAGAATTCGGAAATCCCATGAATAAATAACAAAACTAAAATCAGATCCAAGAATCAATACATAATTCATAGACAAATTAATTTATAAATGCAAAGAAACAAAAGCCATTGAAATTACAATCCAAGTGACAACCTTGTTGAAGAATTCGGCAAGTGGATTGGTGTTGATGATTGGAATGATTTTATGAAAGGTGGTGGAGTATGGTTCGGCTATGTTCTTGGTGAGAATTCTTGGAAGCAATTCGGCAGAGTTTTGGCTAGTTTAAGTGAGGAAGAGAAGATTATTTTTCTGAATTTATGGAGGAGTATTTATAGAGGAGAGGGGAGCATTAGGGTTTCGCCGAAAATCAAAGATTCCTCACTCTAGAGTTTGGCAACATCAACTTAACTCTTCAATTCAGCCGAATCTTCTTGGTCAAAATGGCTGAATAAATGCAACAATATCTCTTCAATTTTCTTCAATTAATTTCAGCAACAAGTAATTGAACCAAGCACCATATCGAGTCCACATTCATCCCTTGCATTTCTCTTTTATTCTTTTCCGAAAATCCTAGGATAATGGCTGAATAAATCTTCACAATATCCTTTGATTTAATCTTGAATTAATTCAGCAATTATCAATGAACCTAGGCATGAATTGGTCCACATTCGGTTAAGCATTCTCCTCCATTCTCTCCCTTGCATTTGTCGAAAATCCCAAGCATAATCTTTTCCATAATTCTTTCTCTTTGGCCGGAATTAAAGAGTTCCAAACAACTCTTCTTCTTTCTTTCTCACGGCAACAAGCTTTCCTTTTTGCCGAAATAATTCCTCCAAATTCTTTTCTTTTATCTTCCATGAATTCCTGAAAATAAGATTAAGAAATAAATCACAAAGAAGATAAAAATATGTAGCATAATTATCATGAGCAAGAGTCCTGAATAGATAAGGAATCCTAGTCCTACAAGGAGTTGTATTTTCAATGAAACTCTTTCGACTTTTTAAGAAATGTCGAGCATTTGTAGACTCCTTGTTCAACTAGAACTCCTATTATCATAAACTTCAATTAGGACTCAAAATTGTAGAATCCTTATCCAACTGGGATTCCTACTTTAGTAAGAATTCCTTTTCCAACTAGAGTTCTAGTTGAAAAAGGAGTCCTAGTTACAATCAAACTCTTATTAGGAATCCTAGTTCAATAAGGACTCCACCATAATTATGCATTTTTAACATTTCTAGCACAAACCGAATCCACACAAATATTAGAAACGACGAAAGATAAAGAAATCAATTTCGACAAGTTTCCTAGTCAAAACAGGTTTCCTAGTCCAAACAGGATTCCTAGTACAATAAGGAATCCTACTCAAACTAAAACTCTTCAAAAATCGCATTTCTGCATTTTAGCTCAATTTATACACCAACTCTTGCCAAAGACTCCAACATGACTCAATGACTCTATATTACAACAATAAGGGATAAGAATTGCATAAATGGGGGTAAAAACATATTAAGAACGTCGCATTTTATGCTCCTATCAGGTGCTAGGTTTAATCGGCTAGAGTAATAACGAACTAGATGAACGTGACTGTCTCTGTGATTTGTGTTGCTCACCTAAGAGTATAATACCTTAAAACTTGCATGTCAAATGAGATGATTGACAACCTTACTTGTTTACATGTCTTCGATTTTAGACTCATGTCCTTCAGTGTTATTTGTTGAAAAACGATAGCATAAATTTTAGGATCCATAACGGAAATTCGGTCTTAAAAACGTTAGAAGTCTAATAACTAGGTACATAGCAGAAGCTCTAGTTGTAGTCGAAACTGATTTAAGTCTAAATTGTGTCTATACTTGTTCCTTACCTTCTTGTGTGCGAGTCTTACTTGTTAAGGAATTGTGCGCTAAATGTTGTTATGTGAAAGGTGTAGACCAAACATGTATATATTAGTTTAGGATTTATATTCATGTCTAGTAGTTTAGGAGCAGTACTAGTTGTTGCCGAACCTCACTTCTAAAACCCCCCTTATTTGTTTCATATTTTGTGTAAATATTTGTGTTTCTAACCTTTTACAAGTTAGGTACCCTTAATCCCCGGATAGAACGATCCCTACTTGCTTTATACTACTAACGTCCTTTGTAGGGTATTATTTGCGCGCGTTGTTACCCCGGTTATGGCACTCGTCAATTTTTGACGTCGTTACCGGGATTATAAAAGCTTGATATGTTTAAATGTTAATTGTTTTGTAAATTTTCGTGTTATGTAAAGTTTATGTTGTAAATTTTTGTTGGAAGTTTTGTTGTAAAGTAGAAATATGCTTCGGCATGTAGAGTTTAAATTCCAAAAATTTCATGTTGCTGAATGTGCTATACTTGTAATAACTTAGTTAAATTGCTAGGAAGTTTATGGGATTATTTGTGTTGGATTTGTTTGAGTTTCGAGGGGAAGAGGAATAGGCAAGGTCGTTTTTGTTAATATTAGTCTTAACCCTTCATGTTATCTTTCGAGGTCTCATGAGGATGTGGGCGGCTTTTATTGACACTTGTAGAAACTGTCAACACGAGGTTCTTAACTGAGTAAGGGGCAAAAGGTTCGCCTATTAGTGTGTGTTGTCCCGACTTAGACTCAAAGGTTTGTGAAATTAGATCTCAGAGGCCCACAGACTGTTCTCTCTTCTCTTTTGAAGAGGGGCGATAGGGGACTCATCCTCCGTGGTTACCAACAAATGAGTCTTGCCTTGAGCTATTTTCGGATGACACGCCTAGCCTTGTGAAAACACGGAACTTTGTGTTTAGACGATGTAACCTAGGCCGCACGTCCACCGAGCTTCGAAACTTGAGATAGATTCGGCATGATTGAACCTTTAGACTTAAACGAAACGTTATGTGGTTCAAACTTTCGAGGTATATCAGAATAAGTATGATACTACCTTGAGTTGTTTCAGCTCATTGCACTGTTATCTCCTCTGCTCCACGTACCTTGAGAGTTAGAGCAAATTTAAAAGCAATTAAACGTAGAAAAGTTCGACATCACCATAAAATTTCGTATTCTTACTCTCTTCTTGCCGTGCCTATCTCTTCTTTGTGCCGTGTGTTTATAGCTTGTTTTCATGAAACTTATACTTGCATAAATCTTGTGGAATATATACTTATAGAGAATTCGTATGATATATTTATAGTTTGAAAATTTTACATTACTTCTAACTTATTTCTAACCTATACTCTAACTTATTCTAACTCATTCTTTCTAACCTATACATATTGATTCTCATGATTCTTGTAGAGTTTAATTGTTAGTTGCAGATCATAAGGAAGAGGTGAAGAATTACATTGTAAACAGTTGATTGAAGCTCTCATTGACTTGGAAAGGACGACAAGTGTTGCAAGAAACGAGTTCCACCACTCTCAACTTTTGTTCATGAGTTGCAATTAAATTCTACTTAACTAATTATTGTATATTTATACACTAACTTCTAACTTTAGCTAATTCACTAACTCACTACTAACTTATTCTTTGAATTCTCATCTTCACTCTTCTAAATTTCTTTATCTTGATGCGATGCAGTTGAAGAGTGGAGTAATCATGCATCGAGTTATGATAACCATTGTAAGGAGGCACAAATTAGGAGTGCGCACTCCAAAAGGTGTCGCGCACAACTTGATTAAGAAGTTAAGAGTCTAGGCTGAGTAGACTATAAACAATTAAGCGCTACATGGGAGGCAACCCATTTCAACCAAAATTGTGAAGGAGCCATCAACGAGAGTTTGAATTTTCTAAATCCCTAAACTCTTTTTGGTTGAATTGTATAAATGTGGAACTTGTGAATTTTATCATATGTTTAGAAATTACAACATTATTTCTGGTTTACATTGAGGACAATGTAATTTTCTAAGTATGGGGTAGTGGTACATGTTTCACATGTTTGTTTTTGTTTTGAGTCTTTTGTTTGAGTCATTTAAAGAAACAGAAAATAAAAAATCGGAAAATTCAGAAAATTAAAAAAAAATTCGTTGCTTTTATTTGATTTTTATTTGGATTGAGTCTTAGGTACCCCTTAATAAGTCTATGATAATTATATCTTTGAATGCATAGATGATGATTTTGCATGATCATAAGATTAAATTGTGAGTTTCATGAATATTGTGATTGGTATGAACATTTGAGATTTGGATTGATTTCTGTAAAAAGCATGCATGTGTGAGTTGATTTCATTCCATAATAACCTTTGTGAGCGTTTGTGCCAAATTACTTTCTTCATGTGCGATAAATATATATAATAAAAAAAATAAAATGGGCATAATTTTTCCAAAACTTCATCATTCTTTGATTATTCAATAACTATGTGCTATAGCTTTTTAATGAACTCTAGAATGCTAGAACTTTCTCTTGTTGATTTTTGAGACTTTAACTCATGAAATGCCTTGATTTTGAAAAAGATTGAAAAGATCATTTTAGGATAACCACCAAAGCCAAACAAAGCATGTGCCTAATTTGTGCCCGTCGTGGGACTCCTTAGTTTTAACCCCATTGAGCCTATATTCAGCCATTTTCTTTCATCACCTTGAAACACATTCCTTGTGCTTAGAATAGTTTATCCTAATCATTGTTGTCAAGACTTGGTAAAGTTTAAATGGAAATTGTGATTTGAAGTGATGATGTGAAGCAAGTGTGGGGTGAGCCAATCCAAAAGAATAAAAAATTTATGTTCCCGAAACTAGAAGAAAAGAAAAATTCTGACAGAAAATGAAAAGAGAACTTGAGCCGAAATAAAAAAAAATAAAGAAAAGTTTCGGCAAACAAGGAAAAGAGAAATGTTTGGATTGAGTTCTTATTATGAAATTGGAGTTTGTATGATTATTTGAAGGTCTAATATTGTTATACTTGACCTTTGTTCATATTCTGATTAATTTGGGGAAGAAAAGAATGAAGTTTGGGTCCAATATGATAAAATTTGACCCTTTGAAGTGTTGTCATAAGGAGTTATTGAATTTTACTAAGTCTTGATGACATTTTATCACCACTATCCTAAATGTGAATGCCTTATGCCAATCCCCATTATCACCTTTATGTTGATCTTTTCATGATTCTTAAAATAGGTAAACTTTGATGTGTGGAGATTTTCTCAAGAGAAAGCTTATGGTTTTGGTTCATTATTGCACTTAGTTGTTAAATGAAGTTTTTCCGGAAAATTTGATTCACAAAGTGCCTTTATTTGATGAAATATGTGATAGGAGCATAAAATGCGACGTTCTTAATATGTTTTTACCCTCATTTATGCAATGCTTAACCCTTATTGTTGTAATATAGAGTCATGTTATAGAGTCAAGAGTTTTGGTGGAATTAAAGTGAAAACATGTGGAAAATAGAATAAAAATGCAGAAATTGTCAAAAGCCTATTCACAAAGTCTCTGAGATGTTTTATTGAATCTGTAAAACATAAACTTTGCTTTTGATAGATTTTTCTCTTCTCATTTGCAGTCGACATACTAAGGATTGAACAAAGGAAAGAATCATTAAAATCGGAGTGGAACAAAATGCCAAGAACTTCAAGTTCTTATCGGATGCAAATCCAAGAATTCCAGAAGATTTCAGTGTCCGACATCCAACTTTCTGAATTTATTCCCGACGATTGACAAGGAATTTGAAGGTGAAATTTTTATGGATGAAATCCCTGTGTGTCTAGTTTCATATGCAACTGGAATCGCAGAAAAAGCTCTCCTAAGTAGAGAGTTATGCCGGTTTGAATGCAAGAAGGTCAGATCTGTCGAGAGGAAGAACCTGCTGTCCGTTTTGAAGGATTTCTATTTTTCTACAACAATTTCGTGTCCAAGGTTGTAAGTGATGAGCTACTGAACATATTGGAGCATTAGAGAGTCATCCTTTCAAGGAAGAAGTCGAAGAACAAAAGAAAAGAAGTTTCCCTAATGCAAGCAGGAAAAGAAGATACAAAGGATGCTTTCCTGGCTCAACTAGGGAAAGCTACGGCTAGCTCTTGGATAAATTGTCCAAATGAGTTATGAGCCTAGTCCATTATTCAGTCCATCAAGCATTGATCCATGAAGAATTTGGCTGAATTAAAAAAGAAAAGAAAAGATTAATTTCGGAATGGAAAAGAAGAAGCAAGCCGAGTTCTACATGGATTTGGCTTACGAATGTGGACTGAATTCCATCCTTTGTGCAAGATTTTTGGCTGAATTAATTCATGGAAAACCTAAAGAGATATTGCTCAATTATTCAGCCATTATCTTGGGAATTTTCGGCAGAAAATAGAGGAAGAAAATCGCAACAAATCCTGATTAATTTCGGGAAAATTCCTGTGCACGTCTCTCAACTTCCACGGACTCTCCCGGACAGCTGACAATGAATCAGAATTCGAGCCTTATATGGATAGAAAGCTACGGGAGTGTAGTTTCCAACCCAACTAGAATCACCTCAATAGCTATTTTCTAGAGAAAGTTATGACGTAATCAATGCACGGAGGTCATTCTGCCGAATTCAGAAAATCAAGGAAACCTAAACCAATTCAGTTTTGGTTTGTGGCTGGCTTCTCTAGGTTACTTCCTCTATAAATACCAAGGCTTTTGCACAGAAAATTATCTTCTCTTCCCCTCAAAAACCTTGCCGAACCTCTGCCCATTTAATTTCAGAAATTGTACCAAGAATCCTTTGCCGAATTCCACCTTCATCATTCACCAAAATTCATCCTTCACCAATCCTTGCCGAATCTTCATAAGGTTGTAACATGGATTGTATTTATTTGGTTTTTGATTCTTTGTATTTAAACATACTTTTGTCTATGAAATATGTTTTAATTTCTGGATTTGTTTTTGGTATTGATAATTATATATGGGATCTTCGGATCTTTGTTATAAATGTTTGGGAATTTTGTATATGATTGCCGAATTATGCATGCTATTTAATTAAATTTGTGTTATGGGCAGTAGCTTTAGCTTATATTCTTAATTTAATTAGGTTTATTTTCATAATTCGTGTGCAACCGAAGGAGATGTCTAGATACATTCGAAAGGCCATGAGTGTTATCTAAGTGTTGAATTCATATGCCGATTTAATATATGTTGGATCTCACGCGTTGTGGATTTTAATATGTATTTATCTAAGGGCTAGAGTAATTATGACAATTTACATGTCGATGTGAGATGAGTGACGCCATACTTGCTAACATGTTCCAATTCGACAATATGTGCTTATGTGCTATTTGTGTTTAATTTCTACGCGTTGTGTTATTAAACCGATTAGTACCATGTTTAGGATTACACGCGTTGTGGGTTCTAAATACTTATGATGTCTTGAATAATTAGGATAAGCTGCGTTGGCCCTGATTAAATTGGAGCTTAGTTGATTTTGAATTCGTTATTTGCTGCTACCCCTATTACTTGTTTTAATTTTGTTGCATGTATAATGAGATTTGTGTTTGGTGATTGTGTGGAAGATGTTGATCACATGTAAATATATAATTTAGGATTTATAAATTTAGTAAAAATTCAGTAGATAATTATACATAAAAATTGATACCCCCTTTTTTGTGCAATACTTTGTGTGATTGAAAGCCCTTGATTTCCCCGGATAGAACGATCCCTACTTGTCAATACTACACTCGACACAAGAAGGGTATTATGTGTATGAAGTTGTTTTGCAGGTATTTTATGCTTGGATAACACCTCCATCAGTTTTTGGCGCCGTTGCCGGGGAAATCCATCAGTTTTTGGCGCCGTTGCCGGGGAAATTATAAATTTTTGATTCATAAAGTGTTGTTTGTAATTATGTATATTGCAGATTATTTAATTTTGCTATAGTTTTTGGGATATGTATTAATAGGATTTTTCGGAAATGTAATAGTAAGTAGGTTTTCCGATTTTTATTTTTGGTTTTTGTTGATCTTAATTGCCGATTTTTGTGTGATATTATTGTGATGTTGATACACCTAGATAATTTCTAGGAAGTTGATAGTTTTTGTGTATGCTTGTAGTTTATTGTAGTTTCTAAAGTGTAACATGTAGGTGAAGCCTCTTTTGTTGATCATAACCATAACCCTTCATACGAGTGATGCCATGATTAGGTATGTTTTTGTGTAGATTGGGAAACGGGCCCTGCAATGTTGGAATTAGTCCATCGTTGGCCCCCCACGCATAAAGACGCTAACTTGGTATTATTTTTATGAGGTTGAGGGCGGTTTTAATCAACACTTGAGACCGCTAGGACCCGAGTTTATTTTACCAAGTATAGGGCAAGTTATTTTCATTGATGGGTTTGAGGTTTGTAAAACTGGTTTTCAAGACCCACAGACTGATGTTCATTCTCTGTGAGTGAGTCGATAGGGGACTTGTCCTCCGTGGTTAAAAACTTTGAGACCTGCCTTGTTCCTAAAGAGAGTTTACTCTCCGTGAATTTTAACGACACCGCCTTAGAAAAGTAAAGTATCCTCGACCTAGACAACCGCTTGTGCCGAAGCATCACCTCACTTTAGACGCTAGAAGATAACTTGAGCATATGTGAATCTATTTTTCTTCAAAAGATAAAATTCGTCTTTAATTTTTGAGGTATATCGGAATAAGCATGATACTACCTTGGACTGTTTCAGCCCATTGCACTGTTATCTCCTCTGCTCCACGTACCTCGAATTTTAAAGTTGTGTGAAAGACATCTAGAAACCCTAAGTTTCGGCATTTACAATACTCACATAATCGATTAACTAAAAAACCGAACCAATGTATAAATACAAAAAAAAAAAAAAAATTCGTGTGATGTGTAAAATTAGTTAAATGGTTAAGGAGTTTTAGAAGTCTATTTATGTTGAGTTTGTTTTTGATTTTGAGGGGAAAAGGAATAGGTAAGGTCACTAATGTTGCTTTTAGCCTTAACCCTTCATACTAGCGCTTGCGTTTTTATGAGGTTGAGGGCGGCTTTTATGCACTTTAGTGGTACTGACAACATAAGGTTCTCAACTGAGTAAGGGGCAATCATAGTTCGTTTGTTCTAATTTTGGTTTGTTTAACTAGATCTCAAGGCCCACAGACTGATGTTCATTCCCTGTGAGTGAGTCGATTGGGAGTTCGCTCTCCGTGGTAACCAACAACGAGTCTTGCCTCACTCCATTATTAGTACTTTTGTTCTAGCCTTCTGAAACCACGGAACCTTGTGTCTAGTCGATAGACCTAGGCCGCACGTCCACCGAGCTTCAAAACCTTAAATAAGTTTGATATGAGTAGATTTTTGATCTCAAAAGAAAACATTTCTTGGTTTGAATTTTCGAGGTATATCGGATCAAGCATGATACTACCGGGGGCTGTATCAGTCCATTGCACCGTTATCTCCTCTGCTCCACGTACTTTGAAAATTCGAACAAATCATTTAGCAATTTAACTAGGGATACATAAAACACATTCTTATACATATATAATCTTGAAATTTTCGTGTGATACCATATATACTTTTGAATTTTTCGTGTGTGACTTATACATATTTTTGTGACGTTAATACTCTTATAGTTATAGGATATGTATTTCTTGATACTTGTGAAAATTGTGTGTGAACCATACTTGTGAATTTTCGTGTGATACACTTGTATAATTTTCGTTTGTTCCCTTACATTTACATGTTTGATTTATTGTGATACTTATACTTATACATACTTTTACACGATCTTTTATTGAAATTTTCGGTGACATTATACATACTAACATTCTTTTGTGTGATATTTTTACCCTAACACTAACTTATACATTCTAACTATACAATACACGTTTATTTTTCTTTTTAATTCATTGATTGATATACTTGATCTTATGATAATTTCAGGTACATGAATGTCCAATTGGTCACGTGACATTAGAGGCCGTTTGTATCGAATTGAAGAGAGACAATGTGATAATTCAATTGGCTGACAGATCTAACAAATATCCTGAGGGATATGTGGAGGATGTTCTTGTGCAGGTTAATAATCTGATATTTCCTACAGACTTCTATGTGCTACATATGGAAGAGTCGCCCCTAAATTCCACTCAACTATTGTTGGGGCGACCATTTATGAGGACAACAAGAACTAAAATTGATGTTGCTGAAGGCAACCTCACCATGGAGTTCGATGGTGAAGTGATAAGCTTCAACGTTTATGAGGCTATGAGGTATCCAATTTCTGAATTAAAACCTTGCTATAATATTGATGTAGTTGATTCTATTGCGCAGGTTTTATCAGAAACTTTGGATCAATAGCAACTAGCTATTGAGCAAGGGGCAGGAATTGATGCAAATGGGGAGGAAAATTCGGCAATGGCTCGGCTTGATCTTGAGCCGAGCATGATGAGCATTGTTGCCGAGCTAGAGGCAACACCCCACGTGATGAGAACATGTAAATTTTTGTCAATTCCCATTTCCACTAATAAAATTTTACCATCTGTGGAACAGGCCCCTATTTTAGAACTCAAGGTGCTTCCAGATCATTTGAAGTATGTGTACTTGGGAGACGATGACACACTACCAGTTATTGTGTCATCACAGCTGAGTGAGCAGCAAGAAGCACGCTTGACTAGCATGCTGAAAAGGAACAAAACCGCCATTGGATGGACGTTGGCGGATATCAAGGGAATCAGCCCTACAACTTGTGTCCATAGGATCTTGCTTGAGGAAGGAGCCAAGCCTACTAGGGAGGGTCAGAGACGATTACACCCCCCTATGATGAAGATTGTGAAGGACGAGGTGATCAAATTGCTGGATTGTGGAGTCATTTATCCTATATCAGATAGCCAGTGGATTGCACCTGTCCAAGTTGTACCTAAGAAGAGTGGAGTCACGGTTGTGAAGAACGACAAGGATGAACTCGTGCCCCAACGATTGGTGACAGGTCATAGGATGTGTATCGACTACAGAAAGTTGAATGCCACTACACGCAAGGATCACATGCCTTTGCCTTTCATGGACCAGATGTTGGAGAGATTAGCTGGGCATGAATTCTATTGCTTCTTGGACGGGTACAGCGGTTACAATCAGATATGCATTCACCCAGATGATCAGGAAAAGACAACGTTCACATGTCCCTTTGGTACGTTTGCCTATCGACGCATGCCATTTGGTTTATGCAACGCACCAGGTACATTTCAACATTGTATGTATTCCATTTTTAGTGATTATATTGAAAATATCATTGAAGTCTTTATGGATGATTTTAGTGTTTATGGAAAAGACTTTGATGCATGTTTAGAGAATTTGGAATTAATCCTGATAAGATGTGTAGAAACTAACCTTGTACTTAATTGGGAAAAATGTCATTTTATGGTAACACAAGGGATAGTTCTAGGACACATTATATCTGCAAAAGGTATTGAGGTAGATAGGGCCAAGATTGATATTATGCTTCACTTACCCTCCCCTACAACTGTAAGGGAGGTACGTTCGTTTCTTGGCCATGCAGGATTTTATAGGAGGTTCATCAAGGATTTTTCGTTGGTAGCCAAGCCTATTTGTGCCCTTTTGCAGAAGGATGTTCCATTCGTATGGGACAAGGGGTGTGAAGATGCATTTGTTATGTTGAAGAAGTTGTTGACGTCAGCACCTATAATGGCGCTACCAGATTGGACGCTACCATTTGAGATCATGTGTGATGCTTCAGACTATGCAGTTGGAGCGGTGCTTGGACAGAGAAAAGAGAAGAAGCCAAATGCCATATATTATGCTTCGCGCACACTTAATGATGCTCAATTAAATTACTCTACAACTGAGAAAGAACTGTTGGCTGTAATATTTGCTTTAGAAAAATTTCGTTCATATCTATTGAATTCTAAAGTGATTGTGTATTCTGATCATGCAGCCTTAAGATATTTGATGAAGAAGAAAGATGCTAAGCCACGCTTGATTCGATGGATTCTCTTACTCCAAGAGTTTGACATCGAAATCAAGGACAAGAAAGGGAGCGAAAATGTTGTGGCGGATCACTTGAGCAGAATTGTGAGAGAGGAGGAAACGTTGCCACTTCAGGAAACTTTCCCAGATGAGCAGCTTTTTCGAGTGGACACAAAAGAACCTTGGTATGTAGACATTGTCAATTATTTAGTTACTAAAACTTTTCCAAGTACATGTTTGCAGGCAGCCAAGACGAGGATTAAAAAGAATGCAAGACACTACATATGGGACGATCCCTATTTGTGGAGGACTTGTAATGATCAAGTGATTAGACGTTGTGTGCCACAAGAGGAGCATAGGCCGATCCTTGCATTTTGCCACAATGAGGCGTGTGGAGGACACTTTGGAGCTAAGAAGACAGCCCTCAAGGTATTAGAAAGCGGTTTTTATTGGCCAACGATTTTCAAGGATGCATACACATTTTGTATGACATGTGATAGGTGCCAACGGACAGGTAACATTGGTAAGAGAGACCAAATGCCCCTTACTACTATGATATTTGTTGAAATTTTTGATGTATGGGGTATTGATTTTATGGGACCTTTTCCTTCATCTAAGGGCTTTCTTTATATCTTGTTGGCTGTTGATTATGTGTCTAAATGGGTGGAGGCGAAAGCCACAAGGACTAATGATTCTAAAGTTGTTGCAGGTTTCTTGAGAACTAACATATTTTCCAGGTTTGGAGTACCTCGTGTGCTTATAAGCGATGGAGGTTCTCATTTCTGCAACAGAACAATAGAGGCTTTACTCAGACGATATGGAGTCACCCATAAAGTATCCACACCTTATCACCCTCAGACGAGCGGAATGGCAGAAGTGTCCAACAGAGAGATTAAGAGCATATTGGAGAAAACTGTCGGCCCATCAAGGAAAGATTGGAGCGATAGACTTGATGATGCACTTTGGGCCTACAGAACGGCATACAAGACACCCATTGGGATGTCTCCATTTCAGCTTACATATGGCAAGGTGTGCCATCTTCCAGTAGAGTTGGAGCATAGAGCATGGTGGGCGGTCAAGCAATTCAACATGGAGCTTGACAAGGCTGGACTTCACAGGAAATTGCAGCTGAGCGAGCTTGAGGAAATCAGAAATGATGCATATGATGCTGCGTGGATTTACAAAGAGAAGACGAAATTGGTTCATGACAAGATGATAAGAGGCAAAAAGTTTCATATTGGTCAAAAAGTCTTGTTGTATCATTCTCGTCTTAAATTATTTCCTGGAAAATTGCGTTCTCGTTGGGCTGGTCCTTATATTGTTACTAATGTGTTTTCTCATGGTGCTATAGAAATTCAAAGTATTGAAACAGGAAAAGTGTTCAAGGTGAATGGTCATCGACTTAAGCCTTACTACGAACCTTTTAAGGAGCACACCATTGAGGAGATACAATTCTGAGACGCACCAAGATCCTGATGATATGGAGAAGAGTCTAGGCTGAGTAGACTATAAACATTAAGCGCTGCATGGGAGGCAACCCATTTCAACCAAAATTGTGAAGGAGCCGTCTACGAGAGTTTGAATTTTCTAAATCCCTAAACTCTTTTTGGTTGAATTGTATAAATGTGGAACTTGTGAATTATCAAATGCTTGGAAATTACTACATAATTTTTGTGTACATTGAGGACAATGTAATTTTCTAAGTGTGGGGTAGGGATACATGTTTCACATGTTTGTTTTTTGTTTTAAGTTTTTTGTTTAGAGTCATAAAAGAAAAGAAAATAAAAATCAGAAAATCAGAAAAATAAAAAAAAAAAAATTTCGTTGCTTTTGTTTGTTTTGTGTTATTTTTGAGTCTTAGGATGCCCCTAAATAGTCTATGATGATTATATCTTTAATACATAGATGATGGTTTTGCATAATCATAAGAATTAATTGTGAGTTTCATGGACTTTGTGATTGGTATGAACATTTGAGACTTGAACTTAATTGTGTAAGAAGCATGTTTGTTGTGTTGATTTTGTTCCATAATAACCTTTGTGAGCTTTGATTGCCATATACTTTCTTCTTGAGTGATAAAAATGGGCAGAATTTTTCAAAACTTCATCATTCTTTGATTATTCAATGACTATGTGCCATAGATTTTAATGAACTCTAGAATGCTAGAACTTGTTTTTGACGATTTTTGAGACTATTATTCATAACATGCCTTGATTTTGAATATGATTGAGATGATCTTGTTAGGATTACCACCAATGCCAAATAAAGCTTATGCCTAATTTGTGTCCATCGTGGGACTCCTTAGTTTTAACCCCCTTGAGCCGACATTGAGCCATTTATTGCATCACCATGATACACTTTCCTTGAGCTTAGAACAGTTTATCCTAACCATTGTTGTCAAGACTTGGTAAAGTTTAATTGGAATTTGTTATTTGAAGTGATGATTTGAAGTAAGTGTGGGGTGATCCAATCCAAAAGCATGAAAAACCATGATTGCTGAAAGAAAAGAAAATTCGGACAGAAAAGAAAAGAAAAAAAAAAAAAAAAAATTTGTGCCGATTAAACCAAGAAAATTGAAAAGTTTCGGCAAAAGAAATCAAAAGAAAAATGAAATGCTTGGATTGAGATCTTGTGGTGAATTTGGAGTTTGTTTCACAAATGAAGGTCTATTATTATCATACTTGACCTTTGTTCATATTCACTATGTTATGGGGAAGAAAAGAATGAAGTTTGGGCCCAACAAGTTTAAACTTGGCCCTTTTGAGTGAAGTCATAAGGAGTATTGAGCTTTGCTAAGTCTTGGTGACATTTTCTCACCACTATTCTAAATGCGAATTCCTTATGCCTAGCCCCACTATTTTCCCATGTAAGATCTCTCATGATTCGAATAATAGGTGAACTTTGTATGTGGAGATTTTTGTCAAGAGTTGAGCATATGGCTTTGGTTCATTGGTGCACATAGTTGTTATATGAAGTTTTTCCTGAAAGATCTATTCACAAAGTGCCTTTATTTGATGAAATATGCAAGTTACTCTTTGTAACTCTTAATCTATTTTCTTGCATATACTTTGAGTGAATATTGCCATATCATGAGTGAAAAGAAGAGAGTATGCCTAGTGAGGAGGATGGAATCAACATAACATGTCATTGCTTGTGATTTTCGTTTCTTACTTGTTCATGCTATGATACATGTCTATGACGCTTGGGATTATTGTGCTTACATTGAATGCTTAACTTGAAAGCTATGTGTGTAAAGATCCTGAGACAATTATTTAGGGGCTGTAGTGTTGAGTCTTTTTTATTTGTTTTGCTAAGGGACTAGCAAAGGCTAAGTGTGGGGTAGTTGATAGGAGCATAAAATGCGACGTTCTTAATATGTTTTTACCCTCATTTATGCAATGCTTAACCCTTATTGTTGTAATATAGAGTCATGTTATAGAGTCAAGAGTTTTGGTGGAATTAAAGTGAAAACATGTGGAAAATAGAATAAAAATGCAGAAATTGTCAAAAGCCTATTCACAAAGTCTCTGAGATGTTTTATTGAATCTGTAAAACATAAACTTTGCTTTTGATAGATTTTTCTCTTCTCATTTGCAGTCGACATACTAAGGATTGAACAAAGGAAAGAATCATTAAAATCGGAGTGGAACAAAATGCCAAGAACTTCAAGTTCTTATCGGATGCAAATCCAAGAATTCCAGAAGATTTCAGTGTCCGACATCCAACTTTCTGAATTTATTCCCGACGATTGACAAGGAATTTGAAGGTGAAATTTTTATGGATGAAATCTCTGTGTGTCTAGTTTCATATGCAACTGGAATCGCAGAAAAAGCTCTCCTAAGTAGAGAGTTATGCCGGTTTGAATGCAAGAAGGTCAGATCTGTCGAGAGGAAGAACCTGCTGTCCGTTTTGAAGGATTTCTATTTTTCTACAACAATTTCGTGTCCAAGGTTGTAAGTGATGAGCTACTGAACATATTGGAGCATTAGAGAGTCATCCTTTCAAGGAAGAAGTCGAAGAACAAAAGAAAAGAAGTTTCCCTAATGCAAGCAGGAAAAGAAGATACAAAGGATGCTTTCCTGGCTCAACTAGGGAAAGCTACGGCTAGCTCTTGGATAAATTGTCCAAATGAGTTATGAGCCTAGTCCATTATTCAGTCCATCAAGCATTGATCCATGAAGAATTTGGCTGAATTAAAAAAGAAAAGAAAAGATTAATTTCGGAATGGAAAAGAAGAAGCAAGCCGAGTTCTACATGGATTTGGCTTACGAATGTGGACTGAATTCCATCCTTTGTGCAAGATTTTTGGCTGAATTAATTCATGGAAAACCTAAAGAGATATTGCTCAATTATTCAGCCATTATCTTGGGAATTTTCGGCAGAAAATAGAGGAAGAAAATCGCAACAAATCCTGATTAATTTCGGGAAAATTCCTGTGCACGTCTCTCAACTTCCACGGACTCTCCCGGACAGCTGACAATGAATCAGAATTCGAGCCTTATATGGATAGAAAGCTACGGGAGTGTAGTTTCCAACCCAACTAGAATCACCTCAATAGCTATTTTCTAGAGAAAGTTATGACGTAATCAATGCACGGAGGTCATTCTGCCGAATTCAGAAAATCAAGGAAACCTAAACCAATTCAGTTTTGGTTTGTGGCTGGCTTCTCTAGGTTACTTCCTCTATAAATACCAAGGCTTTTGCACAGAAAATTATCTTCTCTTCCCCTCAAAAACCTTGCCGAACCTCTGCCCATTTAATTTCAGAAATTGTACCAAGAATCCTTTGCCGAATTCCACCTTCATCATTCACCAAAATTCATCCTTCACCAATCCTTGCCGAATCTTCATAAGGTTGTAACATGGATTGTATTTATTTGGTTTTTGATTCTTTGTATTTAAACATACTTTTGTCTATGAAATATGTTTTAATTTCTGGATTTGTTTTTGGTATTGATAATTATATATGGGATCTTCGGATCTTTGTTATAAATGTTTGGGAATTTTGTATATGATTGCCGAATTATGCATGCTATTTAATTAAATTTGTGTTATGGGCAGTAGCTTTAGCTTATATTCTTAATTTAATTAGGTTTATTTTCATAATTCGTGTGCAACCGAAGGAGATGTCTAGATACATTCGAAAGGCCATGAGTGTTATCTAAGTGTTGAATTCATATGCCGATTTAATATATGTTGGATCTCACGCGTTGTGGATTTTAATATGTATTTATCTAAGGGCTAGAGTAATTATGACAATTTACATGTCGATGTGAGATGAGTGACGCCATACTTGCTAACATGTTCCAATTCGACAATATGTGCTTATGTGCTATTTGTGTTTAATTTCTACGCGTTGTGTTATTAAACCGATTAGTACCATGTTTAGGATTACACGCGTTGTGGGTTCTAAATACTTATGATGTCTTGAATAATTAGGATAAGCTGCGTTGGCCCTGATTAAATTGGAGCTTAGTTGATTTTGAATTCGTTATTTGCTGCTACCCCTATTACTTGTTTTAATTTTGTTGCATGCATAATGAGATTTGTGTTTGGTGATTGTGTGGAAGATGTTGATCACATGTAAATATATAATTTAGGATTTATAAATTTAGTAAAAATTCAGTAGATAATTATACATAAAAATTGATACCCCCTTTTTTGTGCAATACTTTGTGTGATTGAAAGCCCTTGATTTCCCCGGATAGAACGATCCCTACTTGTCAATACTACACTCGACACAAGAAGGGTATTATGTGTATGAAGTTGTTTTGCAGGTATTTTATGCTTGGATAACACCTCCATCAATATGCATGCTATTTGTTGCCTTACAATCTGTTCTCTTGCATATACTTTGAGTGAATTACCATATCATGTGTGAAAAGAAGAGAGTATGCCTAGTGAGGAGGATTGAATCAACTTAACATGTCATTGCTTGTGATTTTCGTTTCTTACTTGTTCATGCCATGAAACATGTCTATGACACTTGGGATTATTGTGCTTACATTTGAATGCTTAACTTGAAAGCTATGTGTTTAAAAGATCATGAGACAATCATTTAGGGGCAGTAGTATTGAGTCTTTTTATTTTGTTTTGCTAAGGAACTAGCAAAAGCTAAGTGTGGGGTAATTGATAGGAGCATAAAATGCGACGTTCTTAATATGTTTTTACCCCCATTTATGCAATTCTTAACCCTTATTGTTGTAATATAGAGTCAGTGAGTCGTGTTTGGAGTCTTTGGCAGAGTTGGTGTACAAATTGAGCGTAAAATGCAGAAATTGTCAGAAAATGTGAAGAGTTCTAGTTTGAGTAGGAGTCCTTGTTTGACTAGGAAACCTGTTTTGACTAGGAAACTTGTCGGAATAGAATTCTTTATTGTTCGTCGTTTCTGAAACATGTGAGGAAAAATTTAGAATCCTGTTTGGATTAGGAAATGTCCTGTTTAGGAAAGTCCTACTTGAACTATGACTGTATATTCCATGACTTTCCTATTTCGATTTTCCTATTCTAGTAACTTTCTCGATCTAGTAAGTTCCTTGATTTGAATTGGAAACTTTCCTAATCTAATGATCTTATCTATTACACATATGTCTTGTTAAGACATTATTTGTCTAGATTAGGACAAGTTTATTACATGAATTAATTCTCTATTTCTTTTCTTTATTTTCAGATTTTATTTGGAGATAAAGGAGAAGATAAATTCTAATATTCAAGGGATATTATTGCTGATTTGCCAAGGAGATATTGTTGGGATTCAACTGATTTTTATCAAGAGATAATGTGGAGATAATTCGGAAAAGGTTGAAGAGGGAAACCCTAGCTTGTGTGCCGTGAGTTTCAAAAGAGGAAGAGCTTGTGTGGGATTCTTCAAGGCCGGCCAAAGAGGGAGAGAATCAAGGCTGAACAAAGACCGAATGTGGACATGAAATTGTGCCAAGGTTCATGATATTGTGGCTGAATTAATTCAAGATTAAATCAAAGGATATTGTGAAGATTTATTCAGCCATTATCCTAGGATTTTCGGCAAGGCAAAAAAGAAAAGCAAGGGATGAATGTGGACTTAATGTGATGCTTGGTTCAGCCATTGACCAAGTGATTTTCGGCAACAACTTTGAAGAAGAAAAGGGAGGCTTTGCCGAAATCAAGAGGGAGATATTTTGGTTTCATTGGAAACCCTAATGCACCTAGCATTGCCGAACCCTAGCAGCCCCTTACCTCTATAAATAGCATGCCATATTTTCAGAAAACTATTTAATACTATGTCTCCAATTCGACTCATTGTGCTTATGTGTTTCTTGGTTTAATTTCTATGCGAAGTGTCTTTAAACTATTTAATACTATGTTTGGGATTATGCGCGAAGCTAGTTCTAAATAATTAAGGAGTTTTGCTAATTAGATGAACCGCGAAGGCTCTAATTAAATTGGAACTAAATAGGATCTAAAATTCAGTTTGAACTTGCTGCCCCTATTCCTTTATTTTATTTTGCATGTTTAGAGAGTTTTGTGTTATGTGCTCTTTGTGGAAGATGTTGATCAATTGTATATAGTAATTTAGGATTTAATTTGCGTAAAAATCAGTAGGTTATTTAGATAAAAACATCAAACCCCCTTCTAATTGCAATACTTTGTGTGATTGAAAGCCCTAGATTTCCCCGGATAGAACGATCCCTACTTGTCCTAACTACAATTGACACAAATAGGGTATTATGTGTATGAAGTTGTTTTGCAGGTACTTTGTGCTTGGATAATAGCTCCATCAAGGGCGGCTTTGATCAACACTTGTAGACCGCTAGTGACCCGAGTTTGTTTTACGAAGTATGAGGCAAGTTATTTTCATAGATATGGTTCTCAGGTTTGTTTAACTGGATCTCAAGGTCCACAGACTGATGTTCACTCTCGGTGAGTGAGTCGATAGGGAGTTCGCTCCCCGTGGTGACCAACAACGAGTCCTGCCTGGTTCCTATAGGGGGTTCGCCCTCCGTGAATCTTAACGACACCGCCTTTGAAAAGTGGGACACGCTCGAACTAGTCGATATCTTGGGCCGAAGCATCACTTCAATTTAGACGCTAGAAAATAACTTGACATATGTGATCTATTTTCTTCAACCCAATTTGTCTTTAATTTTTAAGGTATATCGGAATAAGCATGATACTACCTTGGGCTGTATCAGTCCATTGCACTGTTATCTCCTCTGCTCCACGTACCTTAAATTTTAAAGTGGTGTAAATAAAAACAATTAGAGTAAGCTAAGCTCGACATCCTTTGACTCTAAATTTTTGCCTAATTACTTTCGTGTGCATATGTGCGATATTGTGTGGAAAATCCGTATTTTTTACTTGTAAAAATGTATCTATCTTATGTAATGTTGTATTTTGAAATCGTTGCTAACTCTAACATACTTTTGATTTTGTAAATATATAACTTGTATCTAATATTATGAACTTGTTTTTACAACTTGATAGTTGTGTACAGACTCATGAATGTCCGACTTTAGTTCATGGAAAGAACATATTGATCATCGACTTCAAGACATTCAAGAGAAGTTAGACTTTGAAGTACCTACACCAAGCTCACCTCGAGAGGAAAATCCAAGATCACCGATTCCAATTCCATTCAATCTTTTGACAAGCCCTCCTAGAGTTGAGCCGAGTCCATCATTTGACACAGAAGCATCGTGTAGCAGGGAGAAAAACGTAGACGATCCGGAGTTTGAATTGCTTACAAGTCCACACCATCAAACCAATTTTGAGTTCAATCTACTTGACGCATCTACCCCACCAACAATGGCTACAATCCGAGAGATGAATGGATAAGTTCAAGAGGGATTGGGAGGTACGGCACCTTCCAATATTACTTTTCCACCTGTGGCAGACGGCAAGACAAGTGACTTTGAGTTGAAGAGTGGATTTCTCCACCAATTGCCGAAATTTCATGGACTTTCGGATGAAGATCCAAACTCACATTTGCAATTGTTTCAATTTACTTGTGAAAGCATGTGCCCCAGAGGAGCTGATTTACAACATATGAAGATGAAGGCTTTCCCATTCTCACTTGAAGACCGAGCCAAGAAGTGGCTGTTTGAAATTCCACCCGGCCCAATAACCTCATGGACTACTATGGTAAATGAGTTTATTCTCAAGTACTTTCCAAGCTCAAGAGTTACAGACTTAAGGAAGCAGATCACAAGCCTCAAGCAAGGAGGGGATGAGACATTCTTTCTGTACTATGAGAGGTTTAAATCTCTCGTCGCTTCGTGTCCAGCTCATGGCATTCGAGAAGGACTCATTTTACAATACTTTTATGAGGGGTTGCGCACAATGGAGAGAGAATTCCTTGACTCAGCTGCCGGTGGATCGTTTCTAGACAAAGGGCCGAATGAAGCTAAGGCGCTCTTAGAGATTAGGGCTCTTAACAATCAGCAATTTGGAGCATCAAGAGACACCTCCTCGAGGCATGTTCATGAAACTTCAACAAATTCAGCTCTTGAAGAGAAGGTTGACAAGTTGTCCGTTTTGCTAGCAAATATGATGAAGGTGAAGAAGGCACATGTATGTGGTGTATGTACCGAGGAGCACCCAACTGATTTGTGTCCTCAAGTCTCTTCACAAGAAGGGATTGAGGAAGTTAATGTTATAGGGTATCAAGGAGGCCAAAAGTACAACCCTTACTCCAACACTTATAATCCTAGCTTCCGTGATCATCCTAATTTGCGTTGGTCCAACAACGAGAATGTGCTTCGTCCACCACAAAATGTTACACAAATGCAGCCGAGTGGAGGACAATATCAACAAAGACCGGCCGGACAATTTGCAAGACCTCAAGCACCCTTTGTTCCATCAATGCCGAATGCTATGCCAAGCAACATTCCCATGCCTACTCCTCAAGCTGCAGCAACTAACCCCAACTATGATGAATTGTTGAAGTCTTTAGCTATGGGGCAAGCTCAATTGAACACCGCCACACAAGCTTTGTTGGTGGGGCAGCAAACAAACTCCAAAGATATTGCCGAGTTGAAGACACAAATGGGACAAGTTGTGGATTTCATGGGAAAGTTTAATGAACAAGGGAAGCTGCCGGCAGGAACCATACCAAACCCTAGGAGGGAACAAGCTCAAGCCATCACTACACGAAGTGGGAAGGTGTCAGAGACACCGGTTACCAAGGCTGCAAAGGAGAAGGAGGTTCTCGGCTCCAACAAAGGCAGAAGTGCCGAGATTGAAGCAAGTGATGATGAAGCCGAGCCTAGCCTTCTTACCAAAGCCGAGCTTGATGCTATGAAGAAACGTGACTTGGAAAATGATCCAGCAACTTCCAAGAAGGAGAATGTGCCGATCTCTGGGGCACCAAAGGTAGCAAATTCTAACTCAAATGATTTAGTTAACACTAATCAATCTTCTTGTTTACCATTCCCTTCTAGGTTTGCAAAGAATAAGAAAGATAAAGCTGATGAGGAAGTGCTGGATATCTTTCGAAAGGTGGAAGTGAATATCCCTTTGCTCGAGTGCATCAAACAGATTCCAAAATATGCTAAGTTCTTGAAAGAGCTTTGCACAACTAGGAGGCACACAAGGGAGACACAAATGGTAAAAATAAGCGAGACGGTATAAGCCGTAATCCAAAGGAAATTACCACAAAAAATGAAGGATCCAGGAAGTTTCAATATTCCATGCGTAATTGGTAACACACGGTTTGATATTGTTATGCTAGACCTAGGGGCATCAATAAATGTCATGCCTTTAAATGTTTATAATTCTCTAGGTTTAGGGCCTTTGAAAAAGGACAATGTGGTTATCCAATTGGCGGATCGTTCTAACAAGTATCCTAAGGGATACATTGAGGATGTGCTTGTGCAGGTTAACCATCTTATTTTTCCTGCAGATTTTTATGTTTTGGAGATGGAAGACTTGCCATTGAATAGCACACAATTGTTGCTAGGCCGACCCTTTATGAGGACAGCCTGCACAATCATTGACGTTGCCAAAGGCAATCTCACAATGGAGTTTGAGGGAGATGTAATTAACTTCAATGTTTTTGAGACAATGAAGTATCCGGTTTCTGACTTAAAACCTTGTTTTGCTATCGATGTTGTTAATTCTCATGCACAGGTTTTGTCAGAGGCTATGACTCAATAGCAATCAGCTATTGATCAAGGGGCGGGATTTGACAAAGAGGGAGAACAAATTCCAGATGAAATGGAGGCTGAACTCGACCCATTGTTACTCGAAGCGATTACCGAAATTGAGGCAGCCCCTTATGCAAGGTATAGATCTCCTTTGTCAATTCCTATTGCCACTAACAAAATGTTACCATCTGTGGAACATGCCCCTATGTTAGAGCTCAAAGCTCTCCCCGAACATTTGAAGTATGTGTTTCTAGGAAAAGATGATACTCTTCCGGTGATTGTATCGTCAAAGTTGAGCAAGCAACAAGAGAAGAAGTTGATAGTCGTGGTGAAGAAGCACAAGACTGCCATAGGTTGGACCTTGGCGGATATCAAGGGAATAAGCCCTACGAAGTGTGTTCATCGTATCTTACTTGAAGATGGTGCGAAACCTACAAGAGAGGGGGAGCGACGTTTGCATCCCCCAATGATGAAAGTGGTGAAGGACGAGGTGATTAAGTTGCTAGATTGCGGAGTTATCTATCCAATCTCGGATAGTCGTTGGATTTCACCCGTTCAAATTGTGCCTAAGAAGAGTGGCGTCACAGTTGTTGAAAATAAGAGGAATGAGCTCGTGCCACAATGCGTGGTAACTGGACATAGGATGTGCATCGATTACAGAAAGATTAATGCCACCACAAGGAAGGATCACATGCCTTTGCCTTTTATGGATCAAATGTTGGAGCGTTTGGCTGGTCACGAATTTTATTGCTTCCTCGATGGTTATAGTGGGTACAACCAGATTTGCATACATCCAGATGATCAAGAAAAGACAACGTTCACATGTCCCTTTGGTACGTTTGCTTATCGACGCATGCCTTTTCGGTTATGCAACGCACCGGGTACGTTTCAACGTTGTATGTATTCTATTTTCTCAGATTTCATTGAAAATATTATCGAAGTCTTTATGGATGATTTTAGTGTGTATGGTAAAGATTTCGATGCATGTTTGAGAAATTTAGAGTTGATATTGGAAAAATGTGTAGGAACTAACCTTGTACTAAACTGGGAAAAATGTCATTTCATGGTAAATCAAGGTATAGTTCTAGGGCACATAGTTTCAGCAAGAGGGATAGAAGTAGACAAGGCTAAAGTTGATATTGTGCAACACTTACCCTCTCCCACTTCTGTGAGAGAGGTTTGTTCTTTTCTTGGCCATGCAGGTTTTTATCGACGTTTCATTAAGGATTTCTCCTTAGTATCGAAACCATTGAGCTCCCTCTTGCAAAAGGATGTTCCATTCATGTGGAGTGAGGAGTGTGAGGCTGCCTTTGTGCGTTTGAAGGAACTACTATCACGACACCAATTATGTCTCCTCCAGATTGGAATTTACGTTTTGAACTAATGTGTGATGCATCTGATTATGCAGTTGGTGCCGTACTTGGCCAAAGGACAGAGAAGAGGCCATGCGCTATTTATTATGCTTCACACACTCTTAATGATGCTCAAAAAAATTATTCCACCACTGAAAAAGAACTTTTAGCTGTTATTTTTGCTTTAGAGAAATTTCGTTCTTATCTTTTGAACTCTAAAGTAACAGTTTATTCAGATCATGCAGCTTTAAAGTACCTCAGGACAAAGAAGGATGCTAAACCAAGGTTGATTCGATGGATCCTTTTGCTCCAAGAGTTTGATGTAGAGATTAAGGACAAGAAGGGCAGCGAGAATGTGGTAGCCGACCATTTGAGTCGCATTGTAAGAAGAGAGGAGGAGCTGCCCCTTTATGAGACGTTTCCGGACGAACAACTTTTCCATGTAGAAGCACAAGAACCTTGGTATGCCGATTTGGTCAACTACTTGGTGGCTAGGACTTTTCCTAGCACATTATCACATGCAAGCAAGGTACGGATGAAGAAGCAAGCAAGACACTATATTTGGGATGAACCGTACCTATGGAAGAATTGTAGCGATCAAATTCTCCGTCGTTTGGTAGGAGCCGAAACTCACACTAATTTAAAACCCTGCAAAATGTCATCGTTAGTATGGATAAATAGGGTTCGATCAATCCGGGGAACTTGAAGGGTAATCGAGAATTAAAGTGTGAATGCAAACATAAGAAAAGAACAAGGGGGATTCAGATTTAGGATTAAATACTTACTGAAAATTATCAAAATAAAAACATAAATTAAATATATACAAGTGATCAAAAATTCCACACGAAGCAAAGCACAAAGAACCTCAAAATCATGCAAGACACGAACCAAAGAACAAATAGGCAGCAGGCATACAACGGCAATTCCTATGACTTAACTTAATTCCAATTTTAATTAGAGCCCTCAGCGGTCCATCTAATCGTTAAGACTTCACAAGTATTTAAAATTAACTCAGCGTATCACCCTAAACATAATGCTAATCGGTTTAAAGACACTCAGCGTAGAAATTAAACACGAAGAACATATAAGCACAAAAGCCAAATTGGAGACACATAAACAAGCAAGTCGTCACACATCTTATTTAAATATGCAAATTTTCAGAATTATGGTTACCCTATTAAGTGACTTAGACACAACAACTCAGCGTATGATGCAATCTAAATTACTTTGGCAAGTGAAATCGAGACCATTGGAACTGCCATGACAAGGGCAGCCCGCACGTACACGACTTTTATGCATAGAATTCATGAAAATTAATCAAGCAAATCATAGAAACATACACAAATATGCTACTGCCCCAATTCAAAGAAATCGTAAATCAAGCATGAAATTGTTTGTACAAATCGTTACATACATTCAATAGAAACCGAAATTATAACATGCACACAAAACCAAAATTAAACCAAGGATTATTACAACAAAGATTGTAACAAGGCAGAAAATAATACAAGCCATAGGGATGAATCACAACTTTAAAAACCTTGGAAGATTCGGCAAGATGTGGTGGAGTGCACGGATGAAGGTAGGTTAGGGTTCTTGCGATTTTGTGGTGGGAGAATGGATGTGTTTCGGCTTGATGATTTTCTTGCTTGACTTGAGAGAACTTTGGGCAGAACTTTGGCTAGTATTTTCGTGCAGAATGTGATGATCTTGAAGAGAGGCAGCCGGCCTCAATATATAGGGAGCAAAGAAAAACCCTACCCATTAAGGAATGGTGCAAAACCGGCAAGTAGTAAGAGTTCTTTCCTTTTCTTGTTTTGGCTGAATTCTTTTCCTTTTTGCACAAAGGTTTCTTACCAATTTGATGTAAGAATAATGCCCCTTTCCTTGTAAGATTCAGCTATTATACCTTCCCTTTTAGGGCTAGGACAAACCGGCCAAACCTTCCTTCTTCTTTTCTTCTTTTCTGAAATCGGCAGACTGACCTTTCGGCAATGATTCTAGCATAACTTTTTCCTCAAGAAAGCTTTTGATGCGATTCAAAATCCTATAGAAACTAGACTCAAAGGGCTTTCTCTGTATAAAATGGCTTCCCCAAGTTCATTGTGGTTCGTCAGGAAGAAATTCCGGAAGTTGACAGACAAATATCTGCCCGATTTTAATCAGGGTTCTTTATGTTTCTTCACTTCTCTCCTGTTTCTTCTAGGCTTGCATCCGAGCTCTCCTTGCCTCTTTAGGTCTTCTTTTCCTCTTGCTTCAAAGTTTCAATTGTGGAAATATTTTCAGAAAATTCAAGAAAATAAATTTGGTAAGTTTCAGCAAGAATTAATTTTCCCTATTCAAAATAGGTTTCCTTCTTCAATCCGATTTCCTAATTCATTTTAGTTTCCTAGACAAGCTAGGTTTCCTAATCCGAATAGGTTTCCTAATTTCAATCTTCGTCGTTTTTAGAAACGTCAAAGCATTTTTACGTTCCTGGTTCAATTAGGATTCCTAGTTTGATTAGGATTTGCCGAAACTTTCCTTTTTCAATATCATTGAGCACAATTTCATATTATTTCTGCCAAAGACTCAAGACTCACTCTAATGACTCGATTTTACACAAATAAGGGTTTAGCAAAGCATAAATGGAGGTAAAAACATATTAAGAACGTCGCATAAAATGCTCCTGTCATCGTTGCATTCCGGAAAGTGAGCACAAGTCCATTTTAGCATTTTGGAGGCGTGTGGAGGACACTTTGGACCGCGTAGGACAGCTTTGAAGGTGTTGGAATGTGGTTTCTATTGGCCATCGATCTTTAAGGATCCATACTTGCATTGTATGTCATGTGATAGGTGCCAAAGAACCGGAAATATTGGACCGAGGGATCAAATGCCACGCACACCCATCACGGAGGTTGAAATTTTTTATTTGTGGGGTATTGATTTCATGGGCCCTTTTCCTTCTTCAACAGGCTTTCTTTACATCTTATTAGCTGTGGATTATGTGTCTAAATGGGTGGAGGCGAAAGCCACACGAACTAATGATTCTAAAGTTGTTGCAGATTTCTTGAGAACTAACATCTTTTCTAGGTTTGGAGTGCCTCGCGTTTTGATAAGTGATGGAGGCTCACATTTTTGCAACCGAACCATAGAAGCTTTGCTCAAGAAATATGGCGTCACACATAAGGTTTCCACACCCTATCACCCTCTGACAAGTGGAATGGCGGAAGTTTCAAATCGAGAGATCAAGAGCATTCTGGAGAAAACTGTTGGCCCTACGAGGAAAGATTGGAGTGATCGACTCAACGATGCATTGTGGGCGTATAGAACTGCCTATAAGAAGCCTATAGGGATGTCTCCTTTTCGGATCATATATGGGAAGGCATGTCACTTACCCGTGGAGCTAGAACATCGAGCTTGGTGGGCTGTGAAGACCTTCAACATGAGCATTGATGCCGCCGGTCTCCATAGGAAGTTGCAACTTAATGAACTTGAAGAAATCCGCAACGATGCTTATGAGGCCGCATGGATTTACAAGGAGAAGACAAAAGCTTACCATGACAAGATGATACGGAGAAAAACGTTTCATGTGGGACAAAAAGTCCTATTGTTTTATTCTCGTCTTAAGCTTTTTCCTGGAAAATTACAATCTCGTTGGGTTGGTCCATTTATTGTTACTAACGTGTTTGCTCATGGTGCCATAGAAATTCAAAGTGACAATACAGATAAAGCATTTAAGGTGAATGGTCATCGACTTAAGCCATATTACGAGCCTTTTGTGGAGCAAACGGTTGAGGAAATACGAGTGGCGGACGCACCACCCTTGTCATGAACACACTTGGAGTCTAGGCTAAAGGACTTTAAATTTTAAGCGCTATATGGGAGGCAACCCATTTCAACCGAAAAAAGTGAAGGAGCCATCAACGAGAGTTTGCATTTTCTAAATCCCTACACTTTTATGGTTAAATTGTATATGTGTGAAATTTGTGGAATCTATTGTATGCTTAGAAATTACAATCGTATTTTCTGATTTACATTGAGGACAATGTAATTTTCTAAGTGTGGGGTGGAGATACATGTTTCACATGCTTTTAGTTTGTTTTTGTTTTTGTTTTTGGTTTGTTGTTTCGAATCATATAAAAAAAAAATTGAAAAATGCAGAAAATCCCAAAAAGAATCATGTGTTTTGTTTTTTTTTAAGTCTTAGGATGCCCCTAAAAAGTCTAGGATGATTATGTCTTGGAATGCATAGATGATGGTTTTACATTCACTTAAAGATTGAATTGTGAGTTCTATGAATTATGTGATCGGTATGAACATTTGAGATATGTTTTGATTGTAAAAGCATGCATGTTTTGGTTAGTTTTGTTCCCATAACAACCTATGTGAGCTTTTGTGCCTAAATGCTTTCTACATGTGTGATAAAAGATTAAATTGGCTGAAAAATTTGAATCATGAAACCTCATCATTCTTTGTATATTCAATGATTATGTGCTATAGCTTTTGATGGATTCTAGAATGCTAGAACTTGCTCTTGATGATCTTCGAAACTGTATAATCATAACATGCCTTGATTCTGAAAAGGATTGGAAACGTTTTGACTAGGATTACCACCATGGCCAAATAAGCATGTGCCCAATTTGTGCCCGTCGTGGGACTCCTTAGTTTTAATCCCTTTGAGCCTACATTGAGCTTTTCTTTTCAGCACCCTTAAACATTTCCCTTTTGCCTAGTATAGTTACATCTTTTCCCTTATCATTGAAACTTGGCAAAAGCTTGAAACCGAGAAGAAATTTTAACATGGTGTGATGTTATGAAACAAGTGTGGGGTGAACTTAGCTGAAATTTGTTTGAAATATTTTATGTGAGCCGTGCCTAAAAGAACAGAAGAGAGAAAAGAAAAAATCGGACAGAAAATAAGGAAAAAAAAAACAATAAGTCTGAAACAAAAGAAAAAGAATAGGCATGGCTTTGAATGAAAAATTGCTAAGTTCTCTCGTATTATGTTGTGAATTTGGAGTTTGTATCTATTTGAAGACCTATCATTGTTATATTTGATCTTTGTTCGTTTTCACAATGCTTTGGGAAAGAAAAGAATGAAGTTTGGGTCCAACTAAATGATATTTAGCCCATGGAGGGAAGGCATAAGGAGAATTGAGCTTTGCAAAGTTTTGGTGATATCTTTAAGCACCACTTATCCAAGAATTCTCACCTATGCAGCCGAGCCCCATTATTCTCCCTTTAAAACGTTTTCCATGATTCTTAAGATAGGTAAATTTGATTTGTGGAGATTTTCTCAAGAGTTAAGCATATGGTTTTGGTCCATTCGTGCACATAATTGTTACATGAGGTTTTTCCAGAAAATTATTCACAAAGTGCTTTCTTTCCATGAAATATGCAAGCTATTTGAATGCCTTACAATCTTTTCTCTTGCATATACTTTGAGTGAATTGCCATGATCAAATGAAAAGAAGAGAGTATGCCTAGTGAGGAGGATCGGATTAACCTTACATGTTGATGCTTATATGTTTGCTTCTCACTTATTCATGCCGTGATACATGTTTATGGAATTTGGAATTTGTGTGCTTACTCTCGAATGTTTAACTTGAAAGCTATGCATTCTTAAGATTATGAGACAATTGTTTTAGGGGCAGTAGTAGTTTTGTTTTTAATTTAATTTTGCTAAGGGACTAGCAAAAGCTAAGTGTGGGGTAATTTGATAGGAGCATTTTATGCGACGTTCTTAATATGTTTTTACCTCCATTTATGCTTTGCTAAACCCTTATTTGTGTAAGATCGAGTTATTAGAGTGAGTCTTGAGTCTTTGGCAGAAATAATATGAAATTGTGCTCAATGATATTGAAATAGGAAAGTTTCGGCAAATCCTAATCAAACTAGGAATCCTAATTGAACCAGGAAAGTAAAAATGCTTTGACGTTTCTAAAAACGACGAAGATTGAAATTAGGAAACTTCAGTTGATTAGGAAACCTATTCAGATTAGGAAACCTAGCTTGTCTAGGAAACTAAAATGAATTAGGAAATAGGATTGAAGAAGGAAACCTATTTTGAATAGGGAAAATTACTCTTGCCGAAACTTGCCTAATTTATTTTCTTGTATTTTCAGAAATAATCCTAGCGTGTGTAAGGAGGAAGAAGGTGTGTGGTGAGCATGTGGATACATGAGGAAGACATGGAATGGAAAGTGGTTACCAAATTCTAAATGGAAAAGGAAAGAAGTGAAGAGACATAAAGAACCCTGATTAAAATCGGGCAGATTTCTGTCTGTCAACTTGCAGAATTTCTGTGGAACGACTGACAAGGAATTTGAGGAAGCCCTTTTATACAGAGAAAGCCCTTTGAGTCTAGTTTCTACAGGATTTGGAATCGCATCAAAAGATTTCCTGAGCAAAAAGTTATGCTAGAATCAATGCAGAAAGGTCAGTCTGCCGATTTCAGAAAAGAAGAAAAGAAGAAGGAAGGTTTGGCCGGTTTGTCCTAGCTACAAAAGGGAAGGTTTAATTGCTGAATCATACAAGGAAAGGGACATTATTCTTACATCAAATTGGTAAGAAACCTTTGTGCAATAAGGAAAAGAATTCAGCCAAAATAAGAAAAGGAAGGAACTCTCAATACTTGCTGGTTTTGCACCAATCCTTAATGGCTAGGGTTTTCCTTTGCTCCCTATATATTGAGGCCGGCTGCCTCTCTTTATGATCATCACATTCTGCATGAAAATACTAGCAAAAGTTCTGCCCAAAGTTCACTCAAGTTCAAGGAAGAAAATCATCAAGCCGAAACACCATCTCTTCCACCACCACAAATCGCATCCTTTCCTACCTTTAACCGTGCACTCCACCACATCTTGCCAAATCATCCAAGGTTTTTAAAGTTTTGATTCATCCCTATAGCTTGTATTATTTTCTGCCTTGTTACAATTTTCGTTGTAATAATCCTTGAATTAATTTTTGTTTTGTATGATGAACATATTTTCGGTTTCTATTGAATGTATGTAACGATTTGTACAAACAATTTCATGCTTGATTTACGATTTCTTTGAATTGGGGCAGTAGCATATTTGTGTATGTTTCTATGATTTGCTTGATTAATTTTCATGAATTCGATGCATAAAAGTCGTGTACGTGCGGGCTGCCCTTGTCATGGCAATTCCAAGGGTCTCGATTTCACTTGTCAAAGTAATTTAGATTGCATCATACGCTGAGTTGTTGTGTCTAAGTCACTTAATAGGGTTACCATAATTCTGAAAATTTGCATATTTAAATGAGATGTGTGACGACTTGCTTGTTTATGTGTCTCCAATTTGGCTTTTGTTCTTATATGTTCTTCGTGTTTAATTTCTATGCTGAGTGTCTTTAAACCGATTAGCATTATGTTTAGGGTGATACGCTGAGTTAACTCTAAATACTTGTGAAGTCTTAACGATTAGATGGACTGCTGAGGGCTCTAATTAAAATTGGAATTAAGTTAAGTCATAGGAATTGCCGATTGTATGCTTGCTGCCCTATTTGTTCTTTGGTTCGTGTCTTGCATGATTTTGAGGTTCTTTGTGCTTTGCTTCGTGTGGAATTGTTGATCACTTGTATATATTTAATTTAGGTTTGTATTTTGATAATTTTCAGTAAGTATTTAATCCTAAATCCGAATCCCCCTTGTTCTTTTCTTATGTTTGCATTAACACTTTTATTCTCGATTACCCTTCAAGTTCCCCGGATTGATCGAACCCTATTTATCCATACTAACGATGACATTTTGCAGGGTTTTAAATTATAGTGAGTTTCGGCTCCCACCATTATCTAGAAGATTTCGGCATCAAAGGAAGGAAAAGAAAAGACTTGCTTGGCAAGAAAAGGAATTAGAATTCGGCACAAACTTGTTGTTGCCGAAACCCTAGCTCCTCTTCTCTCCTATATAAAGGGCACGGCAGCCCTTGAAACATCATCTTTTTCTCTCACAAAATACTAGCCAAAACTCTACCAAAGTGCCTCCACAAATCTTATACAGAAACTATAGTTGCCGAACCATCACCACCTCTCCAATTCGCAAGTCCTTTCATCTTCGAATTCATCCTTAGCTGAAGCATCTTCAAGGTTCTTCTAAAGTGTGATTCGACTAAACTCTTGGCTCTTTAGTTTTCTGTATGAATTGTGATTTAATGATGTATGATTTGTTGGATTATAAATTTTGGTTTGTATACTTTATTAAGGAATTCCGAATTTTATTATGGATTCATATATTGATAGCGAATTTGATTCAATGTTTATATATGATTTACGAATTTGATTTAGGGTTCCTATGATCTATTGTATGTATTTATACATGTTGTTTTTGTAAATAATTGGTTTAGGGCAGTAGGTTTTGCATGTTATTTTGATGTTGTTTGATTAATTTTCATTAGTTCGTGCATCACATATCGTGTGCTTAAGGGCTGACTTTGTGGCTTCTCCTTAGGTACCGATTTTATCTACCAAAATAATTTGGATTGCTTCATACGCTGAGTTGCTGTGATTTAGATTGTTTATTAGGGCGTTTATAACCATGAAAATTTACATGTTATAGCAAGGTGAGGTGACGCCATACTTGTTGCTTGTCTCTGATTCGACTAATTGTGCTTATGTGTTAATCGTGTTTAATTTCTACGCTGAGTGTCTTTAAACTGATTAATACTACGTTTAGGGTTATACGCTGAGTTAACTCTAGATAATTAAGAAGTCTTAACGATTATATGAACCGCTGAGGGCTCTAATTAGAATTGGAATTAAATTTGTCTAAGTGTTATGTGAAATATTGCTGCCTTGAATATTTTATTTCGATTAATGCATGTGTAAAGTGATTTTGTGTTATGTGTTCTTGTGGAGAAGATGATCATATGTAAATAATAGTGTTTAGTTTTTATTTTATAATCTTCGTTACATATAGATATTTAGATACAATTTCCAAACTCCCCCATATTTATTTATAATACTTTGTGAGAATTAAATGCCCTTGATTTTCCCGGATAGAACGATCCCTACTTGTCAATACTATACTCGACACAAGAAGGGTAATATATGTATGAGATTATTTTGCAGGTACAAATTGTGCTCGTAATATGGTCCCATCAATTTTTTGATGAAAATTAAAATTGAAGATGCCGGGGAAATTAAAATTGTTTAATTTGATGAAGTGTTACTTTGTAACAATTGTTTATTTGTTCATATTTCGCATTTTTTTATTTTTATAGTTTTAGTTTTTGGTTTTTCATTATTGCCGAAAAGTTTGTATAAATATAGTTAGAATTTACTTGCTTATCATGTGATATATGTTTATTACACTTAGTTAATTACTAGAGTATAAAGGTTTATTTGTGTTTTATTTACTTTGGTTTTCGAGGGGAAGAAGGAATAGGTAAGGTCGCTATTGTCAATTTATAGCCTTAACCCTTCATACGAATGATGCCTTAGCAAATCCGCTTTTATGAACAACCGGGAAACAGGGTAGTGCCCTCCCAACTCATACGAGCGATGCTTTGGCAAATCCATTTTTATGAGGTTGAGGGCGGCTTTTATTAGACAATAGTGGTACTGTCAACACAATATTCCAAACTGAGTAAGGGGCAAAATGGTTCGCCTATTAGTTCGTTTGTTTCTAGTATGTTGTCAAGGTTTGTTTAACTAGATCTCAAGGGTCATAGACTGCTATCTCTTCTCTGTGAAGGGGGCGATAGGGAGTTCGCACTCCGTGGTAACCAACAACGAATCTTGATGGAGAGGTTATCCAAACACAAAGTACCTGCAAAACAACTTCATACACATAATACCCTTCTTTTGTCAATTGTAATTAGGACAAGTAGGGATCGTTCTATCCGGGGAAATCAAGGGCTTTCAATCACACAAAGTGTTGCACATAGAAAGGGGGGTGTCGAATTTTTATCTAATTTTTTACGAATTTAATTCCTAAATTATTATATACAATTGATCAACATCTTCCACACAATCACAAGACACAAAACTCATTACACATGCAACGAAATTAAAACAAGTAATAGGGGCAGCAAGCAAATATCGAATTCAAGATCAATTAAGTTCCAATTTAATTAGAGCCAACGCGGTATATCTAATTATTCAAAACATCACAAGTATTTAGAATCAACTACGCGTATAATCCTAAACATAGTACTAATCGGTTTAATAACACTACGCGTAGAAATTAAACACAAATAGCACATAAGCACAGTATGTTGAATTGGAACATGTTAGCAGGTATGGCGTCACTCATCCCACATCGACATGTAAATTTCAAGAATTACTCTAGCCCTTAGATAAATACACATTAAAATCAACTACGCGTATGATCCAACATGTATTAAATCGGCAAGTGAATTCAACACCTAGATAACACTCATGGCCTTCGAATGCATCTAGACATCTCCTTCGGTTGCACACGAATTAAGGAAATAAACCTAATTAAATCAAGAAAACATGCGAAAGCCTACTGCCCATCATACCATATTCAATTACATAACATGCATAATTCGGCAATTAAACATAAGAAAACCAAACAATTATAACAAGAATTCGGAAATCCCATGAATAAATAACAAAACCAAAATCGGATCCAAGAATCAATACATAATTCATAGACAAATTAATGTATAAATACAAAGAAATCAAAGCCATTGAAATATTACAATCCAAGTGACAACCTTGTTTAAGAAATCGGCAATAGGATTGGTGTTGATGATTGGAACGATTTTGTGTGAGGTGGTGGATGGTGGTTCGGCCTTGTTCTTGGTAAGAATTTTTGGAGAGAAATTGGCAGAGTTTCGGCAAGTGTTTGTGTGGAAGAGAAGATGATTTTCTGAATTTGAAGTGTGGTATTTATAGAGGAGAGGGAAGACTAGAGTTCGGCAAAGAATCCTTCACAAGAAATCCGAATCCCCTTTGGTTTTGGTTTCGGCAAAGACTTGATCTCTTCATGCAATTTCCGAATTATCCCCTGAACAAAAGCTGAATTGTTGCAAAATAATCTCTTCAATTTTCGCTTTTAATTCGGCAACAAGTAATTGTACAAGGCTTCATATTGAGTCCACATTCATTCCATGCTTTGCTCTTTTCTTCTTTTCCGAAAATCCAAAGATAATTGCTGAAAAACTCTTCAAATTATCTCTTGAATTTAATCAACAAATAATTCAGCAATTATCAATGAATTATGCTTGAGAAGTTGTCCACATTCGGCAAAAGAATTCTCCTTCATTATTTCCAAAAGCTGCCGGCCTTGAAGACTCCTCCACAAGTTCTTCCTCTTTTATCTCAAGCAAAATCCGAAAATCCCATAAAATTATAGAATTATCTCTCCTTTATTCTTTCTTGGCCGGCCATGAGGAGTCCCATTCCATCTCTTCTTCTTTGAAAGCTCACGGTACAATCCTCTCCTTTGCCGAAAATTACTTCTTCATTTATCATAGTAATTCGGCAGAAATTCCCTCAAGATATTATCTCCTTCTTTATCTCCAAGTAAAATCAAATTCGATTTGGATTCTCATTCTTGAACTCCACGGCAATGCATCTTCATTTTGCCGAAATAATTCCTCCATTTCACTTCAATTATCTTCTCATGAATTCCTGAAAATAAGATTGAGAAATAAATCATGAAGAAGATAAAAATATGTAGCACAATTATTATGAGTAAGAGTCCTAGATAGATAAGGAATCCTAGTCCAACAAGGAGTTGTATTTTCAATGAAACTCTTTCGACTTTTCAAAAACGTCGAGCATTTGTAGACTCCTTGTTCGACTAAAACTCCTCAATTCGTAGACTTCAATTTGGACTCAAACTTGTGGAATCCTTATCCAACTGGGATTCCTACTTTAGTAAGGATTCCTTTTCCAACTAGAGTTCTAGTTGAAAAAGGAGTCCTAGTTGCAATCAAACTCTTATTAGGAATCCTAGTTCAATAAGGACTCCACCATAATTATGCATTTTAGCAATTTTTAGCACAAACCGAATCCACACAAGTATTAGAAATGATGAACAATGAAAAATTCAATTCCGACAAGTTCCTAGTCAAAACAGGTTTCCTAGTCCAAACAGGATTCCTAGTACAACAAGGAGTCCTACTCAAACTAAAATTCTTCAAAATTCGACATTCCTGCATTTTTAGCTCAATTTATACACTAACACTTGCCAACGACTCCAACATGACTCAATGACTCTATATTACAACAATAAGGGATAAGAATTGCATAAATGGGGGTAAAAACATATTAAGAACGTCGCATTTTATGCTCCTATCAAGTCTTGCCTTGCTCCATGATAGAACTTTCCTTCTAGCCTTCTGAAACCACAGAATGTTGTGTCTAGACGATAGCACCTAGGCCGCACGACCGCCGAGCTTCAAAACCTAAAGTAGATTGAGTACGAGTATGTCTTAAAGCTTGAATTAAAATGTTACCTTTAATCTTTGAGGTATATCGGATAAAAGCATGATACTACCTTGGACTGTTTCAGCCCATTGCACTGTTATCTCCTCTGCTACACGTACCTCGAATTTTAAAGTTATGAATAAAAGCAATTAGACACTAAGGGATCAACCTGTTTGTTTGTTGTGCCATTTTCGGCAATATCATGAAACATAATTACGAATTCTTTATTATTTGTTAAACCGAATACTTGTTTGATAAATGTAAGTTTTGTGATACTTTGGTATATATATTTACACTTGTTAGAAATTTTTACACTTTGTTATTCTTCAATTATTCGTTTCTTATTGTTAAGCTTATAATTTACAATTGTTAAAATTTCGTTATTGTTTTCATATCACTAACTCATATTACTAACCCCTAATTCTAACTATATTTATACAAACTTTTACTTGCTTTTCGTTTTAGTTTTTAGTTATTAACAACTTGGTCTTCACAAATTCTCAGGTACATGAATGTCCATCATTCCAGATTGTTCACAAGAAATTGAGGATCGATTAAACAGAATTTGTGAAGACAGAACTGAACAAGCATCACCGAGTACACCATTGTTTGAGCATCAATTCGTCTCCCCCACATCATCACTTTTTGAACGTGACATAGCATCTCCATCGTCACCATTTCCATCAAACGTCTCGTGTGAACTTAATCCTTTGTTCCACGAAGATCCGGAGTTTGAGCTACTTACAAGTCCATTCCCTACACATCTGAATTTCGACTTACCTGATCCACCACAACAAATGGGTTCTATCAGAGAGCAGAATGGACACGTCACAGATGAGGGCATGGCACCTTCCAACATCACCTATCCGACAGTTGCAACTGGCAAGTCGGATGATTTTTAGCTAAAGAGTGGATTTCTGCATCAATTGCCGAAATTCCATGGTCTTTCCGGAGAGGAGCCGAACTCACATCTACAACAATTCCAGTTTACTTGTGAAACCATGTGTCCTAGAGGAGCTGACATTCAACACGTGAAGATGAGAAACTTTCCATTTTCACTAGAGGACAAGGCAAGGACATGGTTGTTCACTATACCATCTGGACGAATTGTTTCATGGAACACTATGGTGAACAAGTTCCTTCTCAAATATTTTCCAGCATCTAGAGTGACTCAGCTGAGGAGTCAGATAACTGGAATCAAGAAAGCACATGATGAGCCATTTTATGAGTACTATGAGCGTTTCAAAACATTGGTGTCATCTTGTCCAGCTCATGGCATTTGCCGAGGTCTCCTTTTACAATACTTTTATGAGGGGATGCGTGATTTGGACAAAGAGTTTCTTGATTCAGCTGCTGGAGGATCGTTTTTGGAGAAGACAAACGAGGAGGCCACTACACTCTTGGAGACACGTGCATTAAAGAACCAACAATTCGGGCCTCAAGTCCGAACCAAGCAAGTGCATGAGACAAGGGTCAATCCGGCTCTAGAAGAAAAGGTTGACAAGCTTGCCAACGTGATGGCACAAATGATGTTTTCGTAAATATCATGATCTATTGTATGTATTTATACATGTTGTTTTCGTAAATAATTGGTTTAGGGCAGTAGGTTTTGCATGTTATTTTGATGTTGTTTGATTAATTTTCATGAGTTCGTGCATCACAAATTGTGTGCTTAAGGGCTGACTTTGTGGCTTCTCTTTAGGTACCGATTTTATCTACCAAAATAATTTGGATTGCTTCATATGCTGAGTTGCTGTGATTTAGATTGTTTATTAGGGCGTTTATAACCATGAAAATTTACATGTTATAGCAAGGTGAGGTGACGCCATACTTGTTGCATGTCTCTGATTCGACTAATTGTGCTTATGTGTTAATCGTGTTTAATTTCTACGCTGAGTGTCTTTAAACTGATTAATACTACGTCTAGGGTTATACGCTGAGTGTCTTAACGATTAGATGAACCGCTGAGGGCTCTAATTAGAATTGGAATTAAATTTGTCTAAGTGCTATGTGAAATATTGCTGCCTTGAATCTTTTATTTCGATTAATGCATGTGTAAAGTGATTTTGTGTTATGTGTTCTTGTGGAAAAGATGATCATATGTGAATAATAGTGTTTAGTTTTTATTTTATAATCTTCGTTACATATAGATATTTAGATATAATTTCCAAACTCCCCCATATTTATTTATAATGCTTTGTGAGAATTAAATGCCCTTGATTTCCCCGGATAGAACGATCCCTACTTGTCAATACTACACTCGACACAAGAAGGGTAATATATGTATGAGATTATTTTGCAGGTACAAATTGTGCTCGTAATATGGTCTCATCACTCTCTATTTTTCTGTAATTTTACGATACTTTGTCTATGTAGATTGCATGTTTTTATGGTTGTCGAATTTGGTTTTTATTTATATTTATGAACTTCGAATGCATGCGATTTTTGTATGACAAATTATAATCTCAATATGAAACGATTTCTATGTATAGTATTCGGACAACATGTATCTTCATTGTTCTTGATTTGTTTCAGTTTATTTTCTGAGTTTGTGTGCACATGATTTCAATGCTTGGATGTAGCCTCGATCAAGGTTGTGTTTGAGTGTTGATTTCATTCGCCGAATTAATATAAATTGAATTATATGCTGAGTTGGTTTGATTTGTATTTGTTCTTAGGGCAAGAATAATTCTGGAAATTTACACGTTAAATAAGATGAGTGACGCCATACTTGTTGCATTTCTCCAATTAGACTCTTGTGCTTATGTGTTCTTCGTGTTTAATTTCTACACTGATTGTCTTTAAACCGATTAGCATAAAGTTTAGGATTACACGCTGGGTTGATTCTAAATACTTGAGAAGTCTAGTAATGATTAGATAACTGCTGAGGCTCTAATTAGAATTGGAACCGAAAAATATGTCGAAACTTGTTGCCTTGAGTCCTTGCATGTGATTGTTACATGTTTAGAGTGTTTCCTATGAAATGTATTGTGTGGAGATGTCGATCATATGTATATAGTAGCTTATGATTTATTTTCGTGCAGTAGCTTTGTTTTAGAATAAACTTTCAAATCCCCCATATGATTCTGTTAACACTTTTGTTTTCGATTACCCTTCAATTTGGTAAAAATGTGAAAAGTAAATGGTGAATCAGTAAAACAGTAAAAGGTAAAAGGGTAAACAGTAAAAGTAAAATGGTAAATAGTAATATGACTTTGACCATTTATTGTTTGACCATTAAATGTTACTGTGGAATTATCGTAAAAAGATAAAAGCTGGTTAAAAGGGTTTTACGATGAAATAACCAGTAAAAGAATTGATCGGACTCGGGATGGGTGTCCTGAGTAATTTTGGACGTAAATTGTTTCGGTATATGCGGCGTAATTCCTATTCTGATAACTAGAAGAAAAAAATTGGGATGTTTCGGGACGAGTGAGGATGTCCGTAGATTTAACTTTTATAAAATAATTTTGAGTTCTGGAATATTTATAAATACGTATCTGTTATAGGTCGAGAGATTACTCGACGTGACGAGAGCTCGGAATAGCGGGAAGCTCGGCCGTAGTGTGAGTGAATTTTATTTCATTTTATTTGAAATAAATGAATGCATAAATATTGGTTTGAAATGAAATTTAATTTTGCTTTATGATTTCTTAAGCATGAAATGAATTATCTGACACACACACACACACACACACACACACATATATATATATATATATACCTTAGATGTTTATGAATTTAATATTTTTGTGAAATATGAATTTGAGTTATATATTGACGACTATTTTTAATAGTACGTACATTTATCCGAAAATCCGTAATTTGATGATTTCACTATTTGTGAATTTTACGACATGTGAGACATATCGATGTTATATATATGTTTTCTTTTTTATATTATTTTACGGCATGTGGGACAAGTCGGTTATACATATTTTCTTCGAGGCTATTGTTCTATTTAATTATATTTATGAGCCTCAGATGTGCGGTCGGGGACCGTACTGATTTACGATATATAGGGGAAGCGTGTTTCCGGTTTGTTTTCAGATTTTATTCACTATATCAGGGTCCGATATATTATATCTAGCTAGTCTATACAGAGGTATACCTTGACCACACGATGGATGATTTGACCAGACATGTCAGACTCGCCTCGGTGGTCGACCGTTTGAGGGTACGCTCTTTACCTTGAGCCCACGCGAGGGATGATTTGACCAGATCGGTCAGACTTGCCTCGGTGGTCAACCGTTTGAGGAGTTTGGGAATGGGCCAATGGGATTGGTCCAGTCATTTATTATTTGGTTTTCGAAAATATATTCTTCTAAAAATATTATTGGATTATTCGATATACAGCGGGGTTAATTTATAACCACGATTTTTCTAAAACGTGAGACGTTTTATTAAAACGCATGCATTGTGGTTTTTCTTTATAAAATTTTGGGAAAGTAATATAATACTTTTATTAAATGTATTATATTAATTTTTTTTATCCACTCACTCTAACGTTTTTAATTTACTTTCCCCTAGGACCTTCATTTTAAATCACCCAGTGTGCAGATTAGTTTATCAGATGTCAAGAGTACACGGAGTCGAGGCATAGTCTTCATCATCGTATTTGCTTCCGCTTGGTGGGATCTGTTGATCTTTTACCTTTTTATTTTGTAATTCCAGTTCATTGTATTAGACTTCTCTGATTACCTGTGAGCCAATTGAGTAATAGTTAAGATTAATTTTGTGCTTATTTGTGGCGGTTGTTGTGATTTGGGGAGCAGATGGCTGGGTGTTGAGGATGAAACTGGATTTAGAAGTGTTTTTGTTCGTTGCAGGTTTTAGAGTTATCCATCATAAGATTGACTTATCGATTTATCGATAGAGTTAGTCTTAAGGTGGTCCCCGCAGGGCCTAATCCGGGGCGGGTCCTGTCATTTTTCCTTATATATTTCTCTAATTTTTAACAAGTAGTTACGACTCATTTTAACAAATAATCGAGTTTCAGTCGAGATTAGACGTTATCGAAATCCATCAAAACCAAAATTTTTATTATTCTAGGGACCTCTTAATACCAACGGGAGTGAACTTTTAACTCATATCATCAATTTTCCCTTATTTTTCCTTACATTTTTCTCTAATTTTTAAAAAGTAGGTTCTTTAAATCCACCAAAAACCAACTTTTATGTTCTTCTAGGGACCTCCCAAAACCTACAAGAATGATCTTTTTCTTTATTTCTTTAATTTCACAACATTTTTCTTGAAATTTTAACAAATAATCAAGTTTCAGGTCGAGATTTGACGTTCTCAAAATTTACCAAAACCCAACGTTTTATTCTTCTAGGGACGTCTTAATACCAACGAGAGTGAACTTTTAAGTCGTATCTTCAATTTTCCATATTTTTCCTTACATTTTTCTCTAATTTTTAACAAGTAGTTATGGATCGTAAGTTTTTTTTTTTATTTATTTAATAAGGGCAAAAAGGCCCTAGAAAAACAAGCAAAGAAACTAAACAGCCATGCTCGTATTTACAAGCCTAACTCTAGCGACTCCAACAATATCATCCTAAAGAGCCTCAGAAACAAAGGTAGGAGGATTAGAGAAAGTGCAGACTCCAACCGCATGAAGAGTATTGTTCTTGGTTAAAAGGTCTGCAACCATGTTTCTTTCCCTGTGGATATGCTGCAGCTGCACATACTCAAACTCATGCATCATGCCTTTGCAATTGTGGAGAATGGTACTGATGGAGGTGTTATCCAAGCACAAAGTACCTGCAAAACAACTTCATACACATAATACCCTTCTTTTGTCAATTGTAGTTAGGACAAGTAGGGATCGTTCTATCCGGGGAAATCAAGGGCTTTCAATCACACAAAGTGTTGCACATAGAAAAGGGGGGTGTCGAATTTTTATCTAATTGCCTACTGATTTTTACGAATTTAAGTCCTAAATTATTATATACAATTGATCATCACCTTTCACACAATCACAAAACACAAAACTCATTACACATGCAACAAAATTAAAACAAGTAATAGGAGCAGCAAGCAAATATCAAATTCAAGATCAATTAAGTTCCAATTTAATTAGAGCCAACGCGGTATATCTAATTATTCAGAACATCACAAGTATTTAGAATCAACTACGCGTGTAATCCTAAACCTGGTACTAATCGGTTTAATAACACTACGCTTAGAAATTAAACACAAATAGCACATAAGCACAGTATGTCGAATTGGAACATGTTAGCAGGTATGGCGTCACTCATCCCACATCGACATGTAAATTTCCAGAATTACTCTAGCCCTTAGATAAATACACATTAAAACCAACTTTGCGTATGATCCAATATGTATTAAATCGGCAAGTGAATTCAATACCTAGATAACACTCATGGCCTTCGAATGCATCTAGACATCTCATTCGGTTGCACACGAATTAAGGAAATAAACCTAATTAAATCAAGAAAACATGCAAAAGCCTACTGCCCATCATACCATATTCAATTACATAACATGCATAATTCGGCAATTAAACATAAGAAAACCAAACAATATAACAAGAATTCGGAAATCCCATGAATAAATAACAAAACCAAAATCGGATCCAAGAATCAATACATAATTCATAGACAAATTAATGTATAAATACAAAGAAACAAAAGCCATTGAAATTACAATCCAAGTGACAACTTTGTTGAAGAATTCGGCAAGTGGATTGGTGTTGATGATTGGAATGATTTTATGAAAGGTGGTGGAGTATGGTTCGGCTATGTTCTTGGTGAGAATTCTTGGAAGCAATTCGATCGGCAGAGTTTTGGCTAGTTTAAGTGAGGAAGAGAAGATGATTTTTCTGAAAATATGGCATGCTATTTATGAGAAGCATGGGAACCTAGGGTTCAGCCAAAACCCTAGGGTTGTTGCCAAAAATTGCTTTGGTCAAAGGCTGAATACTTGCTTCAATTATCTCTTCAATTATCATTAACTTAATTCAGCAAAATATCTTGAACCAAGCATCAAATTCAGTCCACATGCAGCCCTTGTCTTTCTCTTTAATTTCTGCCGAATATCCTAGGATAATGGCTGAATAAATCTTCACAATATCTCTTGATTTAATCTTGAATTAATCAGCAATACTATCTTGAATCTTGAGCACAAAATGGTCCACATTCGGTCTTTGTTCAGCCTTGATTCTCTCCAAATAAAATCAGTAACCTCCCATGAAAGTTACCATGGTAAATCGGCAAAAGCTCCCCATGAATATTAGAATTTATCTCTTCCTTTATCTCCACATAAAATCTGAAAATAAAGAAAAGAAATACAGAATTAATTCATGTAATAAACTTGTCCTAATCTAGACAAATAATGTCTTAAAAAGACATATATGTAATAGATAAGATCATTAGTTTAGGAAAGTTTCCAATTCAAATCAAGGAACTTACTAGATCGAGAAAGTTACTAGAATAGGAAAATCGAAATAGGAAAGTCACGGAATATACAGTCATAGTTCAAGTAGGACTTTCCTAAACAGGACATTTCCTAATCCAAATAGGATTCTAAATTTTCCCTCACATGTTTCAGAAACGACGAACAATAAAGAATTCAAATTCCGATAAGGTTCCTAGTCAAAACAGGTTTCCTAGTCAAAACAGGATTCCTACTCAAACTAGAACTCTTCACATTTTCCGACAATTTCTGCATTTTACGCTCAATTTGTACACCAACTCTGCCAAAGACTCCAAACACGACTCAATGACTATATTACAACAATAAGGGTTAAGAATTGCATAAATGGGGGTAAAAACATATTAAGAACGTCGCATTTTATGCTCCTATCAGGTACCAAGAGGGTGCAAGTCTATGCAATCACTTTCCAAGAGGTTGACCAAAGTGCTGGAATCAGATTCAATCAAAAATTTTGTAATGTGAAGACTAGCAGCCAGCTGCAAACCATAGAACAAGCCCCAGGCTTCAGCTTGAAGGACCTCACCAGCCCCTATATTGGCCATAAAACCTCCACACCAGGAGCCAGAGTCATCCCTTATAACACCACCTGCACCAAGATCTCAATTTCTCATTCTAGAGCCATCAACATTCAGCTTAAAGAAACCAGGGATAGGCCGAGATAAGGCTTCAGCATGTCTAAAAAGATGGACTTTAGACTTAGCCATAGCCTTGTTCCAAACAGCAACATAGCTAAAAATTACCTCAGCAGGATTGTAAGGATATTAAAAGTTTTCATCAAAAATACATCTGCATCTCCACTTCCAGATAAACCAGCAACAGAAGGCAAAGAAGACATTGCAATCCATATTATTGATGTAGCATCTGGTTTGCATCGTATTAGCATAGAGCCAACCATCCCAGTCCAGCACAAAGGTAGCAACCATGTTTGTGGGAATGTTACAGGAATTCCATACATTTTAGCTTGAGGACAGTCCCTAAACAGATGCAGCAGATCTCAGGCACTCCATTGCAGTGATGACAGGAAGAATCAGAAGAAATATTCCTTCTTACTCTCTGGACATTTGTAAGAACTTTGCAAGAAACAAAGGTCTACATAAAGATCTTCAGTTTAGAGGGGATATGCATAGCCCAAAGTTTAGGCCATTTGTAATTCTGGAAATGTTGCTCATCACACAGCAACTTATAGGCAGATGATGGGACCATAATACGAGCACAATTTGTACCTGCAAAATAATCTCATACATATATGTTACCCTTCTTGTGTCGAGTGTAGTATTGACAAGTAGGGATCGTTCTATCCGGGGAAATCAAGGGCATTTAATTCACACAAAGCATTATAAATAAATATGGGGGAGTTTGGAAAGTGTATCTAAACATCTATATGTAACGAAATTTAAACCTAAAATTATTATTTACATATGATCATCTTCTCCACAAGAACACATAACACAAAAACACATACACATGCATTAATCGAAAATAAGAGATTCAAAGCAGCAACAATTCACATAGCACTTAGACAAATTTAATTCCAATTCTAATTAGAGTCCTCAGTGGTTCATCTAATCGTTAAGACTTCTTAATTATCTAGAGTTATCTCAGCGTATAACCCTAAACATAGTATTAATCAGTTTAAAGACACTCGGCGTAGAAATTAAACACGATTAACACATAAGCACAATAAGTCGAATCAGAGACATGCAACAAGTATGGCGTCACCTCACCTTGCTATAACATGTAAATTTTCATGGTTATAAACGCCCTAATAAACAATCTAAATCACAGCAACTCAGCGTGTGAAGCAATCTAAATTGTTTTGGTATATAAAATCGGTACCTAAGGAGAAGCCACAAAGTCAGCTCTTAAGCACACGATTTGTGATGCACGAACTCATGAAAATTAATCAAATATCATCAAGAACATATATAAAAACCTACTGCCCTAAACCTATTAATTACGAAATCAACATGTAAAATTATATACAATATATCATAAGAACTCTAAATCAAATTCAGCAATCACATATAAACAATGAATCAAATTCGCAATCAATATATGAATCCAAAGTAAAATTTGGAAATCCTTAATAAAGTATACAAACCAAAAGTTATAATCCAACAAATCATACAACATGATATTATAATTCATACAGAAAACTAAAGAGCCAAGAGTTTAGTCGAATCACACTTTAGAAGAATCTTGAAGATGCTTCAGCAAAGGATGAACTCGAAGATGAAAGGATGGTGCGAATTGGAGAGGTGAAGATGGTTCGGCACTATAGTTTCTGTATAGGATTTGTGGAGGCACTTTGGTAGAGTTTTGGCTAGTATTTTTGTGAGAGAAAGAGATGGTTTTTATGTGTCAAAACCGTTCTTTATATAGAGGCAAAGGTAAAAGAATTCGGCAGCAACTAGGGTTTACAAAACCTAGTTTTTCCCAAACTTATCCTGCTAGCAGATTTGACCTTCGTGTAAAGATTATGGAATATCTCCCTCTAGAAAATAGCTATTGAGGTGATTCCAACTGATTTGGAAATTAGACTCCCGTAACTTTCCATCCATATGTGGCACGCCATCTGGTTCAAAGTGAGCTATCCAGGAGAGTTCGTTGAAGTTGGATGAAGTACACAGGAATTCTGCCGAATTTTAATTAGGATTTGTTGCGATTTTTCTTCCTCTTTTTCTGAATTATCCCTTCCTTTTCTCTTGAGTTTGTTGCTGAATATCCCTTGGATAATAGCTGAATAATCTTACAATATCTCTTCCATTTATCCTTGATTTAATTCAATATAAAACCTAAATGAACTTGCATGGAATCAAGTCTAGATTCATTTAGGTTTTCTTCTTTTAATTTTAGAAACAAGCTTTCCTTCTTTGATCCAAATTCTTCTTCTCATGTAATCTGAATTCTTCTTCTCCACTTTGTATAATTCAGAATTAATTCTTTTTCTTACTTGCCGAATTCTTCTCTTGCATTGCATGTGCACGGCATGCATTCCTTCTTTCTTGATCGACAAACTTCATTGGCATGTGCTCGGCATGCTCTTCATTTAATCCAATTTCTCTTCTTTTAATTCCCTGAAAATAATTAAGAAAATAAATATATGTTAGGGAAATAATATTATGTATGCCGAATTCAATTAGAGTAAGAGTTCGATTCCATTTAGGTTTCCTGGTTCAACAAGGAGTCCTACTTTCACTAAAACTCTTAAAACCTTCGACGTTTTCAGGAACGTCGAGACATTGTAGACTCCTAAACCGATTAAGACTCTTATTTGCATAAGGAGTCCTACTTTGTATCAAACTCTTAACTTAAGAATCCTAGTTCAAATCAAACTCTTCACAAATTCATCATATTTCGACATTTAAGCTCTTTTCACATATCAACTCTACCAAAGACTCCGACTCGATTAAACGACTCTATAAAACAATAATAAGGGTTAAACAATTACATAAATGAGGGTAAAAAACTTTAAGAACGTCGCATATTATGCTCCTATCAACTATCCCACACTTAGCTTTTGCTAGTCCCTCAGCAAAACAAAATACAAGACTCTACTAAAACAAACTGCTGCCCCTAAACCAATTGTCTCAGGATCTTTCAAACACATAGCTTTCAAGTTAAACATTCAAATGTAAGCGCGATAATCCCAAGCGTCATAGACATGTTTCATGGCATGAATAAGTGAGAAGTGAGAAAATAAGCATGTCAACATGTCAAGTTAATTCAATCCTCCTCCTAGGTATACTCTCTTCTTTTCACTCATGATATGGCAATTATTCACTCAAAGTATATGCAAGAGAATCGATTGTAAGGCAACAAATAGCTCGCATATTTCATCAAATCAAAGCACTTTGTGAATAATATTATCAAAATAAACTTCATATAACAACTATGTGCACAAATGAACCAAAACCATAAGCTCAACTCTTGAGATAATCTCCACATACAAAGTTCACCTATTTTAAGAATCATGAGAGATCTTTACAAGGGAATATAATGGGGCTCGGCATAAGGTATTCGTATTTAGGATAATGGTGAGAAAATGTCACCAAGACTTAGCAAAGCTCAATACTCCTTATGACTTCACTCCAAGGGCCAAATTTCATTATGTTGGACCCAAACTTCATTCTTTTATTCCCCATAACAAAGTGAACATGAACAAAGGTCAAGTATAACAATAATAGACCTTCAATTATTAAACAATCTCCAAATTCACAACAAGAACTCAATCCAAAACTTTTCTTTTCTTTTGTTGCCGAATTTTTTTCTTTCTTTCTTTGATTTGTTTCGGCACAAATTTTTCTTTTTATTTTCTGTCCGATTTCTCTTTTTGTTTCGGCAATCATATTTCTTTCATGCTTTTGGATTGGCTCACCCCACACTTGCTTCAAATCATCACTCCAAATCACAATTCCACAATAAAAATTAAGTTTTACCAAGTCTTGATAACAAGGGTTAGGATAAAACTATTCTAAGCACAAGGAATGTGTATCATGGTGATGAAATAAAATGGCTGAATTTCGACTCAAAGAGGTTAAAACTAAGGAGTCACACGACGGGTACAAATTAGGCACATGCTTTATTTGGCTTTAGTGGTAATCCTAACAAGATCATCTCAATCATATTCGAAATCAAGGCATTTTATGAATAATAGTCTCAAAAATCATCAAGAGTGAGTTCTAGCATTCTAGAGTTCATTAGTCATTGAATATTCAAAGAATGATGAAGTTTAGAATAAATTTCTACCATTTATTATATTTATCGCACAAGAAGAAAGTATTTGGCACGAAAGCTCACATAGAATATTATGGAAATAATTTAACTCAAACATGCATGCTTTATTGTATGTCAATCATAATCTCACATGTTCATACCAATCACAATGTCTATGAAACTTACAATTAATTTTTATGATTATGGAAAACAGTCATCTATGCATTCAAAGATATAATCATCATCGACTCATTTAGGGGCATCTATGACTCAATCTTAACTAAAAACAAACGAAAATTTTTAAATTTTTCTGAACTTTTCTTTTTCTGACTCGAAATAATTAAAATAAATATAACAAAAACATAACAAAACACATGGAAACATGTATCACTACCCCACACTTAGAAAATTACATTGTCCTCAATGTAAATCAAAATAATGTTGTAATTTCTAAGCATATGATACATCACACATCTCCATTTATACAATTCAACCAAAAAAGTTTAGGGATAAGAAAATGCAAACTCTCGTAGACGGCTCCTTCACAATTTTGGTTGTAATGAGTTGTCTCCCATGCAGCGCTTAGTTGTTTATAGTCCATTAGCCTAGACTCTTTTCCTGCATACTAGGATCTTGGTGCGTCCTCCATATTAATTTCTTCAATGGTGTGCTCCTCAAAAGGCTCGTAATAAGGTTTGAGTCGATGCCCATTTACCTTAAATGTTTTTCCTATTTCAATACTCTGAATTTCAATAGCACCATGAACAAACACATTAGTAACAACATAAGGACCAACCCAACGTGATCGTAATTTTCCAGGAAATAATCTAAGACGAGAATGAAATAACAAGACTTTTTGACCAATGTCAAACGTTTTTCTCCTTAATTGCTTGTCATGATAAACTCTCGTCTTCTCTTTGTAAATCCAAGCGGCATCATATGCATCATTTCGTATTTCCTCAAGCTCGCTTAATTGCAATTTCCTGTGCAAACCTGCCATATCTAAGTTCATGTTGAACTCTTTAACTGCCCACCACGCCTTGTGCTCTAGTTCCACTGGGAGATGACGTGTTTTGTCGTATGTAAGCCTAAAGGGAGACATCCCTATAGGCGTCTTGTAGGCTGTCCTATATGCCCACAAAACATCACCAATCGTTCCTTGTTGAGCCAACAGTTTTCTCTAAAATCTTCTTGATCTCCCTATTTGAAACTTCTGCCATTCCACTTGTCTGAGGGTGATATGGGGTGGAAACTTTATGAGTTACTCCATATTTCTTGAGTAACGCCTCTATAGTTCTATTGCAAAAGTGTCATACGTTTTACACATGGTATACGCATCTTTAAAAATTGTAGGCCAAAAGAATCCTCAATCCAATACTTTAAGGGCTGTCTTCTTAGGTCCAAAATGACTTCCACACCCCTCATTGTGACAAAAAGCTAGGATCGACCTATGCACCTCTTGTGGGACACATCTTCGAATGATCTGATCACTACAATGCTTCCATAGATATGGATCATCCCATATGTAGTGTCGAGCTATCTTTTTGATCCTTACCTTGGCTGCATGCAAAAATGTACTAGGAAAAGTCTTAGTAACTAAGTAATTTACAATATCAGCATACCAAGGTTCATGTGTCTCAATACGAAAGAGCTGCTCATCTGGGAAGGACTCTCTGAATGGGAGCGTATCCTCCTCTTGCACAATTCTGCTCAAGTGATCCGCCACAACGTTTTCACTTCCCTTTTTGTCCTTGATTTCAATGTCAAACTCTTGTAATAAGAGGATCCATCGAATCAATCGTGGTTTGGCATCTTTCTTCTTCATTAAGTACCTAAGAGCGGCATGATCTGAATAAACTGTCACTTTAGAATTCAAAAGATAAGATCAAAATTTTTCTAAAGCAAATATGACAGCCAAAAGCTCTTTTTCTGTGGTGGAGTAATTTAATTGAGCATCATTTAAAGTTCTAGAGGCATAGTATATTACATTTGGCCACTTCTCATTTCTTTGTCCAAGAACTGCTCCAATGACATAATCACTTGCATCACACATGAGTTCGAAAGGAAGCTCCCAATTAGGTGGCGCCATGATTGGTGCCGAAATTAGCAATTCTTTGAGCTTCAAAAATGCAGCCTCACATGTTGCATCCCATACAAACGGAATATCCTTCTGCAAAAGAGAACACAAGGGTTTTGCCACCAAAGAAAAGTCTTTGATGAACCTTCTATAGAAACCTGCATGGCCATGAAAAGAACGAACCTCCCTCACAGTTTTGGAAAAAGGTAAATGTTGCATAACATCAATCTTGGCCTTATCAACCTCTATTCCCTTAGCAGCTATTATGTGTCCCAAAACTATCCCTTGATTAACCATAAAATGACATTTTTCCCAATTCAAAACAAGGTTAGTTTCTACACATCTCTCCAAGATTAATTCCAAATTTTCTAAATATGCATCAAAGTCTTGTCCATGAACAGAAAAATCATCCATAAAGACTTCAATGATATTTTCAATATAATCTGAGAAAATGGAATACATACAACGTTGAAATGTACCTGGTGCGTTGCATAAACCAAAAGGCATGCGTCGATAGGCAAACGTACCAAAGGGGCACGTAAACGTTGTCTTCTCTTGGTCATCCGGGTGAATGCAAATCTGGTTGTACCCGCTATACCCATCCAAGAAGCAATAGAACTCGTGTCCAGCTAATCTTTCAAGCATCTGGTCTATAAAAGGCAAAGGCATGTGATCCTTGCGTGTAGTAGCATTCAGCTTTCTGTAGTCGATGCACATCCTATGACCTGTCATCAATCTTTGTGGCATAATTTCATCCTTGTCATTTGTCACAACGGTGACTCCACTCTTCTTAGGTACAACTTGGACGGGTGAGATCCATTGGCTATCCGAGATCGGATAAATCACGCCACAATCAAGTAATTTTATTACCTCGTCCTTCACAATTTTCATCATAGGGGGGTGTAAACGTCTCTGACCCTCCCTTGTAGGCTTGGCTCCTTCTTCGTGCAAGATCCTATGCACACATGTAGTAGGGCTTATACCCTTGATATCTGCCAAAGTCCATCCAATGGCGGTCTTATTCCTCTTAAGCACATCAGTCAATTGAGTTTCTTGCTGCTCATTCAGCTTTGATGACACAATAACTGGTAGAGTGTCATCGTTTTCCAAGTATATGTACTTCAAGTGATCTGGTAGAGCCATAAGCTCTAATGTTGGGGCCTGTTCCACAGATGGTAGAATTTTATTAGTGAAAATTGGAATTGACAAGAGTTTGTTAGAACCCACATAAGGTAGTGCCTCTATTTCGGCAACCACATGTGCCATACACGGCTCAAGTTCGAGCCATGCCTCTTCTGAAATCCGTTCTCCTCTTTTGTCAATTCCGGCCCCTTGCTCAATAGCTTGTTGCTATTGATCCAATGCTTCTGTTAAAACCTGTGCACAAGAGTCAATAACATCAATAGCATAACACGGTTTTAGATCAGAAATTGGATACCTCATTGCTTCAAATACATTGAAGCTTATCACTTCACCATCAAATTCCATGGTGAGATTTCCCTCAGCAACGTCTATCTTAGTTCTTGTTGTTCTCATAAATGGTCGCCCCAACAAAAGTTAAGTAGAATTAAGGGGCGACTCCTCCATGTGTAGCACATAGAAATCTGCAAGAAATATCAGATTATTTACCTGCATAAGAACATCCTCAACATATCTCTCAGGATATTTGTTAGACCTATCCGCAAGTTGGATAATCACATTGTCTTTTTTCAAAGGTCCTAGACCTAGAGACTCATACACATTATAGGGCATCACATTAATTGAAGCTCCTAAGTCTAGCATCACATTTGAAAAGTGTGATTGCCCAATAATACATGGCACAGTGAAACTGTCTGGTTCTTTCATCTTTGGAAGGAGCTTGCGTTGGATAACAGCTGAAACTGTCTCGCTCATCTTTACAACTTGCTCCTCTCGCGTATGCCTTCTTGTTGTACATAGTTCTTTTAAGACTTGGCATACTTGGGTATCTGCTTGATGCATTCTAGCAAGGGTATGTTCACCTTCACCTTCACCTTGCGAAAGATGTCAAGCACTTCTTCATCTGATTTGTCCTTTTTGGACTTGTTGAATCTTGAGGGAAAAGGTAAACATGAAGATGGGTTACTTTTAACTAAACCACTAAGATTGGAATCGTTTACCTTAGGTACTTCCTTGTTGGAAGTAACTGGATCTTTTTCTAGATCCCTCTTCTTCATTATTTCGAGCTCTGCCTTGCTCGTATCAACTTCGGCCTTGTCATTGCTGTTTGCCTCTATATTGACCAAGGTTCTAAAAATCCCCGCCTAGGCTGTAGGCGGAGCTCGACCGCCCCGATTTTAGGCTTCAGGCGTCCATCAGGTGGCAAGCCGCCCAGGCGCCGCCTAGGCGGCTCCAGGCGGTCCCAGGCGGTCCAGGCGGCGAGGCCGTCCAGGCGGGCGAGGCGGGTCAAGGCTCTGGGCCGAGGCGCTGGACCGGGTCGGGTTGGGTCTGAAACCTTAAAAAAAAGTCCGAAAATTAAAACCTAATTCTTCAGTTTCTCTCCTTCAATCCTTCCGCCTTCGCCTCTACTCGTTCTCTCCTTCGACTGACTGCGACTTCGCCCTCTTCTGAGTCTTCTCACGTCTGCCTCTCGGCCCTCTCTCTCAATCTTAGGCGAAGAAGATGGTGTTGAGATGGATTTTGAGTTTGAGTCTGACACCGAAGGAATATTAGAGGGATATGGAGAAGAAGAAGATGTGGATTCTTAGGTTTGCAAGTTATTTTGGTTTTATTTGGGATTATTTGCTATGTTGAGACTTGAGACTATTGTTATGTTGAATTGCTATGTTGAGACTATTTGCAATGTTTGTAAATTTAGTAATTTACAGGTTGGGTTGATTTTTTCCAAATTATTCATATTAAACTTCTAAATTATTCGTATTAAACTATTTTTAAATTTAATATTTTTTAATTAAAAGTGAAAAATGTAAAACGCCTAGTCCCCGCCTAGTCCCCGCCTAGTCCGTCCAGGCGCTAGGCTATGAGCCACCGCCCGCCTAGCGCCTAGCGCCTTTTAGAACCTTGATATTGACCACGTCTCCACCTTCCTCAATACTCATGGCATCACCATCCTTCTTTTGTGTTTTAGGGATTGGTCCCTTCAACACTCTACCACTCCTTGTGGTTATGGCTTGAGCTTGCTCCTTCTTAGGATTCTTTATAACATTAGAAGGCAGCCTCCCTTGCTCATTGAATTGGCCCATGAAGTCAACAACTTGCCCCATCTGATTCTTCAGCTCAGTGATGTCCTTGGCATTGGTTTATTGTCCTACCAACAAAGCTTGTGTTGAGGCGTTCAATTGGCTCTGCCCCATTGCTAGAGACTTCATTATCTCATCAAAGTTTGGTGTATTAGGAACACCTTGATTGTGTGAAATGAATGGGGGCCTTTGATATGGTATGGCTGCCCTTTGTTGGAACGGCACACCACTTTGTTGAGCATTTGGTGGAACATTAGGCTTGAGCACATTGTCATTATTGCTCCATCTGAAATTAGGATGATCACGATACCTTGGGTTGAAGTTCTGAAATCCTCCTCCTTGGTATCCCAAAGCATTGACCTTCTCTATGCTTTCTCCTCCCATTTGAGGGCATTGATCTGTCGGATGTCCCTCAGCACACACCCCACATACTTGAGCAACTTGCCCACGTTGAGACTTCATCATTTGTGCCATCATGTTGGCAAGCTTGTCAACCTTTTCTTCTAGAGCCGGATTGGCCCTTGTCTCATGCACTTGCTTGGTTCGGACTTGAGGCCCGAATTGTTGGTTCTTCAATGCACGAGTCTCCAAGAGTGTAGTGGCTTCCTCGTTGGTCTTCTCCAAAAACGATCCTCCAGCAGCTGAATCAAGAAACTCTTTGTCCAAATCTCGCATCCCCTCATAAAAGTATTGTAAAAGGAGACCTCGGCGAATGCCATGAGCTGGACAAGATGACACCAACGTTTGGAAATGCTCATAGTACTCATAAAATGGCTCATCATGTGCTTGCTTGATTCCAGTTATCTGACTCCTCAGCTGAGTCACTCTAGATGCTGGAAAATATTTGAGAAGGAACTCATTCACCATAGTGTTCCATGAAACAATTCGTCCAGATGGTATAGTGAACAACCATGTCCTTGCCTTGTCCTCTAGTGAAAATAGAAAGGCTCTCATCTTCACGTGTTGAATGTCAGCTCCTCTAGGACACATGGTTTCACAAGTAAACTGGAATTGTTGTAGATGTGAGTTCGGCTCCTCTCCGGAAAGACCATGGAACTTCGGCAATTGATGCAGAAATCCACTCTTTAGCTCAAAATCATCCGACTTGCCAGTTGCAACTGTCGGATAGGTGATGTTGGAAGGTGCCATGCCCTCATCCGTAACGTGTCCATTCTGCTCTCTGATCGAACCCATTTGTTATGGTGGATCAGGTAAGTCGAAATTCAAATGTGTAGGGAATGGACTTGTAAGTGGCTCAAACTCCGGATCTTCGTGGAACAAAGGATTAAGTTCACACGAGACGTTTGATGGAAATGGTGATGATGGAGATGCTATGTCACGCTAAAAAAGTGACGATGTGGGGGAGACGAATTGGTGCTCAAACAATGGTGTACTTGGTCATGCTTGCTCAGTTCTATCTTCACAAATTCTGTTTAAACGAGCCTCAATTTCTTGTGACCAACCTGGAATGATGGACATTGATGTACCTGAGAATTTGTGAAGACCAAGTTGTTAATAATTAAAAACGAAAACGAAAAAGCAAGTAAAAGTTTGTATAAGTATAATTAAAGTTAGGGGTTAGTAATATGAGTTAGTGTGATGAAAACATATAAGTAACGAAATTTACACAATTACACAGCATAAGAACGAATTATTGAAGAATAACAAAGTGTAAAAATTTCGAACAAGTGTAAAAAATATATAACAAAGTATCACAAAATTTATATGTATTAAACAATATTGCCGAAAATGGCATAACAAACAAATATGTCGATTCCTTAGTGTCTAATTTCTTTTATTCATAACTTTAAAATTTGAGGTACGTGGAGCAGAGGAGATAACAGTGCAATGGGCTGAAACAGTCCAAGGTAGTATCATGCTTTCATCCGATATACCTCAAAGATTAAAGGTAACATTTTATTTCAAGCTTTAAGACATACTCATGTTCAATCTACTTTAGTTTTCGAAGCTCGGCGGTCGTGCGGCCTAGGTGCTGTCGTCTAGACACAACATTCTGTGGTTTCAGAAGGCTAGAACGAAAGTTCTACTATGGAGCAAGGCAAGACTAGTTGTTGGTTACCACGGAGAGCGAACTCCCTATCGCCCCCTTCACAGAGAAGAGATAGCAGTCTATGGGCCTTGAGATCTAGTTAAACAAACCTTGACAACATAATAGAAACAAACGAACTAATTGGCGTACCTTTTTGCCCCTTACTCAGTTTGGAATATTGTGTTGACAGTACCACTATTGTCTAATAAAAGCCGCCCTCAACCTCATAAAAATGGATTTGCCAAAGCATCGCTCGTATGAGTTGGGAGGGCACTACCCTGTTTCCCGGTTGTTCATAAAAGCGGATTTGCTAAGGCATCATTCGTATGAAGGGTTAAGGCTATAAATTGACAATAGCGACCTTACCTATTTCTTCTTCCTCTCGAAAACCAAAGTAAACAAAACACAAATAAACCTTTATACTTCTAGTAATTTAACTAAGTGTAACAATCATATATCACATGATAAGCAAGTAAATTTTGGCAATATTGAAAAACCATAAACAAATCCTAATCAAATTATTACAATTCCGAAAACCTATTATACAAAACCAAAAACTATAAAAATAAAACAATGCGAAATATGAACAAATAAACATATAAACAATTGTTACAAAGTAACACTTCATCAAATTAAACAATTTTAATTTCCCCGGCAACGGCGCCAAAAATTGATGGGACCATAATACGAGCACAATTTGTACCTGCAAAATAATCTCATACATATATATTACCCTTCTTGTGTCGAGTGTAGTATTGACAAGTAGGGATCGTTCTATCCGGGCAAATCAAGGGCATTTAATCTCATGAAGTATTACATAATAAAGGGGGATTGAAAATTTGTATCTAAACCTACTGAAATTTTATGAAAATAATATTAATAAAAACCTAACCTATTATTCACATATGATCATCATCTTCACACATATCACATCACACAAAACTCACATAACATGTAACGAGATCAAACAAGGAATCATAACATAAAATTCAGCAAGCCTCAAAGAAAGTATTTTAGTTCCAATTTAATTAGAGCCCTTCGTGGTTCATCTAATTAGCAAAACTCCTTAATTATTTAGAACCAGCTTCATGCGTAATCCTAAACATAGTGCTAATCAGTTTAAAGACACTTCGTATAGAAATTAAACCAAGAAACACATAAGCACAATGAGTCGAATTGGAAACAAGTAACAAGTATGGCGTCACCTCACCCCATTATCATGCATATTTTCAGAATTACTCTACCCTTGGAATTCATACAAGGTAAACCAACTTCGTGTATGATTTACCTCATACAAATTCGGCAACATGAAGCATACACCCAAGAATCAGCCATGGCCTATACAGCTTATTGTGCATATGAATTCAGAAAATAAACCAAAACAAAACCCTGATTACATGCGAAATTTCTGCCCCAAAACCCTGATTAAATTTGTAACATGCTATGTACAAAAACCAGAAAATTAAACAACCAAAAGAGATATTTGGAAGTCTAAATTAAGATTAATGAAACCAAACAACCATTCACAAATCCATACAAATTTCATAGACAAAATATTGTATTTATACAGAAAAATAAAAGCCATGGAAGAAGAGTTGATCACACTTTAAGAAACCTTCAAGGAAGCTTTCGGCAAGGATGATCCAATGGTGATGAAGGATGCGACTTGAGTGTATAGGTGAAGGGGATTTGGCTAGTATTTTTCTTGGGATTTTATGGTGGAGTTTTGGCAGAGTTTCGGCAGCTTAAAGGTGAGAGACAAGATGATTTTTCTGAATATGTGCCGAACTATATATAAAGTAGCAAGAGGAACTAGGGTTTTATCTCTTAGGGTTTCGGCACAAAGGTATTGGTACCGAATTCTTCCTCTTTTCCTTGCAAGGTAAGTCTTGATTTTTCATTCTTTTGTTTGCCGAATTATTCCTTGTATAATTACTGAATATTCCTCCCTTATTTAATTCGGCAAAACCTAAATGAATGTACAGAGAATTAAGTCCACATTCATCCTTGAATTTCTCATTTAATTTCAGCATCAAACTCCTTCCTTTTTCTTCTCTTTGCCGTGAATTCCCTTCCTTATAGCTTTTAGGACTCTTTGATTCTTCCCATATAAGTTTCGACATCAATTCATGCATTCCTTTCTTGGTTCAGCATTGAAATCTTTCCTTGTCCTTGTTGCATTTGAATTCTTTTCCTTTCCAATTTCTTCATTTAATTTGCTTCCAAAATTCTTCATTTATCTCCTCTTTAATTCCTGAAAATAATAGATAAAAATATATTAATAAAAGAAGATAAAATGTAGCACAATTTATGGTTTGATAGATTCCTAATTCTGTCAGGATTTTCTGGTTCAACAAGGAGTTCTATTTTGATTGAAACTCTTAAAACCTTCGACGTTTTGAGAAACGTCGAGAGATTGTAGACTCCTAAACCGATTAGGATCCCTAATGCAATAAGGAATCCTACTTTGAATCAAACTCTTCATAAATCATGCAATATTTGGCAATTAAGCTCTTTTCTCCAACAACTCCGCCCAAGACACTTGACTCGACTAAACGACTCTATATTACAACAATAAGAGTTAAACAATTGCAAAAATGGGGATAAAACACCATAAGAATGTCGCATATTATGCTCTTATCAACTACCCCACACTTAGCTTTTGCTAGTCCCTTAGCAAAACAAAATAAAAGACTCTACTAAAACTGCTGCCCCTAAATAATTGTCTCAGGATCTTTAAAACGCATAGCTTTCAAGTTAAGCATCCAAATGTAAGCACAATAATCCCAAGCGTCATAGACATGTTTCATGGCATGAATAAGTAAGAAGTGAGAAAATAAGCATGTCAACATGTCAAGTTAATTCAATCCTCCTCACTAGGCATACTCTCTTATTTTCACTCATGATATGACATTATTCACTCAAAGTATATGCAAGAGAAAAGATTGTAAGGCAACAAGTAGCTTGCATATTTCATCAAATAAAAGCACTTTGTGAATAGTATTATTAAGATAAACTTCATATAACAACTATGTACACAAATGAACCAAAACCATAAGCTCAACTCTTGAGATAATCTCCACATACAAAGTTCACCTATTTTAAGAATCATTGACAGGAGCATAAAATGCGACGTTCTTAATATGTTTTTACCCCCATTTATGCATTTCTTAACCCTTATTATTGTAATATAGAGTCATTGAGTCGTGTTTGGAGTATTTGGCAGAGTTGGTGTACAAATTGAGCGTAAAATGCAGAAACTGTCGGAAAATGTGAAGAGTTCTAGTTTAACTAGGAAACCTGTTTGGACTAGGAAACCTGTTTTGACTAGGAAACTTGTCGTAATAGAATTCTTTATTGTTCGTCGTTTCTGAAACATGTGAGGAAAAATTTAGAATCCTGTTTGGATTAGGAAATGTCCTGTTTAGGAAAGTCCTACTTGAACTATGACTGTATATTCCGTGACTTTCCTATTTCGATTTTCCTATTCTAGTAACTTTCTCGATCTAGTAAGTTCCTTGATTTGAATTGGAAACTTTCCTAATCTAATGATCTTATCTATTACACATATGTCTTTTTAAGACAATATTTGTCTAGATTAGGACAAGTTTATTACATGAATTAATTCTCTATTTCTTTTCTTTATTTTCAGAAATTGTGAGGAGATAAAGGAGGAGATAAATCCTAATATTCAAGAGATAATTCAGCCAATTTGCCAAGGAGGATTTCATGGAGGATTCAACCGATTTTTATAAAGATATTTTGCTGATTTAATTCATGATTAATTCAAGAGATATTTGAAGATTATTCAGTAATATCTTTGGGAATTTTCGGCAACAATATGAGGAGAGAAACAAGGATGGAGTTAGGACCGAATGTGGACCATTTTGTGCTCAAGATTCAAGATAATATTGCTGAAATTAATTCAAGATTAAATCAAGAGATATTGTGAAGATTAATTCAGCCAATATTCAAGGAAATTCGGCAGAAATTAAAGAGAAAGACAAGGGCTGCATGTGGACTGAATTTGATGCTTGGTTCAAGATATTTTGCTGAATTAAGTTAATGATAATTGAAGAGATAATTGAAGCAAGTATTCAGCTTTTGACCAAGAATTTTATAGAAGAAAGGGGAGACTTGCCGAACCCTAAAAAGAGGAAGAATTCAGTTTTTGTTAAAGGGAATTGCCGAGCCCTAATGTTCCCTTGTTTCCCTATAAATACCACCCCATAAATTCAGAAAAAATCATCTTCTCTTCCTCACTTGAACTTACCAAAACTCTGCCGAAATTCCACCATAAAAATCCTCACAAAGAACTCAGCCGAACCATCTCCACCACTATTCCAAAACATCAATCCATTCACCATCACCAATCCTCTTGCCGAATTCTTCAACAAAGGTTCTCAATTGTGATTGTAACTTTCATATGGCTTTTGTTTCTTTGTACTTATACAATATTTTATCTATGAAATTTGTATGGATTCATGGTTGTAATTTTGGTTTTGTAAATTATTCATGGGATTTCCGAATTCTTGTTATATTATTTGGGTTTCTTTGGTTTAATTTACAAATTATGTATGTGATAACTTGAATTTAGGTTTTATGGGCAGTAGGTTTTTGCATGTGTTCTTGATTTAGTTTGGTTTATTTTCTGAATTCATATGCAAATAAATTGATGCATGAGGGCAGCCTTGATCATGGTTGTTCCTTGTGTATTGGTTTCACTTGCTGAATTCAATATGAGGTGGATTATAAACATAAATTTGATTCACCTTGTATTGGTTCTAAGGGCTAGAGTAATTCTGAAAATTTACATATCGATGTGAGATGAGGTGACGCCATACTTGCTAATATGTCTCCAATTCGACTCATTGTGCTTATGTGTTTCTTGGTTTAATTTCTACGCGAAGTGTCTTTAAATCATCTAATACTATGTTTCGGATTATGCGCGAAGCTAGTTCTAAATAATTAAGGAGTTTTGCTAATTAGATGAACCGCGAAGGGCTCTAATTAAATTGGAACTAAATTGAATCTTGAATCCGATTTTTAACTTGCTGCCCCTATTCCTTTATTTTATTTTGTTACATGTTTAGAGAGTTTTGTATTTTGTGCTCTTTGTGGAAGATGTTGATCAACTGTATATAGTAATTTAGGATTTAATTTTGCATAAAAATCAGTAGGATATTTAGATAAAAACATCAAACCCCCTTCTATTTGCAATACTTTGTGTGATTGAAAGCCCTAGATTTCCCCGGATAGAACGATCCCTACTTGTCCTAACTACAATTGACACAAATATGGTATTATGTGTATGAAGTTGTTTTGCAGGTACTTTGTGCTTGGATAATAGCTCCATCAATTTTTCATGGTATGAATAAGTGAGAAGTGAGAAAATAAGCATGTAAACATGTCAAGTTAATTCAATCCTCCTCACTAGGCATACTCTCTTCTTTTCACTCATGATCTGGCAATATTCACTCAAGGTATATGCAAGAAAATAGATTGAGAGTTACAAAGAGTAACTTGCATATTTCATCAAATAAAGGCACTTTGTGAATAGTATTATCAAGATAAACTTCATTTAACAATTATGTGCACAAATGAATCAAAACCATAAGCTCAACTCTTGAGATAATCTCCACATACAAAGTTCACCTATTTTCGAATCATGAGAGATCTTTACATGGGAATATAATGGGGCTCGACATAAGGAATTCACATTTAGGATAGTGGTGAGAAAATGTCACAAAGACTTAGCAAAGCTCAATACTCCTTATGACTTCACTCCATATGCCAAATTTCATTATGTTGGACCCAAACTTCATTCATTTCTTCCTCATAACATAATGAACATGAACAAAGGTTAAGTATAACAATAATAAACCTTTAATTGTAACACAAACTCCAAATTCACCACAAGAACCCAATCCAAGCATTTCTATTTTTCTTTTTATTTTCTGTCCGATTTTTCTTTTTGTTTCGGCAATCATGTTTCTTTCATGCTTTTGGATTGGTTCACCCCACACTTGTTTCAAATCATCACTCCAAATCACAATTCCACAATAAAATTAAGCTTTACCAAGTCTTGATAACAAGGGAAAGGATTAAACTATTCTAAGTTCAAGGAATATGTTTCAAGGTGATGAAAGAAAACGGCTAAATATAGGCTCAATGGGGTTAAAACTAAGGAGTCCCACGACGGGCACAAATTAGGCACATGCTTTATTTGGCTTTGGTGGTAATCCTAACAAGATCATCTCAATCATATTCGAAATCAAGGCATAGTCATGAATAATAGTCTCAAAAATCATCAAGAGTGAGTTCTAGCATTCTAGAGTTCATTAAAATCTATGGCACATAGTCATTGAATATTCAAAGAATGATGAAGTTTAGAATAAATTTCTGCCATTTATTATATTTATAGCACAAGAAGAAAGTATTTGGCACGAAAACTCACATTGGATATTATGGAAACAAATTAACTCAAACATGCATGCTTAATCATATATCATTCAAAATCTCACATGTTCATATCAATAACAATATCTATGAAACTCACAATTAATTCTTATGATTATGCAAAACAATCATCTATGCATAGATATAATCATCATCGACTCATTTAGGGGCATCTATGACTCGATCTTAACTAAAAACAAACGAAATTTTTTAATTTTTCTGTATTTCTTTTCTGACTCGAAACAATTAAAATAAATATAACAAAAACATAACAAAGCACATGGAAACATGTATCACTACCCCACACTTAGAAAATTACATTGTCCTCAATGTAAATCAAAATTATGTTGTAATCTCTAAGCACATGATAATTCTCATATTTCCATTTATACAATTCAACCAAAAAGAGTTTAGGGATAAGAAAATGCAAACTCTCGTAGACGGCTCCTTCACAATTTTGGTTGAAATGGTTGCCTCCCATGCAGCGCTTAATTGTTTATAGTCCTTTAGCCTAGACTTTTCTTCATGCACATCAAGATCTTGTTGCGTCCTCAATGTCTGTTTCCTCAATAGTGTGCTCCTCAAAAGGCTCGTAGTAAGGCTTAAGTCTATGACCATTCACCTTAAACGCTTTTCCTGTTTCAATACTCTGTATTTCAATGGCACCATGAGCAAACACATTAGTAACAATATAAGGTTCTACCCAACGAGAACGCAATTTTCCTGAAAATAATTTAAGACGAGAATGAAATAACAAAACTTTCTGCCCAATTTGAAACGTCTTTCTCCTTAGCATTTTGTCATGATATTTCTTCGTCTTATCTTTGTAAATCCAAGTGGCATCGTATGCTTCATTCCTTATTTCCTCAAGCTCGCTCAATTGCAACTTCCTATGAAGACCAGCCTTGTCTAGCTCCATATTGAACTGTTTCACTGCCCACCACGCCTTGTGCTCCAATTCCACTGGTAAATGACATGCCTTGCCATAGGTGAGACGAAATGGAGACATCCCAATTGGTGTCTTGTATGCCGTTCTGTAAGCCCAAAGTGCATCATCAAGTCTGTCACTCCAATTTTTCCTTGTTGGGCCCACAGTTTTCTCCAATATGCTCTTGATCTCCCTATTTGACACCTCTGCCATTCCACTTGTCTGAGGGTGATAAGGTGTGAAAACCTTATGGGTGACTCTATACTTCTTGTGCAAAGGCTCTATAGTTCTGTTACAGAAATGAGAACCTCCATCGCTTATAAGAACACGTGGTACTCCAAACCTATGTTACCTGTCCTTTGGCACCTATCACATGTCTTACAAAATATGTAAGCATCCTTGAATATCGTGGGCCAATAAAATCCGCTCTCTAATACCTTAAGGGCTGTCCTTTTTGGTCCAAAGTGTCCTCCACATGCCTCATTGTGACAAAAAGCATGGATCGGCCTATGCTCTTCAAGTGGGACACAACGGCTGATAATCTGATCACTACAATGTCTCCAAAGATATGGATCATCCCAAATGTAGTGTCTTGCCATTTTCTTTATCCTTGTCTTGGTTGCCTGCAAACATGTACTAGGAAAAGTCTTAGTAACTAAATAATTCACAATATCAGCATACCAAGGGTCATGTGTCTCAATACGAAAGAGCTGCTCATCTGGGAAGGATTCTCTTAATGGGAGCGTCTCCTTGTCTTGTACAATTCTGCTCAAGTGATCCGCCACAACGTTTTCACTCCCCTTCTTGTCCTTGATTTCGATGTCAAACTCTTGGAGTAAAAGAATCCATCGAATCAAGCGTGGCTTGGCGTCTTTCTTCTTTATTAAATACCTGAGGGCTGCATGGTCAGAATAAACAATCACTTTAGAGTTTAAAAGATAAGAACGAAATTTCTCTAAAGCAAAAATAACAGCCAACAATTCTTTTTCAGTGGTAGAGTAATTTAATTGAGCATCATTTAAGGTTCTTGAGGCATAATAAATAGCATTCAGCCTCTTGTCCTTTCTCTGTCCAAGAACTGCTCCAACTGCATAGTCTGAAGCATCACACATGAGCTCAAATGGCAAACTCCAATCAAGTGGCGCCATAATTGGTGCAGACGTCAAAAGCTTCTTCAACGTCAAGAATGCATCCTCACATTTCTCATCCCAAATGAACGGAACATCTTTCTGCAAAAGGGTACACAAGGGCTTGGCCACCAAAGAGAAATCCTTGATGAACCTCCTGTAAAAACCTGCAAGGCCGGCCAAAGAGGGAGAGAAAGGAGGAAGTAGCTTGGCCGAATGTGGACCAATTTGTGCTCAAGATTCATGAAATTGTGGCTGAATTAATTCAAGATTAAATCAAAGGATATTGTGAAGATTTATTCAGCCATTATCCTAGGATTTTCGGCAAAGCAAGAGAGAAAACAAAGGGATGAATGTGGACTTGATGTGATGCTTGGTTCAATAACTTGTTGCTGAAATTAATTAAAGAAAATTGAAGAGATAGTGTTGCATATTTTCAGCCATTTTGACCATGAAATTCGGCTGAAATTGGAGAGAAATTGAAGGAGTTGCCGAACCCTAGAGTGTGAAGATATGGACGGCAACAACCCTAGGATTTTGGCCGAACCCTAGGTTCCCATGCTGCTCTATAAATACCACACCATATTTTCAGAAAAATCATCTTCTCTTCCTCACTTTAAACTGCCAAACCTCTGCTGAAATTCCACCAGAAAATCCTATCAAAGAATTAAGCCGATTCCATCTCCACCATTCTTCCAAAAATCATTCCATTCACCATCACCAAATCCTCTTGCCGAATTCTTCATTGAAGGTGTCTTGAGTGTGATTTAATTTTTCTTTATGGCTTTTGTTCTTTTGTATAAGTACAATATTTTGTCTATAAAATTTGTATGGATTCATGGTTGTAATTTCGGTTTCTTGAATTATTCTTTGGATTTCCGAATTTTTGTTATATGATTTGGTTTTCTTTTGGTTTAATTTTCGAACTATGCATGTAATAAATTGAATTTAGGTTTTATGGGCAGTAGGTTTTTACATGAGTTATTGGTTTTATTTGGTTTATTTTCTGAATTTGTATGCATAAAAATCATATGCATGAGGGTAGCCTCGGCCATGGCTAATCCTTGTGTGTTGGTTTCACATGCCAATTAAATACAAGTTGAATCATACGCGAAGTTGGTTTTAATTTGTATTTATCTAAGGGCTAGAATAATTCTGAAAATTTAGATGTCGATGTGAGATGAGTGACGACATACTTGCTAACATGTTTCCAATTCGACTTATTGTGCTTATGTGCTCTTTGTGTTTAATTTCTACGCGAAGTGTTTTTAAACCAATTAGTACCATGTTTAGGATTACACGCGAAGTTAATTCTAAATACTTGTGAAGTTTTGAATGATTAGATAAACCGCGAAGGCTCTAATTAAATTGGAACTAGATAAGATCTTGAATTCGATTTTAGCTTGCTGCCCCTATTTCTTTATTTAATTTTGTTACATGTTTAGAGAGTTTTGTGTTATGTGCTCTTTGTGGAAGATGTCGATCAATTGTATATATTAATTTAGATTTTATTTTTCTTTATAATTTGCGTAAAAATCAGTAGGTTATTTAGATAAAAACATCAAACCCCCTTTTATTTGCAATACTTTGTGTGATTGAAAGCCCTAGATTTCCCCAGATAGAACGATCCCTACTTGTCCTAACTACAATTGACACAAATAGGGTATTATGTGTATGAAGTTGTTTTGCAGGTACAAATGTGCTTGAGAAAAAGCTCCATCAATTTTTGGCGCCGTTGCCAGGGAAATTTTAATTATTTTGATTCTTGAAGTGTTGCTTTGTAACTTTGTAAATTTCAGATTGTTTAATTTTTCCTTATTTTTGGGATATGTATAATAGGATTTTAGGACATGTAATAGTAAGTATGCAGAATTATGTGATGTAAAAATATGTGTGAATGTTTGTAACACTTAGATAATTTCTAGGAAGTTGATAGGTTTATGTATGTTTGAGTTTATTGTAGTTTCTAAAGTGTAACATGTAGGGAGAAGCCGCATTTGTTGGTCATAGTCTTAACCCTTCATACGAATGATGCTTTAGCAGATCCATTTTTATGAGGTTGAGGGCGGCTTTGATCAACAAATGTAGACTGCTAGGGATCCGAGTTTGTTTTACAAAGTATGGGGCAAGTTATTTTCATTGATATGGTTCTCAGGTTTGTTTAACTGGTTCTCAAGGCCCACAGACTGATGTTCATTCTCGGTGAGTGAGTCGATAGGGGACTTGTCCTCCGTGGTGTCCAACAACGAGACCTGCGTGGTTCCTGTAGGGAGTTCACTCTCCGTGAATCTTAACGACATCGCTTTTGAAAAGTAAAATCCGCTCGACCTAGACAATAGCTTGGGCCGAAGCATCACCTCACTTTAGACGCTAGAAAATAACTTGACATATGTGAATCTATGTTCTTCAATCCAATTTGTCTTTAATTTTTGAGGTATATCGGAATAAGTATGATACTACCTTGGACTGTTTCAGCCCATTGTACTGTTATCTCCTCTGCTTCACGTACCTCAAATTTTAAAGTTGTGCAAATAAAAGCAATTAAACTCTAGGTTTCGACATTCTCATATATCCATAATTCGAATACTTTGAAATTTTTAGGACTGATCCATTGTGTGATACATGTAAATTTTTGTGATCCATTGTATAACTAGTTAAACTGTTAGGGAGTTTTAGAAGTCTATTTATGTTGAGTTTGTTTTTAGTTTTGAGGGGAAGAGGAATAGGTAAGGTCACTTTTGTTGATATTAGCTTTAACCCTACATACGAATGATGCCACTTTAGACCCGTTTTTATGTGTAATGCATACGAACGATAATTTGGCAGACCCATTTTTATGAGGTTGAGGGCGGCTTTTATTAACTTTTGTGATACTGTCAACATAAGGTTCTCAACAGAGTAAGGGGCATATAGGTTCACCTATTAGTTCGTTTGTTTCTAATTTTTGGTGTTGAGGTTTGTTTAACTAGATCTCAAGACCCGCAGACTGATGTTCATTCTTAGTGAGTGAGTCAATTGGGGACTTGTCCTCCGTGGTGTCCAACAACGAGTCTTGCCTCGCTCCATTTTTAGAACTTTCGTTCTAGCCTTCTGAAACCACGGAATCTTGTGTCTAGACGATAGCACCTAGGTCGCACGTCCACCGAGGTTCAAAACTTTAAATGAATTTGATATAAGTAAATTTTTAATCTCAAAAGAAAACTTTCATGGTTCGAATTTTCAAGGTATATCGGAATAAGTATGATTCTACCGGGGGCTGTATCAGTCCATTGCACCGTTATCTCCTCTGCTCCACGTACCTTGAAAATCTGAACGAAATTTTTAGTAACTTAACTAGGGATACTTGTAAATTTGTGTGAATTATACTTGTAATTTTACTAATATTTTCGTTGGATATATAATATACTTACATTCTATTTTTGCTTTTCTTGTGAATTCCTTGCTTAAACACTTGATCTTCTAAATTTCAGGTACATGAATCTTGGTTGGTCACAAGACATTGAGGATAGATTGAACAGAATTTACAACCGAGAAGAAGAAGAACAAGTACCACCTAGCACATCATCACCAGAACATCAGTTTGCATCCCCCACCTCATCACTTTTTGATAGAAGTTTTGTTGCACCGCCATCACCATTTCCTTCAGAAGCTTCGTGTGAACTAAACCCCTTGTTTCACGAAGAGCCTGAGTTTGAGCTGTTACAAAGTCCTCTGCCTATTACCTATTTGAACTTTGACCTACCCGATCCAATATTCAAAATGACTTCACTAAGGGAAGAAAATGGGCAAGTTGATGCGCCACAAGGAGGGGCGGCAAGGCCAAGTAATGTCACATATCCGGCAGTTGCTGTTGGCAAGTCAGCTGAATTCGAGTTGAAAGGTGGATTTATTCACCAACTGCCGAAGTTCTATGGACTCAGTGGAGAGGATCCTAATCGCCACATTCACAAATTCGAGTTCAGGTGCGAGTCTATGTGCCCAACTGGGGCAGATTTACAGCATGTGAGGATGAAAGCATTCCCATTCTCACTTGAAGATAGGGCATCCGAGTGGTTCTATGCGATGCCACCTGGCAAGATGACGTCCTGGGAGACAATGGTCAAGGAATTTCTCACCAAGTATTTTCCATCATCGAAGGTCACTCAGATGAGAAAAGAGATCACATCAATCAGACAAGAACCTGATGAAGCTTTTGACGTGTACTATGACAGGTATAAAGCTCTGGTGGCAATTTGTCCCAACCATGGGATATGTGAGGGACTTCTCCTACAATATTTCTATGAAGGCTTGCGCCCTTTGGAGCGTCGATTTCTTGATTCAGCTGCTGGAGGTTCGTTAATGGAAAAGAGCAAAGAGGAGGTTAAGAATCTGTTGGAGATGCACTTTACTAATCAACAACAGTTCTGGTCTACTTCCTCAAGGCGAGTAAATGAGGCTAGCGGTTTTGAAGAGTCGACTGCTGTTAAGGAGCTTAGGGAAGATATGGGGAAGATCACTCAGATGATGTCCCAAATGATGAAGAAGAAATCACATGCCCAAGTCTGTGGGGTGTGTAGCATGGAGGGCCATACATCTGATAGGTGTCCTCAAGTGGTAGCAGGTGATAACTTTGAGGAACCCAATGCGGTTGGTTTTCTAGGGCAATAACGTCCCAACACATTTACCAACTTCAACCCCAGATACAATGATCATCCCAACTTCAGATGGGCTAATAATGACAACGTGCTTAGGGCGAATGTTCAACAGAATGCACCCTACCAACCTAGGGCAGCCGCACCCTTTCAGAGACAAGAAGGGACTTATGTGCCAAATCAACCCATGCAACCCATGCAAGCTCAAGCGCCACCAAGCAATAACAATTATGACGCCATCATCCAATCTCTCTCAAGTGCCACTCAAACATTGCTAGCTGGACAACAAACCACCAACAAAGATGTTGCTGAACTTAAGAACCAAATGGGCCAAGTGGTGGATTTTATGGGGCAGTTTAATGAACAAGGGAAGCTACCCTCAAATGTGATTAAGAACCCCAAGAACGAACAAACACAATCTATCACCACAAGGAGTGAAAAAACCACACAAGGGCCGGCACCCAAGAAGGGAGAAGACGTGATTGATCTTGAGGAAGAAGAAGTGACACACGGCTACAAAGAGGAGCCAAGCAAGGGAATGACGCCATTAAGGAAAAATGACATGGAGAAAGACCCAGCAACCTCCAAGAAGGAGGCACCAAAGGTAACAGATTCTAACTCAACTGGTTTAGTTAAAACTAACCAATTTTCGTGTTTACCTTTTCCCCCCAGGTTCGCAAAGTCCAAGAAGGACAAATCTGATGAGGAAGTGTTGGAGATCTTCAGGAAAGTGGAGGTCAACATCCCCTTTTTGGAATGCATCAAGCAGATTCCAAAGTATGCCAAGTTTCTGAAGGAACTTTGTACAACAAGGAGGCATACAAGGGAGGAGCAGGTGGTGAAGATGAGTGAAACAGTTTCTGCTGTTCTACAACGAAAGCTTCCACCGAAAATGAAAGACCCAGGCAGCTTTACTGTGCCTTGTAAAATCGGACAATGTTATTTTGATAAAGTTTTACTAGATTTAGGAGCTTCCATCAATGTAATGCCTTACAATGTGTATAAGTCCCTAGGTCTAGGAGAGTTGAAAAGAGACAATGTAATTATTCAACTTGCTGACAGGTCTAACAAATATCCTGAGGGGTATATTGAAGACGTTCTTGTGCAGGTAAACACTCTGATTTTTCCTGCAGATTTCTATGTACTACACATGGAAGAGTCGCCCCTAAATTCCACTCAACTATTGTTGGGGCGACCATTTATGAGGACAGCAAGAACGAAGATCGATGTTGCTGAGGGGAATCTCACCATGGAGTTCGATGGTGAAATGATTAGCTTCAATGTATTTGAGGCAATGAGGTATCCAATTTCTGACCTAAAACCATACTATGTTATTGATGTAATTGATTCTGTTGCGCAGGTTTTGTCAGAAACTTTGAATCAATAGCAGCTAGCTATTGAGCAAGGGGCAGGAATTGACACACATGGGGAGAGGATTTCAAAGGAGGCACGGCTTGACCTTGAGCCGTGCATTGCACTTGTAGTTGCCGAGCTAGAGGCAACACCCCACTTCAGGTATAACAAGTTCATGTCAATTCCCATTTCCACTAATAAAATTCTACCATCTGTGGAACAGGCCCCTAAATTAGAACTGAAGGTGCTTCCCAACCATTTGAAGTATGTATACTTGGGAGACGATGACACATTACCAGTTATTGTGTCATCACAGCTGAGTGAGCAGCAGGAAGCAAGTTTGATTAACATGCTTAAGAAGAACAAGACCGCCATTGGATGGACTTTGGCGGATATCAAGGGTATTAGCCCTACAACTTGTGTTCACAGGATCTTGCTCGAGGAAGGAGCCAAGCCTACTAGGGAGGGTCAGAGACGTTTACACCCCCCTATGATGAAGATTGTCAAGGACGAGGTGATCAAATTGCTGGATTGTGGAGTCATTTATTCTATCTCAGATAGCCAGTGGATTGCACCTGTCCAAGTTGTACCCAAGAAGAGTGGAGTCACAGTTGTGAAGAATGACAAGGATGAACTCGTGCCATAACGATTGGTGACAGGTCATAGGATGTGCATCGACTACAGGAAGCTGAATGCTACTACTCGAAAGGATCACATGCCTTTGCCTTTCATGGACCAGATGTTGGAGAGACTAGCTGGGCACGAATTCTATTGCTTCTTGGATGGGTACAACAGTTATAATCAGATATGCATTCACCCAGATGACCAGGAGAAGACGACGTTTACATGTCCCTTTGGTACGTTTGCCTATCGACGCATGCCTTTTGGTTTATGCAACGCACCAGGTACATTTCAACGTTGTATGTATTCCATTTTCTCTGACTACATTGAAAACATTATTGAAGTCTTTATGGATGATTTTAGTGTTTATGGAAAAGACTTTGATGCATGTTTAGAGAATTTGGAATTAATTTTGGAAAGATTTGTAGAAACTAACCTTGTGCTAAATTGGGAAAAATGTCATTTCATGGTAAAACAAGGGATAGTTTTAGGACACATAATTTCTGCTAAGGGTATAGAGGTTGATAGGGAGATACGTTCGTTTCTTGACCATGCAGGTTTTTACAGGAGATTCATCAAGGATTTTTCGTTGGTGGCCAAGCCTATTTGTTCCCTATTGCAGAAAGATGTTCCATTCATATGGGACAAAGGGTGTGAAGATGCATTTGTGAAGTTGAAGATACTTTTGACAACTGCTCCCATTATGGCGCCACCAGACTGGACCATACCATTTGAGATCATGTGTGATGCGTCAGACTATGCAGTTAGAGCAGTTCTTGGACAGAGAAAAGAGAAGAAGTCAAATGCTATTTATTATGCTTCTCAAACATTAAATGATGCCCAATTGAATTACTCTACTACAGAGAAAGAGTTGCTGGCTGTTATTTTCGCTTTAGAAAAATTTCGATCATATCTTTTGAATTCTAAAGTGATTGTTTTCTCTGATCATGCAGCCCTCAGGTACCTAATGAAGAAGAAGGATGCTAAGCCACGCTTGATTCGATGGATCCTCTTAGTCCAAGAGTTTGACATCGAAATCAAGGACAAGAAGGGAAGCAAAAATGTTGTGGCAGATCACTTGAGCAGAATTGTGAAAGAGGAGGAAACATTGCCACTTCAGGAAACTTTCCCAGACGAGCAGTTTTTTCGTGTGGACACAAAAGACCCTTGGTATGCAGACATTGTAAATTATTTAGTTACTAAAACTTTTCCAAGTACATGTTTGCAGGCAACCAAGACGAGGATCAAAAAGATTGCAAGACACTACATATGGGACGATCCTTATATTTGGAGGAATTGTAGTGATCAGATCATTCGACGTTGTGTCCCACAAGAAGAGCATAGGCCGATCCTAGCATTTTGCCACACTGAGGCGTGTAGAGGACATTTTGGAGCTAAGAGGACAGCCCTTAAGGTATTAGAAAGCGGATTTTATTGGCCTACGATCTTCAAGGATGCATATACATTTTGCATGACATGTGATAGGTGCCAAAGGACAGGTAACATTGGTAAGAGAGACCAAATGCCCCTAACTCCTATAGTCATTGTCGAAATTTTTGATGTATGGGGTATAGATTTTATGGGACCTTTTCCTTCATCTAAGGGCTTTCTTTATATCTTGTTGGCTGTTGATTATGTGTCTAAATGGGTGGAGGCGAAAGCCACAAGGACTAATGATTCTAAAGTTGTTGCAGGTTTCTTGATAACTAACATATTTTCCAGGTTTGGAGTACCTCGTGTGTTTATAAGCGATGGAGGTTCTCATTTCTGCAACAGAACAATAGAGGCTTTGCTCAAGAGATATGGAGTCACCCATAAGGTATCCACACCTTATCACCCTCAGACGAGCGGAATGGCGGAAGTGTCAAACAGAGAGATTAAGAGCATATTGGAGAAAACTGTGGGCCCATCAAGGAAAGATTGGAGTGACAGACTTGATGATGCACTTTGGGCTTACAGAACGGCATACAAGACATCCATTGGGATGTCTCCATTTCGCCTCACCTATGGCAAGGCGTGCCATCTACCAGTAGAGTTGGAGCACAAGGCGTGGTGGGCAGTTATGCAATTCAACATGGAGCTAGACAAGGCTGGACTTCACAGGAAGTTACAATTGAGTGAGCTTGAGGAAATCAGGAATGAAGCATACGATGCTGCTTGGATTTACAAAGAGAAGACTAGAGTGTATCATGACAAGATGCTGAGAGGGAAATCATTTCATATTGGTCAAAAAGTCTTGTTATTTCATTCTCGTCTTAAATTATTTCCTGAAAAATTGCGTTCTCGTTGGGTTGGATCTTATATTGTTACTAACGTGTTTTCTCATGGTGCCATTAAAATTCAGAGTATTGAAACAGGTAAAATATTCAAGGTGAATGGTCATAGACTTAAACCTTATTATGAGCCTTTTGAGGAGCACACCATTGAGGAGATACAACTTAGAGACGCACCAAGATCTTGTTGAGCATGGAGAAGAGTCTAGGCTAAAGGACTATAAACAACTAAGCGCTACATGGGAGGCAACCCATTTCAACCAAAATTGTGAAGGAGCCATCAACGAGAGTTTGAATTTTTCTAAATCCCTAAACTCTTTTTGGTTGAATTGTATAAATGTGGAACTTGTGTGATTTATCATATGCTTAGAAATTACAACATAATTTTTGTTTAACATTGAGGACAATGTATTTTTCTAAGTGTGGGGTAGGAAATATATGTTTCACATGTTTTGTTTTGTTTTGAGTCTTTGTTTTGAGTCATAAAAGAAAATAAAAAATCTGAAAAAAAAAAAAATTCTTTGCTTTTAGTTTGTAATTTTTGTAGGTTTTGTTTTTGTTTTTGAGTCTTAGGTGCCCCTAATAGTCTATGATGACTATATCTTTGAGTACATAGATGATGGTTTTGCATAATCATGAGATTGGTATGAACATTTGAGACTTGGATTTATTTGTGTAATAAGCATGCATGTTTGTGTTGATTTTGTTCCATAATAACCTATGTGAGCTTTGATGCCAAATATTTTCTTCATGAGCGATAAAGAAAGTTAAATTTAAATTTAGGATTTAAATTTAGTAAAAATCAGTAGGTTATTTAGATAAAAATCGACACCCCCCTTTTTATTTGCAACACTTTGTGTGATTGAAAGCCCTAGATTTCCCCGGATAGAACGATTCCTACTTATCCTAACTACAATTGACAGAAATAGGGTATTATGTGTATGAAGTTGTTTTGCAGGTACTTTGTGCTTGGATAATAGCTCCATCAACAAATTTCATAGATAAAATATTGTATTGATACAAAAGAATAAAAGCGATAAAGAGAGAATAAATCACATTTTGAGAAACCTTGAATGAAGAATTCGGCAAAGAGGATTTAATGGTGGTGAATGGACTGATTTTTGGAAGAGTGGTGGAGATGGAATCGGCTTAATTCTTTGTGGGGATTTTGTGGTGGAATTTCGGCAGAGGTTTGGCAGTTTAAAGTGAGGAAGAGAAGATGATTTTTCTGAATTTATGGGGTGGTATATTTATAGGGAAACAAGGGAACATTAGGGTTCGGCAATTCCCTTCAATAAAAACTGAATTCTTCCCTCTCTAGGGTTCGGCAAGCTCCCCTTTCTTCTCTTCAAAGTTGTTGCCGAAAATCACATTGGTTAATGGCTGAATTATCTCTTTAATTATCTTTAATTAATTTCAGCAACAAGTCATGAACCAAGCATCAAAACAAGTCCACATGCATCCCTTTTCTTTCTCTTTAATTTCTGCCGAATTTCCTTGAATATTGGCTGAATTAATCTTCCTCTTGATTTAATCTTGATTTAATTTCAGCAATATTATCTTGAATCTTGAGCACAAAATGGTCCACATTCGATCTTTGTTCAGCCTTGATTCTCTCCTTCTCTTTGGCTGACCATGAAGAGTCCCAATCCATCACTCTCTCTTTTGAAACTCACGACACACACGCATGTGGAATGCTTCTTCAACCTTTGCCGAATTATCTCCACATTATCTTTTGATAAAAATCAGTTGAATCCCAACAATTTCTCCTGGGCAAATCAGCAATAATATCCCTTGAATATTAGAATTTCTCTCCTCCTTTATCTCCAAATAAAATCTGAAAATAAAGAAAAGAAATAGAGAATTAATTCATGTAATAAACTTGTCCTAATCTAGACAAATAATGTCTTAAAAAGACATATATGTAATAGATAAGATCATTAGATTAGGAAAGTTTCCAATTCAAATCAAGGAACTTACTAGATCAAGAAAGTTACTAGAATAGGAAAATAGAAATAGGAAAGTCACGGAATATACAGTCATAGTTCAAGTAGGACTTTCCTAAAGAGGACATTTCCTAATCCAAACAGGATTCTAAATTTTTCCTCACATGTTTCAGAAATGACGAACAATAAAGAATTTTATTCCGACAAGTTTCCTATTCAAAATAGGTTTCCTAGTCCAAACAGGTTTCCTAGTCAAACAAGGATTCTTACTCAAACTAGAACTCTTCACATTTTCCGACAATTTCTGCATTTTACACTCAATTTGTACACCAACTCTGCCAAAGACTCCAAACATGACTCAATGACTCTATATTACAACAATAAGGGTTAAGAATTGCATAAATGGGGGTAAAAACATATTAAGAACGTCGCATTTTATGCTCCTATCAACTACCCCACACTTAGCTTTTGCTAGTCCCTTAGCAAAACAAAATGAAAAGACTCAACACTACTGCCCCTAAATGATTGTCTCAGGATCTTTTCACACATAGCTTTCAAGTTAAGCATTCAAATGTAAGCACAATAATCCCAAGTGTCATAGACATGTTTCATGGCATGAACAGGTAAGAAACGAAAATCACAAGCAATGACATGTTAAGTTGATTTAATCCTCCTCACTAGGCATACTCTCTTCTTTTCACTTATGAAATGGCAATTCACTCAAAGTATATGCAAGAGAACAAATTGTAAGGCAACAAATGGCTCGCATATATCATCAAATAAAAGCACTTTGTGAATCAATTTTTCTGGAAAAACTTCATGTAACAACTATGTACACCAATGAACCAAAACCATTAGCTCAACTCTTGACAAAATCTCCACAAATCAAAGTTTACCTATTTTAAGAATCATGAAAAGATCAACGTGAAGGTGATAATGGGGATTGGCATAAGGCATTCACATTTAGGATAGTGGTGATAAAATGTCACCAAGACTTAGCAAAATTCAATGAATCCTTATGTCATCACTTCAAGGGCCAAATTTTATTATGTTGGACCCAAAATTCGTTCTTTTCTTCCCCATAACATAGTTAATATGAACAAAGGTCAAGTATGATAATAATAGACCTTTAATTGTAAAACAAACTCCAAATTCACCACAAGAACCCAATCCAAGTATTTCTTTTGCCGATTCTTTTTCTTTATTTTTCTCTATTTTCGGCTCAAATTTTTCTTTTTATTTTCTGTCCGAATTTTCTTTTTGTTTCGGCAATCATGTTTCTTTCATGCTTTTGGATTGGCTCACCCCACACTTGCTTCAAATCATCACTTCAAATCACAAATTCCAATTAAATTTTACCAAGTCTTGACAACAATGGTAAGGATAAACTATTCTAAGCTCAAGGAATGTGAATCATGGTGATGAAATAAAATGGCTCAATGTTGGCTCAATGGGGTTAAAACTAAGGAGTCCCACGATGGGCACAAATTAGGCATAAGCTTTATTTGACATTGGTGGTAATCCTAACAAGATCTTTTCAATCCTTTTCAAAATCAAGACATTTCATGAATAATAGTCTCAAAAATTGTCAAGAGCAAGTTCTAGCATTCTAGAGTTCATTAAAAGCTATGGCACAAAGTCATTGAATAATCAAAGAATGACGAAGTTTTGAAAAATTCTGCCCATTTTTTCTTATATTTATCGCTCATGAAGAAAGTATTTGGAATCAAAGCTCACGAAAGCAACGAAATTACAAAAGCAACGAAATTTTTTTATTTTTCTGATTTTCTGATTTTTTATTTTCTTTTCTTTTATGACTTAAATCAAAGACTCAAAACAAAACAAAACATGTGAAACATATATTCCCTACCCCACACTTAGAAAAATACATTGTCCTCAATGTTACACAAAAATTATGTTGTAATTTCTAAGCATATGATAAATCACACAAGTTCCACATTTATACAATTCAACCAAAAAGAGTTTAGGGATTTAGAAAATTCAAACTGTCGTTGATGGCTCCTTCACTATTTTGGTTGAAATGGGTTGCCTCCCATGCAGCGCTTAGTGTTTATAGTCTACTCAGCCTAGACTCTTCACTTCTTGATTAAGTTGTGGGCGACGCCTTTTGGAGTGTACACCTCTAAATTCGTGCCTCCTTACAATGGTTATCATAACTCAATGCATGATTACTTCACTCTTCAACTGCATCACATCAAGATAAAGAAAATTAGAAGAGTGGAGATGAGAGTTCAAAGAATAGGTTAGTAGTGAGTTAGTGAATTATCTAAAGTTAGAAGTTAGTGTATAAATATACAACAATTAGCTAAGTAGAATTTAATTGTAAATCATGAACAAAAGTTGAGAGTGGTGGAACTCGTTTCTTGCAACACTTGTCGTCCTTCCCAAGTCAATGAGAGCTTCAATCAACTGTTTACAATGTAATTCTTCACCTCTTCCTTATGATCTGCAACTAACAATTAAACTCTACAAGAATCATGAGAATCAATATGTATAGGTTAGAAAGAATGAGTTAGAATAAGTTAGAGTATAGGTTAGAAGTAATGTAAAATTTTCAAACTATAAATGTATCATACGAATTCTCTATAAGTATATATTCCACACAAGTTGTACAAGTATAAGTTTCGCGAAAATTTGCAAGTATCACACAATGGATTGGTCCTAGTCTTTTCAAAGTATTCGAATCATGTCATATATGAGACTGCCGAACCCTAGAGTTTAATTTCTTTTATTCACACAACTTTAAAATTTGAGGTACGTCATAACAGTGCAATGGACTGATGCAGCCCCTGGTAGTATCATGCTTATTCTGATATACCTCAAAAATTAAAGACAAATTGGATTGAAGAACATAGATTCACATATGTCAAGTTATTTTCTAGCGTCTAAAGTGAGGTGATGCTTCGGCCCAAGCTATTGTCTAGGTCGAGCGGATTTTACTTTTCAGAGGCTGTGTCGTTAAGATTCACGGAGAGCGAACTCCGTACAGGAACCAGGCAGGTCTCGTTGTTGGACACCACGAAGGACAAGTCCCCTATCGACTCACTCACCGAGAATGAACATCAGTCTGTGGGCCTTGAGAATCAGTTAAACATTTTTTATTCTTTTGGATTGGCTCACCCCACACTTGCTTCACATCATACCTTCAAATCACAATTTCCATTTAAACTTTACCAAGTCTTGACAACAATGGTTAGGATAAACTATTCTAAGCACAAGGAATGTGTATAATGGTGATGAAATAAATGGCTTAATGTCGGCTCAAAGGGGTTAAAACTAAGGAGTCCCACGACGGGCACAAATTAGACACATGCTTTATTTGGCATGGTGGTAATCCTAACAAGATCTTTTCAATCCTTTTCAAAATCAAGGCATTTCATGAATAATAGTCTCAAAAATTGTCAAGAGAAAGTTCTAGCATTCTAGAGTTCATTAAAAAGCTATAGCACATAGTTATTGAATAATCAAAGAATGATGAAGTTTCGGAAAATTTCTGCCCATTTTTTTTTATTATATTTATCGCACATGAAGAAAGTATTTGGCATCAAAGCTCACATAGGTTATTATGGAACAAAATCAACACAAACATGCATGCTTATTACACAAATAAATCCAAGTCTCAAATGTTCATACCAATCACAATGTCCATGAAACTCACAATTTAATTCTTATGATCATGCAAAACCATCATCTATGCATTCAAAGATATAATCATCATAGACTCTTTAGGGGCACCTAAGACTCAAACACAAAAACAAAACCTACAAAAATTACAAACTAAAAGCAACGATTTTTTTTTTTTTCTGATTTTCTGATTTTTTATTTTCTTTTCTTTTATGACTCAAAACAAAGACTCAAAACAAAACAAAACATGTGAAACATATATTCCCTACCCCACACTTAGAAAATTACATTGTCCTCAATGTTACACAAAAATTATGTTGTAATTTCTAAGCATATGATAAATCACACAAGTTCCACATTTATACAATTCAACCAAAAAGAGTTTAGGGATTTAGAAAATTCAAACTCTCGTTGATGACTCCTTCACAATTTTGGTTGAAATGGGTTGCCTCCCATGCAGCGCTTAGTTGTTTATAGTCTACTCAGCCTAGACTCTTAACTTCTTAATCAAGTTGTGGGCGACGCCTTTTGGAGTGCGCACTCCAAATTCGTGCCTCCTTACAATGGTTATCAAAAATTGATGTATGATTACTCCACTCTTCAACTGCATCACATCAAGATAAAGGAAATTAAAAGAGTGGAGATGAAGCTCAAAGAATAAGTTAGTAGTGAGTTAGTGAATTAGCTAAAGTTAGAAGTGAGTATATAAATATACAACAATCAGCTAAGTAGAATTTAATTGTAAATCATGAACTGATAGGAGCACAATGTGCGATGATATTAATATGCTTATGCCCTCATTTATGCTTCGTTTAACCCTTATTTACCTAAGATAGAGTCATAATTTAGTTTAATGTCATTTTGGTAGAGTTTTGGAGAAAGTGTGCTTAATAATCAGAAAAAAAAAAAAAAACTAAGTATAGAAATCTGGAAATAAAGTAAAATATGTCTTTTTCGTGATTTTGAGGCTCGTGCTAAACTGATCTATCCTTTTCCAAATTTGATGAAATTTGGTGTGCATTCAATTGGGAAGCTAAAGTGTATTATGTCAAAATTTCAGATCAATCGGAGTTCGGAAAGTCACCCAAATGAAGGCTGCAACTTGGCAGTTTGAGCAAAGATAACCAGAGACTACCAGGATTTTCCTAGGACTGTGTCCTGACTTCCGGAATTTCTGTGGGACACATCGCTTGGAACCAGAGAATGTACCATACACCATTGGAAAGCTCTACGAGTCTAGTTTCTCTGAGACTTGGAATCGCAGCAAAATCGTTCCTGAGCAAAACGTTATGCCGGTTTGAATGCACGAAGGTCAAGTCTGCCGAAAGAAGAAAACCTAAACCGAGTTCTACATGGATATGGCTTACGAATGTGGACTGAATTCCATCCTTTGTGCAAGATTTTTAGCTGAATAAATTCATGGAAAACCTAAAGAGATATTGCTCAATTATTCAGTTATTATCTTGGGAATTTTCGGCAGAAAATAGAGGAAGAAAATCGCAACAAATCCTGATCAAATTCGGCAGAATTCCTGTGCACGTCATCCAACTTCCACAGACTCTCTTGGACAGCTCATAATGAATCAGAGTTCGAGCCTTATATGGATAGAAAGCTACGGGAGTCTAGTTTCCAACCCAACTGGAATCACCTTAATATCTATTTTCTAGAGAAAGATATTCTATAATCTTCAATCGAAGGTCAAATCTGCCAGCAGGATAAGTTTGAGAAAAACTAAGTTTTGTGAACCCTAGTTGCAGCCACCCTTTTTGCCTCTATATATTGGACGATTTTTACACAGAAAAATATCTTCTCTTCCTCACTTGAACTTACCAAAACTCTGCCGAAATTCCACCATAAAAATCCTCACAAAGAACTCAGCCGAACCATCTCCACCACTATTCCAAAACATCAATCCATTCACCATCACCAATCCTCTTGTCGAATTCTTCAACAAAGGTTCTCAATTGTGATTGTAACTTTTATATGGCTTTTGTTTCTTTGTACTTATACAATATTTTGTCTATGAAATTTGTATGGATTCATGGTTGTAATTTTGGTTTTGTAAATTATTTATGGGATTTCCGAATTCTTGTTATATTATTTGGTTGTGTTTGGTTGAATTTACTAATTATGTATGTGATAACTTGAATTTAGGTTTTATGGGCAGTAGGTTTTTGCATGTGTTCTTGATTTAGTTTGGTTTATTTTCTGAATTCGTATGCAAATAAATTGATGCATGAGGGCAGCCTTGATCATGGTTGTTCCTTGTGTATTGGTTTCACTTGCCGAATGCAATATGAGGTGAATTATAAACATAAAGTTGATTCACCTTGTATTGGTTCTAAGGGCTAGAGTAATTCTGAAAATTTACATATCGATGTGAGATGAGGTGACGCCATACTTGCTAATATGTCTCCAATTCGACTCATTGTGCTTATGTGTTTCTTGGTTTAATTTCTACGCGAAGTGTCTTTAAATCATTTAATACTATGTTTGGGATTATGCGCGAAGCTAGTTCTAAATAATTAAGGAGTTTTGCTAATTAGATGAACCGCGAGGGGCTCTAATTAAATTGAAACTAAATTGAATCTTGAATCCGATTTTTAACTTGCTGCCCCTATTCCTTTATTTTATTTTGTTACATGTTTAGAGAGTTTTGAGGAAGATGTTGATCAATTGTATATATTAATTTAGGATTTAAATTTAGTAAAAATCAGTAGGTTATTTAGATAAAAATATCAAACCCCCTTCTATTTGCAATACTTATTGAAAGCCCTAGATTTCCCCGGATAGAACGATCCCTACTTGTCCTAACTACAATTGACACAAATAGGGTATTATGTGTATGAAGTTGTTTTGCAGGTACTTTGTTCTTGGATAATAGCTCCATCATGAACAAAAGTTGAGAGTGGTGGAACTCGTTTCTTGCAACACTTGTCGTCCTTCCCAAGTCAATGAGAGCTTCAATCAACTGTTTACAATGTAATTCTTCACCTCTTCCTTATGATCTGCAACTAACAATTAAACTCTACAAGAATCATGAGAATCAATATGTATAGGTTGGAAAGAATGAGTTAGAATAAGTTAGAGTATAGGTTAGAAATAAGTTAGAAGTAATGTAAAATTTTCAAACTATAAATGTATCATACGAATTCTCTATAAGTATATATTCCACACAAGTTGTACAAGTATAAGTTTCACGAAAATTTACAAGTATCACACAATAGATCAGTCCTAGTCTTTTCAAAGTATTCGAATCATGTGATATATGAGACTGCCGAACCCTATAGTTTAATTTCTTTTATTCACACAACTTTAAAATTTGAGATACGTGGAGCAGAGGAGATAACAGTGCAATGGACTGATGCAGCCCCTGGTAGTATCATGCTTATTCCGATATACCTCGAAAATTAAAGACAAATTGGGTTGAAGAAAATAGATCACATATGTCAAGTTATTTTCTAGCGTCTAAAGTGAGGTGATGCTTCGGCCCAAGCTATTGTCTAGGTCGAGCGGATTTTACTTTTCAGAGGCGGTGTCGTTAAGATTCACGGAGAGCGAACTCCCTACAGGAACCAGGCAGGTCTCGTTGTTGGACACCACGAAGGACAAGTCCCCTATCGACTCACTCACCGAGAATGAACGTCAGTCTGTGGGCCTTGAGAACCATATCAATGAAAAAAACTTGCCCCATACTTTGTAAAACAAACTCGGATCCCTAGCAGTCTACATTTGTTGATCAAAGCCGCCCTCAACCTCATAAAAATGGATCTGCTAAAGCATCATTCGTATGAAGGGTTAAGGCTATGACCAACAAATGCGGCTTCTCCCTACATGTTACACTTTAGAAACTACAATAAACTCAAACATACATAAACCTATCAACTTCCTAGAAATTATCTAAGTATTACAAACATTCACACATATTTTTACATCACATAATTCAGCATACTTACTATTACATGTCCTAAAATCCTATTATACATATCCCAAAAATAAGGAAAAATTAAACAATCTGAATTTTACAAAGTTACAAAGCAACACTTCATGAATCAAAATAATTAAATTTCCCCGGCAACGGCGCCAAAAATTGATGGAGCTTTAATCCAAGCACAAAGTACCTGCAAAACAACTTCATACACATAATACCCTTCTTGTGTCAATTATAGTTAGGACAAGTAGGGATCGTTCTATCCGGGAAAATTAAGGGCTTTCAATCACATAAAGTATTGAAGATTAAAGGCGGGTTTGGAGTGTTTAACTAAATAACCTACTGATTTTTTACGTAAATAAAGAAAATAAAAACTAAATTAATATATACAATTGATCAACATCTTCCAAAAAGAGCACAAAACACAAAACACTCTAAACATGTAACAAAATAAAATAAAGGAATAGAGGCAGCAAGTTCAAACTGAATTTTAGATCCTATTTAGTTCCAATTTAATTAGAGCCTTCGCGGTTCATCTAATTAGCAAAACTCTTTAATTATTTAGAACTAGCTTCGCGCATAATCCCAAACATAGTATTAAATAGTTTAAAGACACTTCGCGTAGAAATTAAACCAAGAAACAAATAAGCACAATGAGTCGAATTGGAGACATATTAGCAAGTATGGCGTCACCTCATCTCACATCGATATGTAAATTTTCAGAATTACTCTAGCCCTTAGAACCAATACAAGGTGAATCAACTTTATGTTTATAATCCACCTCATATTGCATTCGGCAAGTGAAACCAATACACAAGGAACAACCATGATCAAGCCTGCCCTCATGCATCAATTTATATGCAAATGAATTCAGAAAATAAACCAAACTTAACCAAAAATTCATGCAAATACCTACTGCCCATAAAACCTAAATTCAAGTTATCACATCTATAGATCATAAATTAATCCAAGAGAAAACCAAATCACATAACAGAAATCCGGAAATCCAAAGAATAATTCATAAAACCGAAATTACAACCACGAATCCATACAAATTTCATAGACAAAATATTGTATTGATACAAAAGAATAAAAGCCATAAGAAAAGATAAAATCACACTTTTGAGAAACCTTGAGAAGAGATTCGGCAAAGAGGATTAGTGGTGATGGACGGACTGATTTTTTGGAAGAGTGGTGGAGATGGAATTGGCTTAGTTCCTTGTGGGGATTTTGTGGTGGAATTTCGGCAGAGGTTTGGCAGTTTAAAGTGAGGAAGAGAAGATGATTTTTCTGAATTTATGGGGTGGTATTTATAGAAGAGAGGGGCTGCTATGGTTCGGCAATGCAAGGTGCATTAGGGTTTCAAATGAAACCGAATTCTCTCTCTTGAGTTCGGCAAAGCCTCCCTTTCTTCTTCAAAGTTGTTGCCGAAAATCACTTTGGTCAAAGGATGAATACTTGCTTCAATTATCTCTTCAATTATCATTAACTTAATTCAGCAAAATATCTTGAACCAAGCATCAAATTCAGTCCACATGCAGCCCTTGTCTTTCTCTTTAATTTCTGCCGAATTTCCTTGAATATTGGCTGAATTCATCTTCACAATATCTCTTGATTTATCTTGAATTAATTTCAGCAATATTATCTTGAATCTTGAGCACAAAATGGTCCACATTCGGTCTTAACTACATCCTTGTTTCTCTCCTCATATTGTTGCTGAAAATTCCCAAAGATATTGCTGAATAATCTTCAAATATCTCTTGAATTAATCATGAATTAAATCAGTAAAATATCTTTATAAAAATCGGTTGAATCCTCCATGAAATCCTCCTTGGCAAATTGGCTGAATTATCTCTTGAATATTAGGATTTATCTCCTCCTTTATCTCCTCACAATTTCTGAAAATAAAGAAAAGAAATAGAGAATTAATTCGTGTAATAAACTTGTCCTAATCTAGACAAATATTGTCTTAAAAAGTTTCCAATTCACATCACGGAATTTACTAAGTCGAGAAAGTTTCTAAAATAGGAAAATCGAAATAGGAAAGTCATGGAATAACAGTCACAGTTCAAGTAGGACTTTCCTAACAGAACTTTTCCTAGTCCCAACAGGATTCTAAAATTTCCTCACATGTTACAGAAACGACGAACAACAAAGATTCCTAATCCAACAGGTTTCCTAGTCCAACAAGGATTCCTACTGAAACTAGAACTCTTCACATTTTCCGACAATTTCTGCATTTTAAGCTCAATTTGCATACCAACTCTGCGAAAGACTCCAGACTCGACTCAATGACTCTATATTACAACAATAAGGGTTAAGAATTTCATAAATGGGGGTAAAAACATATTAAGAACGTCGCATTTTATGCTCCTATCATAAACCCTAGTTGCTGCCGAATTCTTTTACCTTTGCCTCTATATAAAGAACGGTTTTGACATATAAAAACCATCTCTTTCTCTCACAAAATACTAGCCAAAACTCTACCAAAGTACCTCCACAAATCCCATACAGAAATTTATCAAAGCCGAACCAGCACCACCTTTCCAAATCGCAAGTCCTTTCATCTTCGAATTCATCCTTTACTGAAGCATCTTCAAGGTTCTTCTAAAGTGCGATTCGTCTAACTCATGGCTTCTTTAATTTTCTGTATGAATTACAATATCATGTTGTATGATTTGTTGGATTATAACTTTTGGTTTGTATACTTTATTAAGGATTCATATATTACTTGCGAATTTGATTCATGGTTTATATGTGATCGCTAAATTTGATTTAGGGTTCTTATGATATTTTGTATATAATTTTACATGTTGATTTCGTAATTAATAGGTTTAGGGCCGTAGGTTTTAATATACGTTCTTGATGATATTTGATTAATTTTCATGAGTTCGTGCATCACAAATCGTGTGCTTAAGGGCTGACTTTGTGGCTTCTCCTTGTGTACCGATTTTATATACCAAAACAATTTAGATTCCTTCATACGCTGAGTTGCTGTGATTTAGATTTTTTATTAGGGCGTTTATAACCATGAAAATTTACATGTTATAGCAAGGTGAGGTGACACCATACTTGTTGCATGTCTCTGATTCGACTTATTGTGCTTATGTGTTAATCGTGTTTAATTTCTACGCTGAGTGTCTTTAACTGATTAATACTATGTTTAGGGTTATACGCTGAGTTAACTCAAGATAATTAAGAAGTCTTAACGATTAGATGAACCACTGAGGGCTCTAATTAGAATTGGAATTAAATTTGTCTAAGTGCTATGTGAAATATTGCTGCCTTGAATCTTTTATTTTGATTAATGCATGTGTAAGTGTTTTTGTATTATGTGTTCTTGTGGGGAAGATGATCATATGTAAATAATAATTTTAGGTTTAATTTTCGTTACATATAGATGTTTAGATACACTTTCCAAACTCCCCCATATTTATTTATAATGCTTTGTGAGAATTAAATGCCCTTGATTTCCCCGGATAGAACGATCCCTACTTGTCAATACTACACTCGACACAAGAAGGGTAGCATATGTATGAGATTATTTTGTAGGTACAAATTGTGCACGTATTATGGTCCCATCAATTTTTGGCGCCGTTGCCGGGAAAATTAAAATTGTTTAATTTGATGAAGTGTTACTTTGTAACAATTGTTTATATGTTGATTTGTTCATATTTCGCATTGTTTTATTTTTATAGTTTTTAGTTTTGTATAATAGGTTTTCGGAATTGTAATATTTTAATTAGGTTTTCGTTTTTGGTTTTTCAATAATTGCCGAAATTTATGTGATTATCTTGTGATATATGTTTGTTACACTTAGTTAAATTGCTAGAAGTTTTAAGGTTTATTTGTGTTTTATTTACTTTGATTTTCGAGGGGAAGAAGGAATAGGTAAGGTCGCTATTGTCAATTTATAGCCTTAACCCTTCATACGAATGATGCATTAGCAAATCCGCTTTTATGAACAACCGGAAAACAGAGTAGTGCCCTCCCAACTCATACGAGCGATGCTTTGGCATATTTATGAGGTTGAGGATGGCTTTTATTAGACAATAGTGGTACTGTCAACACAATATTCCAAACTGAGTAAGGGGCAAAAGGTTCGCCTATTAGTTCGTTTGTTTCTATTATGTTGTCAAGGTTTGTTTAACTAGATCTCAAGGCCTATAGACTGCTATCTTTTCTCTGTGAAGGGGGCGATAGGGAGTTCGCTCTCCGTGGTAACCAACAACGAGTCTTGCCTTGCTCCATAGTAGAACTTTCGTTATAGCCTTCTGAAACCATGGAATGTTGTGTCTAGACGATAGCACCTAGGCCGCACGACCGCCGAGCTTCGAAACCTAAAGTAGATTGAACATGAGTATGTCTTAAAGCTTGAATTAAAACGTTACCTTTAATTTTTGAGGTATATCGGATGAAAGCATGATACTACCTTGGACTGTTTCAGCCCATTGCATTGTTATCTCCTCTGCTCCACGTACCTCTAATTTTAAAGTTGTGAATAAAAGCAATTAGACACTAAGTGATTCGACATGTTGATTATGCTTGGATAGTTTCAGAAATATTGTTTAAATTAATTTTGATTCCTTTGTTACTTATTTAATCCGAATGCTTGTTTGATACATGTAAATTTTGTGATACTTTGTTATATAATTTTACACTTGTTCAAATTCTTTGTAATACTTACACTTTGTTATTCTTCAATAATTCGTTCTTCAGCTTATACTTTGTAAAAAAAAAAAAAAAATTCGTTATTGTTTTCATATCACTAACTCATATTACTAACCCCTAACTCTAACTATACTTATACAACTTTTACTTGCTTTTCGTTTTAGTTTATAGTTATTAACAACTTGGTCTTCACAAATTCTCAGGTACATGAATGTTTCCAGGTTGGTCTAAAGAAATTGAGGATCGTTTAAACAGAATTTGTGAAGATAGAACTGAGCAAGCATCACCGAGTACACCATTGTTTGAGCACCAATTCGTCTCCCCCACATCATCACTCTTTGAGCGTGACATAGCATCTCCATCATCACCATTTCCATCAAACGTCTCGTGTGAACTTAATCCTTTGTTCCACGAAGATCCGGAGTTTGAGCTACTTACAAGTCCATTCCCTACACATTTGAATTTCGACTTACCTGATCCACCACAACAAATGGGTTCGATCAGAGAGCAGAATGGACACGTCACAGATGAGGGCATGACACCTTCCAACATCACCTATCCGACAGTTGCAACTGGCAAGTCGGATGATTTTGAGTTAAAGAGTGGATTTTTGCATCAATTGCCGAAATTCCATGGTCTTTCAAGAGAGGAGCCGAACTCACATTTACAACAATTCCAGTTTACTTGTGAAACCATGTGTCCTAGAGGAGCTGATATTCAACATGTGAAGATGAGAGCCTTTCCATTTTCACTAGAGGACAGGGCAAGGATATGGTTGTTCACTATACCAACCGGACGAATTGTTTCATGGAACACTATGGTGAACGAGTTCCTTCTCAAATATTTTCCAGCATCAAGGGTGGCTCAGTTGAGGAGTCAGATAACTGGAATCAAGCAAGTGTTGGTTGCATCACCTAACTAATATTATGTGTAAATTTGTGATGCTTCCTACTCCCAAGAATAGGAGGTCAAGTTTTAGTATAAGGGGAATAAGTAAGAGTATCGTACCCAAGGGATTGGGGGAAACTCTATCCTAACTAGATTACCGAAAAATAAAACCTAGAAAACACATGCAATCTACTTTTTACAACTCACAACTTTAGCCCTTTGGAAGCTAAGGTAATGATGATGCTATTAACAAGAGGTGGAGAATCGGCTTGATGGATTTGAGATTTAAAATAAAGTCTTACGTAAAAGTAATCTATGATAATTAAATTGCAGAGACTAAATTAACAAGAAGAGTAGAGACTTAGGCATCACACCTACCCTAACTCATGCACAAATGTAATTTAAAAGTTGATGTGAAACATGCTTGACAAACATCCCCCTAGTGCTTTGGTGAAGCTACCAAGAAACTAACTAATCATGCAATTTAACAAAGTCTTTTGGAGCCAAGTTAAATCACACAACCTTAATCCCAATTATATTACCTTATAATACAAGTGGGCTATGTACCACAAGCCTAACGCCCCCTTAGAGCAATTAGACTCAAGGCACAAGCATTAAGACCAAAGTAAGAAATTCAAGCAACTTAGTACTTCCCTTAAGAAATACTAAGGCACCACCTAAAGGCTACTCATGCTCATGGATTCAAGAAGTTGTCAAATTCAAGTTTCCAATTCATTAGTTATCTAAACATGTTTCCTAGGTGACAAAGCTAGTTAACACATTTAGTAAGCATAAAGTGTAGAAGCCATAGATTCAAACATGCATCAACATCAAACTTAAAGGAAAATTACATTGTTTGCACAAGTTTGGCTAGGGGCAGCCCTAGCCTCAAATCCAACTACTCACTACTCATTACATACAACAAAGCCATGAACTTGAAATACATCAAAGTAAAAAGAGAAGAAGAGAAAGAAGAAAGAGGGAGATTACCAAGGGTTTGGTACCAAGATACCAAACCTTACCAAGATGTAAGATGATGCGGCTAATTTTAGCCTCACAATTAACCCTGCAAAAATGTCATCGTTAGTATAGAATAAGTAGGGATCGTTCAGTCCGGGGATTGAAGGGTACACAATCAAAAGAAGCATTAACACACAAATATTTTCAAATATATACATATTTACAAAATAATGGGGGATTTGAGATGTGATTTACTTCCTACGAAATTTAAAGACAATCCTAAGCTAATATTTACATGTGATCGACATCTTTCACACAAAACACTCACACATAAGTTCTCATAACATGCAATAAATGAAAGTAAGGACTTGGGGCAGCAAATTCGACAAATTCAAGACTTAACTTAGTTCCAACCTAACTAGGCCCGTCGCGGTTACCTAATCGAAATAGATTTCACGAAAGTACTTAGGATTATCTTCGCGCTTAACCCTAATCTTTATGCTAACCAATTTTAATGACACTTTGCGTAGACACTAAAACAAATTAACACTTAAGCACGAAATCTTTAGTCGGAGACATGTTAACAAGTAAGGCGTCACTCTTCTCGCATCGACATGCAAATTCTAAGAATTACTCTAGCCCTAGGCAGCAACATAAATCAAACCAACTTCGCGTATAAAATTCAACTTATGTTACTACGGCGAATGAAATCAACACCTAGATAACAACCATGGCCTTTCGGTTGCATCTAAACATCTCTTTCGGTTGCCCACGAATTCAGGAAATTAACCAAGTATAAGAAAAGAATAAAATCGAAACATGCTTCCCTGAAACCTAACTTACAATTTCTTACATGAAACGTTTACAAATTATCATAGATACCTAAGAATTTCGACACTTAGAATCAACAAATAAAACCAAGATGCGAAATCAAAATAGTTCTCAAACTTATAAAACCAAAATTCAAATCGTATTATACATGGACATATAATCGAATACCATAAAAACATGCAAGCTTTATAGACAAAGTATTGCAAAATTATAAAATAAATACAAGCCATGGAATGGAGGATGATTCGGCAATGGAGGTCACGGCAAAGGGAATGGAGTTTATGGAAGTGGTGGAGAGGTGTTTTGGCTTGCTATTTTACATAGGATTTATGGCAGAGTATTTTGGTAGAGCTTTGGCCTTGCTTTGTGCGTCGGATGTGATCCCCAATCTTTGAGCAAGTGCCGAACTATATATAGGAGAACAAGGGAACTAGGGTTTCGGCAAAGCTAGGTGGCTGAATCCGAATTCAATACCTTCCCCTTTTTCTTGTGCGACATTCCTTGATTTCCTTCTTGATTTGTTGCCAAAATAATCCTTAAATAAATGCTGAATAATCTTGCCATATTTCTTCCATTTATTCATGATATAATTGAGCCAACTTTCCTTTGAATGATGGGTGAAAATCAGTCCACATTCGTCCTTGAATTCCCTTCCTTCTTTTGTTTGCCGAATTAGTCAAAGAATAAAGATTAATTTCTGAATAAAGCTCTTCATTTTCCTTCCTAATTCGGCATTGTTTCCTTGTATCTCTATAACTACTTCCTTTCCAAGCTTTTCATTTCCTTGTTGGTTTAGGCTGAATTCAATCCGTGCTTTCCTTATGTATGCACACGTCTAGCACACGCCTAGCACATGCCTAAGCATGCTTTGTATATGCTAGGATTATTTCTGAAAATTAAGAAAAACAATATTAGTTTCAGCATAAATAAAACATATTTAACAATCATAATCCAACAAGGATTCCTACTTTAATAAGTACTTGCCAAAATTTCACTTTTTCCTCCTTTTAAGCACATTTTCGCAAATTCTCTACCGAATACTCAAGACTCGATCTAATGACTCAATTTTACAATAATAAGAGCTAAGCAAAGCGTAAATGAGGGTAAAAACACATTAAGAACGTCGCATTTTATGCTCCTATCAACTACCCCACACTTAGCTTTTGCTAGTCCCTTAGCAAAAAACTAAATAAAAGACTCTACTAAAACTGCTGCTGCCCCTAAATAATTGTCTCAAGATCTTTCAAACACATAGCTTTCAAGTTAAGCATCTGAATGTAAGCGCAATAATCCCAAGCGTCATAGATATGTATCAAAGCATGAACAAGTAAGAAGTGAGAAAATAAGCATGTAAACATGTCAAGTTAATCCAATCCTCCTCACTAAGCATACTCTCTTCTTTTCACTCATGAAATGGCATTATTCACTCAAAGTATATGCAAGAGAATAAATTAAGAATTACAAAGAGTAACTTGCATATGTCATCAAATAAAGGCACTTTGTGAATAATATTATCCAGATAAACTTCATTTAACAATTATGTGCACAAATGAACCAAAACCATAAGCTCAACTCTTGAGATAATCTCCACATACAAAGTTCACATATTTTAAGAATCATGAGAGATCTTTACAAGGGAAAATAATGGGGTCCGGCATAAAGAATTCGTATTTAGGATAATGGTGAGAAAATGTCACCAAGACTTAGCAAAGCTCAATACTCTTTATGACTTCACTCCAAGGGCCAAGTTTAAACTTATTGGGCCCATTCTTCATTCTCCCCAAAACATAGTGAATATGAACAAAGGTCAAGTGTAATAATAATAGACCTTCAATTGTAACACAAACTCCAAATTCACCACAAGAACCCAATCCAAACATTTTTATTTTTCTTTTTGTTGCCGAAATTCTTTTCTTTCTCTTCTTTGTTTCGGCACAAATTTTTATTTTCTGTCCGATTTTTCCTTTTTGTTTCGGCAATCACATTTCTTTCATGTTTTTGGATTGGTTCACCCCACACTTGCTTCAAATCATCACTCCAAGTTACAATTCCACAATAAAATTAAGCTTTACCAAGTCTTGATAACAAGGGCTAGGAAAAAACTATTCTAAGCACAAGGAATGTGTTTCATGGTGATGAAATAAAATGGCTGAATTTCGGCTCAAAGGGGTTAAAACTAAGGAGTCCCACGACGGGCACAAATTAGGCACATGCTTTTATTTGGCTTTAGTGGTAATCCTAACAAGATCATCTCAATCATATTCGAAATCAAGGCATTTCATGAATAATAGTCTCAAAAATCAACAAGAGTGAGTTCTAGCATTCTAGAGTTCATTAAAATCTATGGCACATAGTCATTGAATATTTAAAGAATGATGAAGTTCAGAAAAAGTTTCTGCCATGTATTAAATTTATCGCACAAGAAGAAAGTATTTGGCACGAAAGCTCACATAGGTTATTATGGAAACAAATTAACTCAAACATGCATGCTTTATTGTATGTCAACCATAATCTCACATGTTCATACCAATCACAATATCCATGAAACTCACAATTAATTTTTATGATTATGCAAAACAATCATCTATGTATTCAAAGATATAATCATCATCGACTCATTTAGGGGCATCTAAGACTCAAACAAAATCAAAAACCTATGAAAATCTAAAACAAAAGCAACGAATTTTAATTTTTTTTCTGAATTTTTCCGGTTTTGTATTTTTCTTTTCTTTTTATGACTCAAACAAAAGATTCAAAACAAATTCAAGCATGTGAAACATGTACCACTACCCCACACTTAGAAAATTACATTGTCCTCAATGTAAACCAGAAATAATGTTGTAATTTCTAAGCATATGATAAATTTGACAAATTTCACATTTATACAATTCAACCAAAAAGAGTTTAGGGATTAGAAAATGCAAACTCTCGTAGACGGCTCCTTCACAATTTTGGTTGAAATGGGTTGCCTTCCATGCAGCGCTTAATGTTTATAGTCTACTCAACCTAGACTCTTCACTTCTTAATCAAGTTGTGGGCGACGCCATTTGGAGTGTACACCTCCAAATTCGTGCATCCTTACAATGGTTATCATTACTCGATGCATGATTACTCCACTCTTCAACTGCATCGCATCAAGATAAAGAAATTTAGAAGAGTGGAGATGAGAATTCAAAGAATAAGTTAGTAGTGAGTTAGTGAATTAGCTAAAGTTAGAAGTTAGTGTATAAATATACAATAGTTAGCTAAGTAGAATTTAATTGCAAATCATGAACAAAAGTTTAGAGTGGTGGAACTCGTTTCTTGCAACACTTGTCGTCCTTCCCAAGTTATTGAGAGTTCCAATCAACTGTTAACAATGTAATTCTTCACCTCTTCCTTATGATCCGCAACTGACAATCAAACTCTACAAGTATGTTAGATAAACAAAGATAAAGGCTCAACAAAAATTGAGGGTAGTTACAACATGTTACAAGAGACATACATACAAGAAAAGAATAAAAGTTAGAAGGTTAGCTTTAGAGTTAGCAAGTATGGTTTAAAGTTACAAATTTATTTATTTATTATTATTATTATTTTTTTTTTTTCAAAACCGAAACTCTAAACAAGACACACGAAAATTATAGACAATATTAACAAGTTAATACTTCAAACAATTGAGATTTTATCAATTCCCCGGCAACGGCGCCAAAATTGATGCGGCTAATTTTAGCCTCACAATTAACCCTGCAAAAATGTCATCGTTAGTATAGAATAAGTAGGGATCGTTCAGTCCGGGGATTGAAGGGTACACAATCAAAAGAAGCATTAACACACAAATATTTTCAAATATATACATATTTACAAAATAATGGGGGATTTGAGATGTGATTTACTTCCTACGAAATTTAAAGACAATCCTAAGCTAATATTTACATGTGATCGACATCTTTCACACAAAACACTCACACATAAGTTCTCATAACATGCAATAAATGAAAGTAAGGACTTGGGGCAGCAAATTCGACAAATTCAAGACTTAACTTAGTTCCAACCTAACTAGGCCCGTCGCGGTTACCTAATCGAAATAGATTTCACGAAAGTACTTAGGATTATCTTCGCGCTTAACCCTAATCTTTATGCTAACCAATTTTAATGACACTTTGCGTAGACACTAAAACAAATTAACACTTAAGCACGAAATCTTTAGTCGGAGACATGTTAACAAGTAAGGCGTCACTCTTCTCGCATCGACATGCAAATTCCAAGAATTACTCTAGCCCTAGGCAGCAACATAAATCAAACCAACTTCGCGTATAAAATTCAACTTATGTTACTACGGCGAATGAAATCAACACCTAGATAACAACCATGGCCTTTCGGTTGCATCTAAACATCTCTTTCGGTTGCCCACGAATTCAGGAAATTAACCAAGTATAAGAAAAGAATAAAATTGAAACATGCTTCCCTGAAACCTAACTTACAATTTCTTACATGAAACGTTTACAAATTATCATAGATACCTAAGAATTTCGACACTTAGAATCAACAAATAAAACCAAGATGCGAAATCAAAATAGTTCTCAAACTTATAAAACCAAAATTCAAATCGTATTATACATGGACATATAATCGAATACCATAAAAACATGCAAGCTTTATAGACAAAGTATTGCAAAATTATAAAATAAATACAAGCCATGGAATGGAGGATGATTCGGCAATGGAGGTCACGGCAAAGGGAATGGAGTTTATGGAAGTGGTGGAGAGGTGTTTTGGCTTGCTATTTTACATAGGATTTATGGCAGAGTATTTTGGTAGAGCTTTGGCCTTGCTTTGTGCGTCGGATGTGATCCCCAATCTTTGAGCAAGTGCCGAACTATATATAGGAGAACAAGGGAACTAGGGTTTCGGCAAAGCTAGGTGGCTGAATCCGAATTCAATACCTTCCCCTTTTTCTTGTGCGACATTCCTTGATTTCCTTCTTGATTTGTTGCCAAAATAATCCTTAAATAAATGCTGAATAATCTTGCCATATTTCTTCCATTTATTCATGATATAATTGAGCCAACTTTCCTTTGAATGATGGGTGAAAATCAGTCCACATTCGTCCTTGAATTCCCTTCCTTCTTTTGTTTGCCGAATTAGTCAAAGAATAAAGATTAATTTCTGAATAAAGCTCTTCATTTTCCTTCCTAATTCGGCATTGTTTCCTTGTATCTCTATAACTACTTCCTTTCCAAGCTTTTCCTTTCCTTGTTGGTTTAGGCTGAATTCAATCCGTGCTTTCCTTATGTATGCACACGTCTAGCACACGCCTAGCACATGCCTAAGCATGCTTTGTATATGCTAGGATTATTTCTGAAAATTAAGAAAAACAATATTAGTTTCAGCATAAATAAAACATATTTAACAATCATAATCCAACAAGGATTCCTACTTTAATAAGTACTTGCCAAAATTTCACTTTTTCCTCCTTTTAAGCACATTTTCGCAAATTCTCTACCGAATACTCAAGACTCGATCTAATGACTCAATTTTACAATAATAAGAGCTAAGCAAAGCGTAAATGAGGGTAAAAACACATTAAGAACGTCGCATTTTATGCTCCTATCATAAGACAAGAGAGTGCTTCTATGTATGGTACTAATGGGTCCTAACAAAGAAAGAACTCCATCACCACCATACACAATCCACACAATCTAATATGAATAAAGAACTAGGCTTGAGGATGAATAAGAGTGAGAGAATAAAGAAAAGGGTAAGAAAATGCTTCCAAGAATGGTATTAATGGGATCTAAGATGGGAAGAACACCATTAACACCATGCTAATCCACAAAATCTTGAAGAAACAAGCTTGTAGTATAAAATATGAGTAGAGGATGAAGAGAAATGAAGTGGGTGTGGTTTTGGTGAAACCCCCAAGCTATCACAACTCTTTCTTACACCAAAACTAAAACTACAAGCTTGCAAAATGAGAGAGAGGAATAGTCAATTCGTCCAAAATGAGAGAGGGAGGTATAAATAGGCCTAAATTGATGAATGAAGGGTGGAGATGCAAGGAAATGAAGGGCTAGATGTGGTGGACAAAGAGGGAAGCACAAATTGTGGATCTAGTCTTTATTAAATGACCAAAAACCTCAAAGATATTTTGGTGGAGAAGGAAAAGGTAAGGGCACTCTTGATATTTGGCCATAAGGACAAGGGGACAAGGTCAAAATCAAAGGGACAAAGCCAAATATGTCCCTTTCACTTGTCTTCTTCTCATTTGAATTTGAATTAACAAGTCTTCTTCTCTCCAATGCTCTTTCATTTGTTGAATATCAGCCATCACCATATTCCGGCTGCCGGAGTTTGACCGGAGTTCTGCCCGTTGACCGGCGTTGACCGGTCAAATTCGTCTTTTAGTGAAATTTCCGGTTTTGCTCCTTTGACTTCAATTCTTCACCCGGTTTCTTCAATATGTGCTAGATCCACCTTTTTGACTTGTTTCCCATCCGTAGCTCTATTTCCTAGCATGAATAGGAAACGTAATAAGAAATAGATAAAGTACGAAAAGATATAGCAAAAGAATAAGAATAAGACAACAATTATTAGGTAATTATTGACCTAACAGCAAGCACATGATGAGCCATTTTATGAGTATTTTGAGCGTTTCAAAACGTTGGTGTCATCTTGTCCAGCTCATGACATTCGCCGAGGTCTCCTTTTGCAATACTTTTATGAGGGGATGCGTAATTTGGACAAAGAGTTTCTTGATTCAGCTGCTGGAGGATCGTTTTTGGAGAAGACCAATGAGGAAGCCACTACACTCTTGGAGACGCATGCATTGAAGAACCAACAATTCGGGCCTCAAGTCCGAACCAAGCAAGTGCATGAGACAAGGGCCAATCCGGCTCTAGAAGAAAAGGTTGACAAGCTTGCCAACATGATGGCACAAATGATGAAGTCTCAACGTGGGCAAGTTGCTCAAGTATGTGGGGTGTGTGCTGAGGGACATCCGACAGATCAATGCCCTCAAATGGGAGGAGAAAGCATAGAGGAGGTCAATGCTTTGGGATACCAAGGAGGAGGATTACAGAACTTCAACCCAAGGTATCGTGATCATCCTAATTTCAGATGGAGCAATAATGACAATGTGCTCAACCCTAATGTGCCACCAAATGCTCAACAAAGTGGTGTGCCATTCCAACAAAGGGCAGCCGCACCATATCAAAGGCCCCCATTCGTTTCACACAATCAAGGTGTTCCTAATACACCTAACTTTGATGAGATAATGAAGTCTCTAGCAATGGGGCAGAGCAAATTGAACGCCTCAACACAAGCTTTGTTGGTAGGACAACAAAGCAATGCCAAGGACATCACTGAGCTGAAGAATCAGATAGGACAGGTTGTTGACTTCATGGGCCAATTCAATAAGCAAGGGAGGCTGCCTTCTAATGTTATAAAGAATCCTAAGAAGGAGCAAGCTCAAGCCATAATAACAAGGATTGGTAGAGTGTTGAAGGGACCAATCCCTAAAACACAAAAGAAGGATGGTGATGCTGTGAGTATTGAGGAAAGTGGAGACGTGGTCAATATAGAGGCAAACGGCAATGACAAGGCACATAAGCACAATAAGCCGAATGGGAGACATGCAAACATGTAATGGCGTCACTCATCATATTTGAACATGTTATCTTTCAGAATTATGGTAACCCTAAGTGAACAACCTAAACCACAACAACTTCGCGTATGATGCAATTTAGATTACTCTAGCATATGAAATCGGCACTCAAGGGGCTGCCACAAAGTCAGTCCTCAAGCACACAATTTGTTGAGCGTGAATTCATGAAAGCTAATCAAACAAAATCAAAGTATCATGCGAAAATACCTACTGCCCTATACAGTAAATCACGAAACCATACATGAACAAGTTCATAAATCATAGCAAGAAAACCAAAAGAATTCGGAAATCATAGTATAATATACAAAACCAAAGTTTACAATCCAAAAATCCATACAATACAAAATCATAAATCATACAGAAAATATTACAAGTCATGGATAGGATGAATCACACTTTGAAGAAGAACCTTGGAAGCTTTCGACAAAGGTGATAAGAGCATAATATGCGACATTCATAATATGGAACCTTGCAATTGTTTAACTCTTATTGTTGTAATATAGAGTCGTTTAGTCGAGTCAAGAGTCTTGGGCGGAGTTTTTGGAGAAAAGAACTTAATTGTCAAATATTGCAAGATTTATGAAGAGTTTGATTCAAAGTAGGATTCCTTATTGCATTAGGAATCATAATCAGTTTAGGAGTCTACAATCTCTCGACGTCGAAGGTTTTAAGAGTTTCAATCAAAGTAGAACTCCTTGTTGAACCAGGAAATCCTGACAGAATCAGGAATCTATCAAATCATAAATTGTGCTACATTTTATCTTCTTTTATTAATATATTTTTCTATTATTTTCAGGAATTAAAGAGGAGATAAATGAAGAATTTTGGAAGCAAATTAAATGAAGAAATCGGAAAGGAAAAGAATTCAAATGCAAAAATGATAAGGAAAGATTTCAATGCTGAACCAAGAAAGGAATGCATGAATTGATACCGAAACTTGTATGGGAAGAATCAAAGAGTTCTAAAAGCTATAAGGAAGGGAATTCACAGCAAAGAGAAGAAAAAGGAAGGAGTTTGATGCTGAAATTAAAAGAGAAATTCAAGGATGAATGTGGACTTAATTCTCTCCACATTCATTTAGGTTTTGCCGAATTAAATAAGGGAGAAATATTCAGAAATTATACAAGGAATAATTCGGCAACCAAAAGAAGGAAAAATCAAGACTTACCTTGCAAGGAAAGGAGGAAGAATTCGGCACCAATACCTTTGTGCCGAAAACCCTAAGAGATAAAACCCTAGTTCCTCTTGCTCCCTTATATATAGTTCGGCACATTTTCAGAAAAAATGATCTATCTTCTCTCTCTCACTTTCACAAGCCAAAGCTCTGCCAAAATAACTCCACAAAAATCCCATACATAAAGTAGAACAGCCGTACCATTCCCCTACATTAAATTCGCACCATCTTCCCTTTGCCGAATCCATCTTTGTTGAAGTCTTGCAAGGTTCTTCAAAAGTGTAATTCGAACATCTCTTATGGCTTTATATTTTCTGTATAAATTCAATACTTTGTCTATAAAGATTGAATGGATTGATGTATGTTGTTTTGGTTTTAATAATTATACTTTGGATTTCCGAAATTCTGTTATGTATTTTGGTTTTCTATTTGTTTAATTTATGAACATAGTAAGTTTCGATTTTAATCCAAGGCCGTGGCTTCTCCTTAGGTGATAGCTTCATATGCCGAACACAATATGAGGTGGATTATAAACATAAAGTTGGTTTACCTTGTATTGGTTCAAAGGGCTAGAGTAATTCTGAAAATTTGCATATCGATGTGAGATGAGGTGACGCCATACTTGCTAATATGTCTCCAATTCGACTCATTGTGCTTATGTGTTTCTTGGTTTAATTTCTACGCGAAGTGTCATTAAACTATTTAATACTATGTTTGGGATTATGCGCGAAGCTAGTTATAAATAATTAAGGAGTTTGCTAATTAGATGAACCGCGAAGGCTCTAATTAAATTGGAACTAAAACTAATCTAAAAAGCTTGCCGAATTTTTTCCATGATTCTTTGTTTAATTTTGTTACATGTTATGTGAGTTATGTGTTTAGTGGTATGTGTGAAAGATGATGATCATATGTATATATTAATTTAGGTTTTATTTTCGTAATTTTCAGTAGATATTAGATACAATTTCCAATCCCCCCATATAAATTTGTGATTCTTCATGTGATTAAATGCCCTTGATTTCCCCGGATAGAACGATCCCTACTTGTCTTATACTACAATCGACACAAGAAGGGTAATATATATGTATGAGATTATTTTGCAGGTACCAATTGTGCTTTGATAATAGCTCCATCAATTTTTGGCGCCGTTGCCGGGGAAATTAAAATTATTTAATTTCATGATGTGTTACTTTGTATCATTGTATAAATTGTGATGTGCATAATCGTTTATAGTTTCGGTTTTGTATAAGTTTTAGGTTTCGGTATGTAATAGCTTAATTAGGTTTCGGTTTTTGTTTATAATTGTGGCCGAATGTATGATATAATATGTGATTTATGTGTGTAACATTTAGATAAATTGCTAGGAAGTTAAAGATTTATTTATGTTTAGTTTATTGTAGGTTCTAAAGTGAACGGAATAGGTGAAGTCCCTTTTGTTAATATTGGCTTTAACCCTCCATTTGTACCTTGTTAAGGTCACTTGGGGATGAGGGCGGCTTTTATTAACACTTGGAGAACTGTCTAACACATGATTATTCTTAACTGAGTAAGGGGCATAAAAGTTCGCCTATTAGTTCGTTTGTCTTCAATTTGGTTTCAAGGCTTGTTTAACTAGATCTCAAGGCCCACAGACTGACGTTCCTTCTCGGTGAGGGAGTCGATAGGGAGTTCGCTCTCCGTGGTTACCAACAACGAGTCTTGCCTTGATCCATCTTAGAAACTTTCGTTCTAGCCTTCTGAAAACTTGGAATAGTTATGTCTAGACGACAACACTTGGGCCGCACGTCCACCTTGCTTTAGAACTTAGAAAATAACTTTGCATAAATAGACTATATAACTTCACAAATGAAAGATGTCTTTAAATTTTAAGGTATATCGGATAAAAGCATGATACTACCTTGGGCTGCTTCAGCCCATTGCACTGTTATCTCCTCTGCTCCACGTACCTTGAATTTTAAAAGTTGTATGAATAAAAGCAATTAGACTCTAAGAGTTCGACATATTTGATGTGTTATAATTTTCGGATACTTTGTGAAACATGAACCGAATTCTTGTGAAAATAACATGTAAATTTTCGTGAAACTTTGTGTAAATTTCGTGTGAAAATTTTGTGTGATATACTTGAAATAATTTTGTAGTTTTTTTTAAATTCGTTAACAAAAAAAAATTTATAACTCTAACCATCACTTGCTAACTCTAAATCTAACTTTCTAACTTTTATATTTTTCTTGTATGTATGTCTCCTGTAACATGTATCTCTTTGTAACTACCCTCAATGTTCGTTGAGCATTTGTCTTTGTTTATCTAACATACTTGTAGAGTTTGATCGTCAGTTGCAGATCATGAGGAAGAGGTGAAGAATTACGTTGTTAACAGTTGATTGGAACTCTCAATAAGTTGGGAAGGACGACTTGTGTTACAAGAAGAGACTCCATACTCTAGACTTGTGTTCATGATTTGTAATTAAATTCTACCTAATTAATTGTTGTATATTGGTACACTAACTTCTACTAACCTTTGCTAATTTGCTAACTCTATACTAACTCATTTTTTGAATTCTACAAAAGATCTTGTGGCTGAAGGAACTCAGTTTATGAAGGACCTTGTATCCTCAAATGTGCCTGTTGGGTTCCCACTTCTATTCTCACTATTGTTCTCTCTGATGACGCTATGCGGATTATGAGTGAAGTGACCGGCAACAAGTTTAGATGGAAATCAATTAAAGCCTCATATGAGCAATTGGAGGAGCGACTTTTGGTGGATGTACACCTCCAAGAGGTGCTAGTTACGAGTGAACATGAGAAGAGTCTAGGCTAAAGGACTAAAAACAATTAAAAGCTGCATGGGAGGCAACCCATTTCAAACAAAATTGTGAAGGAGCCATCTACGAGAGTTTGCATTTTCTAATCCCTAAACTCTTTTTGGTTGAATTGTATAAATGGAGATGTGTGATTTATCATATACTTAGAAATTACAACATTATTTTGATCTACATTGAGGACAATGTAATTTTCTAAGTGTGGGGTAGTGGTACATGTTTCTATATTTTATTTTGTTTGTTTATTTAGTTGTTTTGAGTCAAGCAAAAGAAAATCGGAAAATACAGAAAAATTAAAAAATTTCGTTTGTTTTAGTTAAGATCGAGTCATAGATGCCCGTAAAAAAGTCTATGATGATTATATCTTTGAATGCATAGATGATTGTTTTGCATGATCATAAGAAATTAATTGTGAGTTTCATGGATAATGTGATTGGTATGAACATGTGAGATTATGATTGACATACAATAAAGTGTGCATGTTTGAGTTAAATCGTTTCCGTAATATCCTATGTGAGCTTTTGTGCCAAATACTTTCTTCTTGTGCAATTGATAAACATGGCGAAAATTATCTAAACTTCATCATTCTTTGATTATTCAATGATTACGTGCCATAGTTTTTAATGAACTCTAGAATGCTAGAACTCACTCTTGATGATTTTTGAGACTATTATTCATGAAATGCCTTGATTTCGAAAGTGATTGAGAAGATCTTATTAGGATTACCACCAAACTCAAATAAAGCATATGCCTAATTTGTGCCCGTCGTGGGACTCCTTAGTCTTAATCCCTTTGAGCTTTTATTGAGCCTATCTTTCATCACCATATACACATTCCATATGCTTAGAATAGCTATAAAGACCTTTGTTCTCAAGACTTGGGAAAACTTATTATCGTGGAATTGTAACTTGGAGTGATGTTGTGAAACAAGTGTGGGATGAACTTAGCATTGTTTATAAATTGATTAATGTCGTGCCTAAAAGAAAAGGAAAGAAAAACAATTCGGACAGAAAAATAAAAAGAGAAAAATGTTAGTCCGAAATAAAAATGAAAAAAAGGCACGGTTTCAAGTGATTTTTGCTAAGTTGATTGTGAAATTGGAGTTTGTTTGTAAATTGAAGGTCTATCATTGTATACATGACCTTTGTTCGATTTCACTATGTTTGGGAAGAAAAGAATGAATTCCTTATGCCGAGCCCCATTATATTCCATTGTAAAGATCTCTCGTGATTCTTAAAATAGGAGAACTTTGTATGTGGAGATTATCTCAAGAGTTGAGCTTATGGTTTTGGTTCATTTGTGCACATAATTGTTAAATGAAGTTTATATTGATAATACTATTCACAAAGTGCCTTTATTTGATGACATATGCAAATTACTCTTTGTAATTCTTAATTTATTCTCTTGTATATACTTTGAGTGAATAATGCCATTTCATGAGTGAAAAGAAGAGAGTATGCCTAGTGAGGAGGATTGGATTAACTTGACATGTTTACATGCTTATTTTCTCACTTCTTACTTATTCATGCCATGAAACATGTTTATGACACTTGGGATTATTGCGCTTACAATTGAATGCTTAAACTTGAAAGCTATGTGTTCAAAAGATCCTGAGACAATCATTTAGGGGCAGCAGTTTTAGTAGAGTCTTTTATTTTGTTTTGTTAAGGGACTAGCAAAAGCTAAGTGTGGGGTAGTTGATAAGAGCATAATATGCGACATTTTTAATGTGTTTTATCCCCATTTATGCAATTGTTTAACTATTATTGTTGTAATATAGAGTCGTTTAGTCGAGTCAAGAGTCTTGGGCGGAGTTTTTGGAGAAAAGAGCTTAATTGCCAAATATTGCATGATTTATGAAGAGTTTGATTCAAAGTAGGATTCCTTATTAAATTAGGAATCCTAATCGGTTTTGGAGTCTACAATCTCTCGACGTTTCTCAAAACGTCGAAGGTTTTAAGAGTTTCAATCAAAGTAGAACTCCTTGTTGAACCAGGAAATCCTGACAGAATCAGGAATCTATCTGATAGGAGCATAAAATGCGACGTTCTTAATATGTTTTTACCCCCATTTATGCAATTCTTATCCCTTATTGTTGTAATATAGAGTCATTGAGTCATGTTGGAGTCTTTGGAAAGAGTTGGTGTATAAATTGAGCTAAAATGCAGAATTGTCGAATTTTGAAGAGTTTTAGTTTGAGTAGGAGTCCTTGTTGTACTAGGAATCCTGTTTTGACTAGGAAACTTGTCGGAATGGAATTCTTCATTGTTTGTCATTTCTAAATCATGTGTGGATTCGGTTTGTGCTAGAAATGTTAAAAATGCATAATTATGGTGGAGTCCTTATTGGACTAGGATTCCTAATAAGAGTTTGATTGCAACTAGGATTCCTTTTTCAACTAGAACTCTATTTGGAAAAGGAATCCTTAGTAAAGTAGGAATCCCAGTTGGATAAGGATTCTACAAGTTTGTGTCCTAATCGAAGTCTATGAAAATAGGAGTTTTAGTCGGACAAGGAGTCTGCAAACGTTCGACGTTTTTGAAAAGTCGAAAGAGTTTCATTGAAAATACAACTCCTTGTTAGACTGGGATTCCTTATCTAAACAGGACTCTTACTCATGGTAATTGTGGTACATATTTTTATCTTCTTCTTGATTTATTTCTTAATCTTATTTTCAAGAATTCATGAGAAGATAATTGGAGAATTTGAGGAGATATTTCGGCAATGAAAGATGCTTTGCCGTGAAGATCAAGAATAGGAATCCAATTTGGATTTGGAAACTTTCCTAATCTAATAATCTTATCTATTACATATATGTCTTTTTAAGACATCATTTGTCTAGATTAGGACAAGTTTAATGTATGGAGTAATTCTGTATTTCTTTTCTTTATTTTCATATTTTATTTGGAGATAAAGGAGGAGATAATATCTTTTACTCAAGGAATTATTTCGGCAAAGGGAGAGTTTGTTGCCGTGTGCTTTCAAAGAAGAAGTGTTGGACTTGAGAGGGATTCCTTATGGCCGGCAGCTATTTGGAGATAATGAAGGAATTCTTTTGCCGAATATGGACTACTTCTCAAGCATGATTCATTGTTAATTGCTGAATTACTTGTTGATTAATTCAAGAGATAAATAGAAGACTTATTCAGCAATTATCTATGGGATTTTCGGAAAAGAAGAAAAGAGAAAAGCAAGGGATGAATGTGGACTTAATGGAAGCTTGGTTCATTTACTTGTTGCTGAATTAAGTTGATTAAATTCATGGGATATTGTTGCACAATTCAGCCTTTGACCAAGAGATATTTCGGCTGAATTGAAGAGAAAAGAAGAAGTTGCCGAACTCTAGAGGATGAAGTCTTGGACGGCAACAACCTTAGGGTTTTGCCGAAACCCTAGTGCTCCCCCTTACCTCTATAAATAGCAACCCATAATTTCAGAAAAATCATCTTCTCTTCCTCACAAAAAGCTTACCAAAACTCTGCCGAATTGTTTCCTTGAATTCTCACCAAGAACATAGCCTAACCATCTCCACCACCTTTCATATAAATCATTCCAATCATCAACACCAATCCACTTACCGAATTCTTCAACAAAGGTTGTCACTTGGATTGTAATTTTCGATGGCTTTAGTTTCTTTGTATTTATACATTAATTTGTCTATGAATTATGTATGGATTCTTGGTTCCGATTTTGGTTTTGTTATTTATTCATGGGATTTCCGAATTCTTGTTATATTGTTTGGTTTTCTTGTGTTTAATTACTGAATTATGCTTGTGATTTAATTGAATATGGTATGATGGGCAGTAGGCTTTTGCATGTTCTCTTGATTTAATTAGGTTTATTTCCTTAATTCGTGTGCAACCGAAGGAGATGTCTAGATGCATTCGAAAGGCCATGAGTGTTGTCTAGATGTTGAATCCACTTGCCGATTTAATACATGTTGGATCATACGCGAAGTTGGTTTTAATGTGTATTTATCTAAGGGCTAGAGTAATTCTGGAAATTTACATGTCGATGTGGGATGAGTGACGCCATACCTGCTAACATGTTCCAATTCGACATATTGTGCTTATGTGTTATTTGTGTTTAATTTCTACGCGAAGTGTTGTTAAACCGACTAGTACCATGTTTAGAATTATACGCGAAGTTAATTCTAAATACTTGTGATGTTTTGAATAATTAGATATACCGCGAAGGCTCTAATTAAATTGGAACTTAGTTGATCTTGAATTCGATATTTGCTTGCTGCCCCTATTACTTGTTTTAATTTCGTTGCATGTGTAATGAGTTTTGTGTTTTGTGATTGTGTGGAAGATGTTGATCAATTGTATATAATAATTTAGGATTTAAATTTAGTAAAAATCAGTAGGTAAATTAGTTATAAAAATCGACACCCCCTTTATTTGCAATACTTTATGTGATTAAATACCCTTGATTTCCCCGGATAGAACGATCCCTACTTGTCAATACTACAATCGACACAAGAAGGGTATTATGTGTATGAAGTTGTTTTACAGGTACTTTGTGCTTGGATTATAACTCCATCAATTTTTAGCGCCGTTGCCGGGGAAATTTAATTCTTTTGATTCATAAAGTGTTGTTTTGTAATTATGTATATTGCAGGTTATTTAATTTTGCAATAGTTTTTGGGATATGTATAATAGGATTTTTCGGACATGTAATTGTAAATAGGGATTTTCCGATTTTTGCTTTTGGTTTTTGGTTTTTTTTTTGATTAATTGCCGATTATGTGATGTATATTGTGAATGTTGTAACACTTAGATAATTTCTAGGAAGTTGATAGTTTTTGTGTATGCTTTGAGTTTATTGTAGTTTCTAAAGTGTAACATGTAGGTGAAGCCTCTTTTGTTGATCATAACCAAAACCCTTCATACGAATTGTGCTTTGTTGGATCCGTTTTTATGTAGATTGGGAAACGCAGGATACTTCCCCCCCCCCCCCCCCCCCCCCCCCCCCACGCATACAAGCGACATTTCAGCAAAGTCATTACTTCTATGAGGTTGAGGGCGGTTTTAATCAACACTTGTAGACCGCTAGGACCCGAGTTTATTTTACAAAGTATAGGGCAAGTTATTTTCATTGATTGGTTCGAGGTTTGTAAAACTGGCTCTCAAGACCCACAGACTGATGATCATTCTTGGTGAGTGAGTCGATAGGGGACTTGTCCTCCGTGGTTACCAACTTTGAGACCTGCCTGGTTCCTAAAGAGAGTTTACTCTCCGTGAATTTTAACGACACCGCCTTTGAAAAGTAAAATATGCTAGACCTAGACAACAGCTTGTGTCGAAGCATCACCTCACTTTAGACGCTAGAAGATAACTTGGACATATGTGAATCTATTTTTCTTCAAAAGATAAAATTCGTCTTTAATTTTTGAGGTATATCGGAATAAGCATGATACTACCTTGGACTGTTTCAGCCCATTGCACTGTTATCTCCTCTGCTCCACGTACCTCAAATTTTAAAGTTGTGTGAATAAAAGATATTAGAAATTCTAAGTTTTGGCATTTACATACTTACATAATTCGATGACCTTAAAAACCAAGCCATTGTTGATACATGTATATTTCGTGTAATATTTTGTATAACTAGCTAAATTGTTAGGGAGTTTTAAAAGTCTATTTATGTTGAGTTTGTTTTTGGTTTTGAGGGGAAGAGGAATAGGTAAGGTCACTAATGTTGATATTAGCCTTAACCCTTCATACTAACGCTTGCGTTTTTATGAGGTTGAGGGCGGCTTTTATGCACTTTAGTGGTACTGACAACATAAGGTTCTCAACAGAGTAAGGGGCATTCATAGTTCGTTTGTTCTAATTTTGGTGTTGAGGTTTGTTTAACTAGATCTCAAGACCCACAGACTGATGTTCATTCTCTGTGAGTGAGTCGATAGGGAGTTCGCTCTCCGTGGTGTCTAACAACGAGTCTTGCTCACTCCATTGTTAGTACTTTCGTTCTAGCCTTCTGAAACCACGGAATCTTGTGTCTAGTCGATAGACCTAGGCCGCACGTCCACCAAGCTTCAAAACCTTAAATAAGTTTGATATAAGTAAATTTTTAATCTCAAAAGAAAACATTTCTTGGTTTGAATTTTCGAGGTATATCGGAATAAGCATGATACTACCTTGGACTGTTTCAGCCCATTGCACTGTTATCTCCTCTTCTCCACGTACTTTGAAAATTCGAACAAATCAAATAGCAATTTAACTAGGGATACATAAAACACATTCTTGATACTTCTTTCGTTTATACTTGTAAACTTGTGTGAAATATACTTGTGAATTTTACGTGTGATACATATACATATTTGAATTTTCGTGTGATACATATACATATATTTATTTGAATTTTTCGTTGATACCTATATTTGTATGATACATACTTTTACCCTAACACTAACACATACATTCTAACTTTACACCTAACGTTGGCTTTTCTTTTTAATTCATTGACCAAACACTTGATCTTTTAAAAATTTCAGGTACATGAATCTTGGTTGGTCACAAGAAATTGAGGATAGATTGAAAAGAATTTGCAACCAAGAAGAGGAAGAAGAGCAAGTTTTGCCGAGCACACCTTCACCAGAACATCAGTTTGTTTCTCCCACCTCATCACTTTTCAATAGAAATTTCGTTGCACCACCCTCGGCATTTCCTTCAGAAGCTTCGTGTGAACTTAATCCTTTGTTTCACGAAGAACCAGAGTTTGAGCTACTTCAAAGTCCCATACCGATTCAATATTTGAATTTTGATTTACCTGATCCTACATTTAAGATGACTTCATTGAGGGAAGAGAATGGGCAAGTTGATGAGCCACAAGGAGGAGTGGCAAGACCAAGCAATGTGACATATCCTGCTGTTGCACCTGGCAAATCAACAGAGTTTGAGTTGAAGGGTGGATTTATTCACCAATTGCCCAAGTTCCATGGCTGGGGTTGCCTTACTTTTCTTGTTGCCCTATTTATTGTCCCCTCTGCTCTCCTCCTGCAGCACTTTGCCTACCCTTTGCCCTCTGCTCTCCTCCTCCACCTTGCTGCAGATCTGAATTATTTGGTGTTAGGGTTATGGCGTCTGGGAGTTCTGCGTATTATGGCGGCGCAAGCCGCGGGCCCAGAAGGCATGAGCTGCAGGATGGTGATAGGGTGATTTTCTGTGATGAGCCAATCAGAAGCATGGATGAAAGAGAGATTAGGGAGTTTCGGGCGAAGTGGGACATCGACTCTTCTGTTAAACTTCGAGGTATGCGTCCCGGGGAACTGGCCTGTAACCCGGAACCAGGCTGGGTTGCCGTTTTCGACGATCAGTTCCGACACGGACTATTGCTGCCGCTGCCGGGATTTGTTCAGTACATGCTGAGCTCACTAAAGCTTTCCCCAGCCCAGCTTCCGAGCAACCAGTGGAGGCAATTGCTTGGGCTTGGGTGCCTGTTCAGTCTGAGCTATATGGACTGGCCCACGGTTAATGAATTTCGGGCGCTGTACAAGATCTCCTATTGCAGAAAGGCCCAGTGCAGCGGTTGTGTGAATTTTGCCGCGCGGGAATATGGTCCTGCCATCACGCATCTGCCGTCGTCAGTTTCAGATGTCTGGAGAAGGTCGGTGGTGCTGGCCGGTGGGAAGTGGCAGCGTACTTGGAGGGGCTATCAGGTACCCGGGGCTTATCAATTGATCGGGGACCAGTCATTCCGGCTGGAGGACTTGGAGAAGCAACGGTTATACCGGTTGTTTGCTTGCTGGGACCATCTGAGCCGGAGCTCTTATAACTTCATCCGATGGAACATGCTGGAGATATGCGGGATGGGGAGAAAACCTGGTAAGGTGTCTTGCACTTCTCTTTTGCATGGTTGCTTGTATTCTGAGTGCTCGACTTATCGGTTTGCAGCTAATGCCCCCCGGCTCGCGCTTAAAATTGAGGAGACTATCGAACCGGATAAAGAGCTTGTAGCCTCGAGATTGATGGAGACGGGGGAGGCGGCCGCGAAGACCGTTATTGATACGGCTACCCAGAAACGCAGGGAGCATGACAGGCCGGTGCCGCTCGTGTTTCCGGACGCTCACTATGGAAGGCGACCGGGCGGTGAGAATAACTCCCCACTCTTTATTCGGGAAGGGCGGTCTGTGGGACTATCGGGTTCAGAACCTGTGGCGCGACCGATGGCGGTACGGACCTCGCGGGAGAGGGAAGCGGCAGAAATGTTCGGGCACCGCCAAAGCAGCCATGGTGAAGCTCCGGCAAAGAGGGCAAGGGCGCTTGACGCCGGGGCGTCGAGTTCGGCTGGGCCGATCGAGCGGGCGGTAGCTCCGGCCGTGGAGGTGGGTGGTCGAGGGATTCAGGTGTCGGAAGCCAGTCGCAGTTCCGGTGGTGGTATTGGTAGGTTCGTGGTCGCTACCATCGAAAACTTGGGACTTGATCGGGAGGACCCTGGGACTGGACAATCGAGCGAGAGCAGGACGAAACCCGTGGAACTAGATGTTCGGGTAAGTGTTTTTGTGCTTCCTTTTCTCTGGAGTGACACGAGCTAATGTTCCTTTGTTTACCTTTGGCAGCTGGTTCATAGCCTTTATGCCGCGGAGCCCAGAGGGGAGGCTGCTGCGGTTTTGGAGAGGCGGGTGGAGGAGCTGAGCGTGCGGGTGGACGTGGCGGAAGCCAAGCTTGCGGAGGAAAGAGAGGAGGTTGGTCGGTTGAGCACCGAGCTCGCGCGGGAGATAGAACTAACCGGTCGGTTGCACCATGAACTCTCGCAGGAGAAGGAAGAGGCCGATCGGCAGGCTGCTGCCCGGGAAGGGAGGGTCGCGTTGCTGGAGGCGAGGGTTTTGGAGCTGCAGACCCAGGCTGTTGCCCGGGAAGGGAGAATTGCGGAGCTGGAGGCGAAGTTTTGGAGCTCCAGAGCCAGGTTACAGTAGTCGCCCAAGGAAGGGAGAAGCTCACGGAATCCCAGCTTGCTGAAGTGGCTGATAAGGCTGTCGACGACTTCCGGGAGTCGGTGGAGCTTGAGGAGATGCTGGATGAGGCCCGGGCGAAGGGCATTAGTGATGCCTATCTGGAGTGGAGGGAAAAAGGATGGCTTGTTGCCGAGCAGATGGAGGCTGACATAGCCCTAACCGAGATGGTGGAGCAAGAGCAAGCTCTAAAAAGTGGCGGGCCAGGGATTGGGTGCTCCGGGGGCGCTAGCTAGCTGTTTACCTTGTACCTGCACATCTTGTAACTGCTGTAGTTTATTCTTTAATGCCGTAACTGCGTATTGCAATATTGATGCTAAATACACTGTTGTCCCTCTGTGACCGCTATTACTTAGGGTAGAACCGTAGGTGCTGGATATTCCACGGCCGGATGGAATAGATGCCCTCGGTGTCTATAATGTGGAATGTTGTCGGTCCCACGGCCGCGGTGATCTGGTAGGGCCCTTCCCACGTTGGCTCTAGGGCCAACGGTTTTTTCTGGACCTTCTTCATGACCCAGTCCCCGACTTGTAGCTTTCTCTCCTGGACCCTTCTGTCATAGTACCGGGTGACCCGCTGCTTGTAGGTTTGGTTGCGCATATGCACCTGGTCGCGGCGCTCCTCAATGAGGTCCAGGTTGAGCAGTAGTCCCTCGGCGTTTGTTTCGGCGTCGTAATTCTCGACCCTGCCGCTGGGTATACTAGTCTCTACAGGGAGTACCGCCTCGCTCCCGAATGCCATGCAGAACGGGGTCTCTCCTGTTGCCTCTGCTGCTGTTGTCCGGATGGCCCATAGCACCGCGGGGAGTTCTTCGGCCCAACATCCCTTCTTGGCATCCAGCTTCTTTTTGAGAAGGGTCTTGATAATCTTGTTGACCGCTTCTACCTGGCCGTTGGTCTGTGGGTGTGCCACTAAGGCGAACAACATCCGGGTCCCCATCGAGGCTGTGTACTGGATAAGATCAGCATTATTGAATTGTGTCCCATTATCCGTGACAATAGTCTGCGGTACTCCGAATCTGCAGTAGATGTTCTTCCATAGGAACTTTTTAACCCGCTCCTCAGTGATCTTTATCATAGGTTCCACCTCGACCCACTTAGTCTGATAGTCCACTGCCACGATGGCATACTTGTATTGTCCCACGGCTGTTGGGAAAGGGACAATGATGTCTAATCCCCATTGTGCGAACGGCCATGGTGCCAACAGGATTGATAATGCGATTGCCGGGGCATGAGGTACAGAGGCGTACATGTGGCATTTGTGGCAGCCGCCTGATATTTTTCTTGATACTGCCGCCATGTCTGGCCAGAAATATCCCGCTCGGAGCGACTTGTGAGATAATGACCTTGCGCCAGAGTGATTACCGCATACTCCTTTGTGGATCTCTCGCATGATAGCCTCTCCTGCTTCTTTTGTCACACACCTCAGCTGGGGGAAGCTGTGCCCTCTTCGGTACAACTGGCCATTGAGGAGACCGTACCGGGCGCACCGGAGGTGCAGCCTCCTGGCCTCTACTGCATCCTGGGGGCTGTTTTTGTCAGTCAAATAATTGACTATTGGATCCATCCAGCTTGGTGGCGCTTCTTCCACCGCAAATATCTCGGAGATGGTTTTGTTTATACTTGGCTTCTGGAGAGTTTCAATTTTTGCTCTCCGGTACTCTGGAGGGTAGTTTCCGGTTGCCAGCCTTGCGAGGGCGTCTGCATGCCTATTTGCCTCTCGGGGAATGTGCTGGATCGTGGCGCCTTGGAACGGCTCAATCAGGGTTTTGGCCAAAGCCTGGTAGGAGGATAGCTGGGGATCCTTGACCTCAAACACCCCGTTCATCTGGTTCACCACTAAGCTGGAGTCGCTGTATATCTCCATGGATGAGATTCCCAGCTCCTTGGCCAGTTGCAAACCGGCTATGAGGGCCTCATACTCGGCAGCGTTATTGGAGGTGCTAAAAAGGAACCGTAAGGCATACTCGTACGATTGGCCATCAGGCGAGGTTATCATGACACCGGCTCCGCTCCACTTGGTCGTTACGGAGCCGTCCACGTAAAGTTTCCAGCCGGTGGAGAGGCCTGGTTCGGTCTTTATGGTTCGTACTGCCTCAGTGTCCTCGTACCGGGCGGGGTGCGCTTCTACCGCCATTGGGGTGAGCTCACATATGAAGTCCGCAGCTGCCTGTCCCTTGATGGCCGTTCGCGGGGCATAAGTGATGTCGAACTCTCCCAATTCAACTGCCCACCGCACGAGCCTACCGCTGGTGTCTGGTTTTTACAGGATCTGCCGCAGAGGGTGATTGGTATATAAGGTGATGGAATGAGCCTGGAAATAGTGCCGGAGCTTCCTGGCACTAACAATTAAGGCCAGGGCCAATCTTTCTATGTCGGGGTACCGGCCCTCGGCTCCAGTAAGTCCTTTTCCCGCATAGTATACCGGAAGTTCGAGCGTGTCTTCCTTCCTGATGAGAGCCGCGGAGACGGCCGTTGCGGATGCAGCTATGTAGAGGTATAACATTTCGCCCGACACTGGTTTGGATAGGAGAGGCACTGCAGACAGATATGCCTTGATAGACTGGAATGCCGCTTCATGCTCCGCTGCCCAGTGGATTTTCCTGGTCGGGCCCCTGCAGTCAAGCTCTTGACCAGCATGTCATCAACGTAAACCTCTACGGTTTTACCCATTTCTTGCTCCAGCATTCGGTTCACCATTCGCTGGTAGGTGGCCCCGGCATTCTTTAGACCGTACGGCATCCTCTTATAACAGTAGGTACCTCGGTCGGTTGTGAATGATGTGTGCTCCTCATCATCCGGGTGCATCCTAATCTGATTGTACCCGACGTAAGCGTCCATGAAGCTGAGCAGCTTAAAGCCGGACGTGGAATCTATAAGCTGGTCAATCCGGGGGAGCGGGAAGCTGTCCTTTTGACACGCCCGGTTCAGGTTAGTGAAATCCACGCACATACGCCACTAGCCGGTTCCCTTCTTCGGCACCATGACCACGTTAGCGAGCCAGCGAGGGTACTGGACTTCCCGGATGAAACCTATACCCTTCAATTTCTGTATCTCCTCTCTGATTGCCTCATACTTTGCCGGACTGAAGGACCTCCTCTTCTGCCTCACCGGGAGAACGTTGGGCAATAAATTTAGCTTATGGACGGCTATCTCCGGGGATATGCCTGGCATGTCCTCGTAGGACCATGCGAAGATCGAACTGTTGTCCCGGAGGAAGGCCATGAGCTCTTGCCTGACAACCGGATCGAGCTGCGTCTCTATCACCACATTTCGCTCCGGGTGGTCTATCGAAATGCAGATCGCTTCGGTTTCTTCCATGGCCGAAGGTGGCTCTAGCTTTTTCTTGATTGATTCGGAGTCATCGCGGGGGTCAATACTTAGATCCGGCACTGGTGCTAACTGAGTGGCCGTGAAGACCTCGGCCCGCTTCCTCCCGTGGGTTAGGGCCTCCGCATAATATTTACGGGCGAGCCTCTGGTCCCCGCGTAGGGTAATGACACCGGTCGGTGAAGGCATCTTCAACATCAGCATTTGGCCGGCTATAAATGTCTTCAGTTTCTATAACCCTGGCCTACCGATTATGCCATTGTATGACGACAGGCAGTCCACAACGATGAATTCAAGGTGCTCCTTTTTTGTCTTGTTTCCCTCGCTGAAGATCAGTGGCAGGTAGTCCGACCCCAAAGGCTGGACTACCTCACCGGAGAAGCTTATAAGTGGTTCGTTATCCTGGGATAACTTATTCCTTCCTCTCTGCAGCCCTTTGTATGCGTCTCGGAACATTACGTTGACAGAGGCTCCGCTATCGATCAGCATACGGCTGGTTATCCAGTGGTCTATTTGGACCGTGATGAGGAAGGGGTCGTTGTGCGGTTGGACCAGATCCTCCGGCTCTTCCTCTTCGTAGAAAGTGACCGACTTCCATCCGGTTTTGGCGGCTTGACCGCTTCCTCCACCAAAGGCATACACTTCTTTACCCCGGATCGATCTTAAGCACCGCTTCTTCGAGCTCCGGGTGAGCTGATCGATATGGCCCCCGCCATGTATCACGTTTATGCTTCCGTGCACCTCGATCCTCCCGGGAGGTCGGGTGCTTATGGTTCCTACTTGCCGAGCTCCCGGTTGGTTCTCTCTTGATTCTCTCGGGCGGGCTCGATCGCCTACAGCCGCTCTCTGGGGTCTTCGATCGCCGGTCCTACGGGTTGGATCTTCGGGCTTTTCTGCCGGCATGATGGCTAGGGCCCGCGGTGGTCGCTCTACTGGCGCAGCCGCCGTTGGCTGTGCCGGGCGCACAAGTGGCGGTCTTCTCCCTGGTCGGGAACTGTTGTCACCGCCTCGCCGGGGCTGCCACTCCTCCCGTACCTCTGCTTTCCTGGTGGCTGCAGGCGCACAGTTGCGATCTAGCCGTCCGGTCTTGCTTCCACGGGATGGCGGTAGGTCGTCCGATATTCGCTTGGGCGCCTTGTCCCCATATGTCTCGTGCTCTGCCTGAGCGTGCCTGACGGCCACGGTCATCAGCTCGTCGTACCCCAGCGGCTCCTGCACTAGTAAGTTATACGAAAGTTCCCCAGGTCTTAAACCCTGCTTGAAGGCCATCCCTGCGATCTGCTTGTCCAGGTTCCTGACCCCGGCCGTGGCAATTTGCCACCGGTTAACGAAGGCGCGTAACGGCTCGTTGTCAGTCTGCATGCAGTCAAAAAGGATCGTTGATGTTTGGGCTGCCCTCGCTCTGAGGATGAACCGGCCGACAAACTTATCAGCCAACCGCCCGAAGGTTTCGACTGAGTTCACTGGTAGCTCGTAGAACCAATTCAACGCCTCCCCCAAGAGCGTCTCTTGGAATATGTTGCAGCACATGGCATTCGAGTAGCCCCTTGTCCCCGCTTGTGACTTAAAACTGTCCAGGTGCTGGTATGGGTAGCTCGTTCCTGAATATGTCAACTTCAGAGGCCTTTGATTTCCAGATCTTCCCGATTCCCTAATCTGGCGCGGGAAAGGTCCAATACGCTCGTCGAACCGCGCACCGCCCCGCGGTCGCCCTGCCATCCTCTCGCTGGTCTCCATGCGGCCCTTTATGTCCGACACCGAGGCGGAGAGCGCCTCGAGTGTCCGTGCGGTAAAGCTTTCCTGCTCGCTTGACGCCTGGCCCATGCGGTACGGGGGCTCGGCCGGGCCGGAGTTTTTCAGAGCTTCCGAAAAGAGTGGTGTGGGCACATGCACGGTCTTTCTTCTTCCCGTAGCCTGTCCTACCTCAAGATGCGGGAATTCGCTAGCCTTGCTTGCTGGCCGCGGTGCCGCCCGAAGAGTGCCCTGCTGACCCTCTCGCTCCAGGGCCGCCAATAGGGCAATGTTTACCGCCTTCAATTCCTGGCATCGGGCCTCCGCTTTTAGTCGATCTTGATCGCCCTCTTCTCGCAAGAGCTCGACCTCTGCCTTCATCTTTTTTATTTCTCCCGTACCATACCGGTCGGGGTTTTCTGACTCCTGGCGATCATGAGCCATGTCTTGGATGGGAGAAAGGGCGAACCTCGCACCGACCTCAGCCTTTATGTTACGGGCCGGGTCGGGGAACTGAATTCGCGCTTTCGACTTTCCGTCTCGGTCGGGGGAAAGGACGAACCTCGCACCGTCCGCATCCCCTGTACCTTGGGCCCGGTCGGGGAACTGAATTCGCCCTTCCGGTCCTTCCGTGCTGGCTTTTATCTTCCTTCCTTCCATAGCTTCCGGACTACGGATGTAGCTACCTCTCCAAAGGATCAATAGAGTTCTACTCTCCGGTAGAGCAACACCCACTTTTTGAACGTATTCCCACAGACGGCGCCAATTGTTTCTGCCTAAACCCGGGGGCCTGGTAGATACAGATGAATCCAACTTGATCTCCTGCAATCCTGCTTATTAAGGGGAATACCAGGCGGGCCGATCTTCTCCTCTCCGATGCCTAAGTTAGTATAGTTGGGATATATATAACTTGAGCACGTATGTAAGCGGGGAGAGAGATAAGTTACCTATTAAAGAGGGTAGTTGGGGCCTTTATATAGGTGGTTGGGGGTGAGGGCTGGCCTCACCCTTCGATGTGGGACTGGTTCCCTTCTGTTTGTACATTCTGGTGCCCTCTTTGGCAGGCAGGCGCCCCCGGTCCCAGGGTCCCTGGTGCCAGGATAGAGTGCTGGACCCCGAGGCCGGGTGCTGGTGAGCCGGTCCCGGGCCTTGGGCCGGGCCCTGGTGCACTTGCTGCGGGTCTGTGGGCCTGCTGTAGCCTCTCTGCGGCTACTGTCAACAATGTGAAACATGCAATCCCTACCCCACACTTAGAAAATTACATTGTCCTCAATGTAAAACAGAAATTATGTTGTAATTTCTAAGCATATGATAAATTCCACATTCCTACAATTCAACCAAAAAGAGTTTAGGGATTTAGAAAATTCAAACTCTCGTTGATGGCTCCTTCACAATTTTGGTTGAAATGGGTTGCCTCCCATGCAGCGCTTAATGTTTATAGTCTACTCAGCCTAGACTCTTCACTTCTTAATCAAGTTGTGGGCGACGCCTTTTGGAGTGCGCACTCCAAATTCGTGCCTCCTTACAATGGTTATCATAACTCGATGCATGATTACTCCACTCTTCAACTGCATCACATCAAGATAAAGAAATTTAGAAGAGTGGAGATGAGAATTCAAATAATAAGTTAGTAGTGAGTTAGTGAATTAGCTAAAGTTAGAAGTTAGTGTATAAATATACAACAATTAGCTAAGTAGAATTTAATTGTAAATGATGAACAAAAGTTGAGAGTGGTGGAACTCGTTTCTTGCAACACTTGTCGTCCTTCTCAAGTCAATGAGAGCTTCAATCAACTGTTTACAATGTAATTCTTCACCTTTTCCTTATGATCTGCAACTAACAATTAAACTCTACAAGAATCAACATGTATAAATTAGAAAGAATGAGTTAGAATAAGTTAGAGTATAGGTTAGAAGTAATATGTATAAAGAAGATTAAAAAAAAATAAAAAATAAAAAATAAAAAATTTCAAGAGATCATACAATGGCACATGAAATTTACAAGGCAAAACACACAAACAAAATTCTCAAAACTTCACACAAATCGTCATTCACACAAAGCGTCGAAAATTTCACAAGTGTGGAAAAAATTCTCAAACATCGATTTCTACATGTACAAAACACATGGCGTCACAACTTAGCTTCTTTCTAGTTGATTTTATTCAAAAACCCTAATTCTCAAGGTACGTGGAGCAGAGGAGATAACAGTGCAATAGACTGATACAGCCCAAGATAGTATCATGCTTATTCCGATATACCTGAAAAATTAAAGACAAATTGGGTTGAAGAAAATAGATCACATATGTCAAATTATTTTCTAGCGTCTAAAGTGAGGTGATGCTTCGGCACAAGTTGTTGTCTAGGGTCGAGCGTATTTTACTTTTCAAAGGCGGTGTCGTTATGATTCACGGAGAGCGAACTCCCTTTAGGAACCAGGCAGGTCTCGTTGTTGGACACCACGAAGGACAAGTCCCCTATTGACTCACTCACCGAGAATGAACATCAGTCTGTGGGCCTTGAGAACCAGTTTTACAAACCTGAGAACCAATCAATGAAAATAACTTGCCCCATACTTTGTAAAATAAACTCGGATCCCTAGCGGTCTACAAGTGTTGATTAAAACCGCCCTCAACCTCATAAAAATAATAACTTTGCCAAAATGTCGCTTGTATGCGTGGGGGGGGGGGGGGGGGGGGGGGAAGTATCCCACGTTTCCCAGTCTACATAAAACGGATCCAACAAAGCATCATTCGTATGAAGGGTTTTGGTTATGATCAACAAAAGAGGCTTCACCTACATGTTACACTTTAGAAAGTACAATAAACTTAAGCATACATAAAACTATCAACTTCCTAGAAATTATCTAAGTGTTACAAACATTCACAAATATACATAACATAATTCGACAATTAGTCAAAAAAAAAAAAACAAAGTGAAAATCGGAAATCCCTATTTACTATTACACTTCCCAAAAATCCTATTATACAAATCCCAAAATTAAGTAATCTGCAATATACATAATTACAAACAACACTTTATGAATCAAAATAATTAAATTTCCCCGGCAACAGCGCCAAAAATTGATGGAGATGTTATCCAAGCACAAAGTACCTGCAAAACAACTTCATACACATAATACCCTTCTTTTGTCAATTGTAGTTAGGACAAGTAGGGATCGTTCTATCCGGGAAAATCAAGGGCTTTCAATCACACAAAGTGTTGCACATAAGGGGGTTTGTCGAATTTTAATGTCTAATTACCTACTGATTTTTTTACAAAATTTAAATCCTAAATTATTATATACAATTGATCAACATCTTCCACACAATCACAAGACACAAAACTCATTACACATGCAACGAAATTAAAACAAGTAATAGGGGCAGCAAGCAAATATCGAATTCAAGATCAATTAAGTTCCAATTTAATTAGAGCCAACGCGGTATATCTAATTATTCAAAACATCACAAGTATTTAGAATCAACTACGCGTGTAATCCTAAACATGGTACTAATCGGTTTAATAACACTACGCGTAGAAATTAAACACAAATAGCACATAAGCACAATATGTCGAATTGGAACATGTTAGCAAGTATGGCGTCACTCATCTCACATCGACATGTAAATTTCTAGAATTACTCTAGCCCTTAGATAAATACACATTAAAATCAACTATGCGTATGATCCAACATGTATTAAATCGGCAAGTGAATTCAATACCTAGATAACACTCATGGCCTTCGAATGCATCTAGACATCTCCTTCGGTTGCACATGAATTAAGGAAATAAACCTAATTAAATCAATAAAACATGCAAAAGCCTACTGCCCATCATACCATATTCAATTACATAACATGTATAATTCGGCAATTAAACATAAGAAAACCAAACAATTATAACAAGAATTCGGAAATCCCATGAATAAATAACAAAACCAAAATTGGATCCAAGAATCAATACATAATTCATAGACAAATTAATGTATAAATAAAAAGAAACAAAAGCCATTGAAATTACAATCCAAGTGACAACCTTGTTGAAGAATTCGGCAAGTGGATTGGTGTTGATGATTGGAATGATTTTATGAAAGGTGGTGGAGTATGGTTCGGCTATGTTCTTGGTGAGAATTCTTGGAAGCAATTCGGCAGAGTTTTGGCTAGTTTAAGTGAGGAAGAGAAGATGATTATTCTGTAATTATGTTGTGGTATTTATAGAGGCAAGGGAGGCAGCTAGGGTTTACAAAACCTAGTTTTTCTCAAACTTATCCTGCTAGCAGATTTGACCTTTGAGTGAAGATTATGGAATATATTTCTCTAGAAAATAGATATTAAGGTGATTGTAGTTGGGTTGGAAACTAGACTCCCGTAGCTTTCTATCCATATAAGGCTCGAACTCTAATTCATTGTGAGCTGTCTAGGAGTGTCCGTGGAAGTTGGATGACGTGCACAGGAATTCTGCCGAATTTGATCAGGATTTGTTGCGATTTGCTTCCTCTATTTTCTGCCGAAAATTCCCAAGATAATGGCTGAATAATTGAGCAATATCTCTTTAGGTTTTCCATGAATTAATTCAGCTAAAAATTTTGCACAAAGGATGGAATTCAGTCCACATTCGTAAGCCAAATCCATGTAGAACTCGGTTTTGGTTTTCTTCTTTCGGCAGACTTGACCTTCGTACATTCAAACCGGCATACCTTTTTGCTCAGAAAAGATTTTGCTGCGATTCCAAGTCTCAGAGAAACTAGACTCGTAGAGCTTTCCAACGGCGTATGGCTCGTTCTCTGGTTCCAAGCGATGTGTCCCACAGAAATTCCGGAAATCAGGACACAGTCCCAGGAAAATCCTGGTAGTCCCTGGATTAGTTTGCTCAAACTGCCAAGTTGCAGCCTTTATTTGGGTGTCTTCCCGAACTCCGATTGATCTGAAATTTTGACACCATATACTTTAGCTTGCCAATTATATGCAAACCAAATTTCATCAAATTTGGAAAAGGATAGATCAGTTTAGCACAGGCCTCAATATCACGAAAACAACATATTTTGCACTTTTTGCTCAGATTTCTTTACTTAGTCATTTTTCTGACAATTAAGCACATTTTCTCCAAAACTCTACCAAAGAGACACTAAACTAAAATATGACTCTATCTTACAATAATAACGGTTAAGCATTGGATAAATGGGGGTAAAAACATATTAAAAACGACGCACATTGTGCTTGGATAATGTCTCCATCAGTTTCCTGAAGTGGCAACGTTTCCTGCTCTTTCACAATTCTGCTCAAGTGATCCGCCACAACATTTTCGCTCCCCTTCTTGTCCTTGATTTCGATGTCAAACTCTTGGAGTAAGAGAATCCATCGAATCAAGCGTGGCTTAGCATCCTTCTTCTTCATCAGATATCTTAGGGCTGCATGATCAGAATAAACAATCACTTTAGAATTCAAAAGATATGATCAAAATTTTTCTAAAGCGAAAATAACAGCCAACAATTCTTTCTCAGTAGTAGAGTAATTCAATTGAGCATCATTCAATGTACGAGAAGCATAATATATGGCATTCGGCTTCTTCTCTTTTCTCTGTCCAAGCACTGCTCCAACTACATAGTCTGAAGCATCACACATGATCTCAAAAGGTAGCGTCCAATCTGGTGGCGCCATAATAGGTGCTGATGTCAATAACAATTTCAACTTCACAAATGCATCTTCACACCCTTTGTCCCATATGAATGGAACATCCTTCTGCAATAAGGCACAAATGGGCTTGGCCACCAACGAAAAGTCCTTGATGAACCTCCTATAAAAACCTGCATGGCCAAGAAACGAACGTACCTCCCTCACAGTTGTAGGGGAGGGTAAGTGAAGCATAATATCAATCTTGGCCCTATCTACCTCAATACCCTTTGCATAAATTATGTGTCCTAAAACTATCCCTTGTTTTACCATGAAATGACATTTTTCTCAATTAAGCACAAGGTTAGTTTCTACACATCTTTTCAGGATTAATTCCAAATTCTCTAAACATGCATCAAAGTCTTTTCTATAAACACTAAAATCATCCATAAAGACTTCAATGATATTTTCAATATAATCAGAGAATAATGAGTACATACAACGTTGAAATGTACCTGGTGCGTTGCATAAACCACATGCGTCGATAGGCAAACGTACCAAAGGGACATGTGAACGTCGTCTTTTTCTGATCATCTGGGTGAATGCATATCTGATTGTAACCGCTGTACTCATCCAAGAAGCAATAGAATTCGTGCCCAGCTAGTCTCTCCAACATCTAGTCCATGAAAGGCAAAGGCATGTGATCCTTTCGAGTTGTAGCATTCAGCTTTCTGTAGTCGATGCACATCCTATGACATGTCACTAATCGTTGGGGCACAAGCTCATGCTTGTCATTCTTTACTACTGTGACTCCACTCTTCTTGGGTACAACTTGGACAGGTGCAATCCACTGGCTATCTGATATAGGATAAATGACTCCACAATCCAGCAATTTGATCACCTCGTCCTTCACAATCTTCATCATAGGGGGGTGTAAACGTCTCTGACCCTCCCTAGTAGGCTTGGCTCCTTCCTCAAGCAAGATCCTATGGACACAAGTTGTAGGGCTGATTCCCTTGATATCCGCCAACGTCCATCCAATGGCGGTCTTGTTCCTCTTCAGCATGCTAGTCAAACGTGCTTCCTGCTGCTCACTCAGCTGTGATGACACAATAACTGGTAGTGTGTCATCGTCTCCCAAGTATACATACTTCAAATGGTTGGGAAGCACCTTCAATTCTAAAATAGGGGCCTGTTCCACAGATGGTAGAATTTTGTTAGTGGAAATGGGAATTGACATAAAATGACATGACCTTTTCACATGGGGTGTTGCCTCTAACTCGGCAACCACATGTGCTATGCACGGCTCAAGTTCTTGCCGTGCCTCCATCGAAATTTCCTCCCCTAATGCGTCAATTCCGGCCCCTTGCTCAATAGCTAGTTGCTATTGATCCAAAGTTTCTGATAAAACCTGTGCAAGAGAATCAACCACATCAATATTATAGCAAGGTTTTAAATCAGAAACTGGATACCTCATAGCTTCAAATATGTTGAAGCCAATTATTTCACCATCGAACTCCATGGTGAGGTTGCCTTCTGCAACGTCAATCTTTGATCTTGCTGTCCTCATAAATGGTCGCCCCAACAATAGTTGAGTGGAATTTAGGGCCGACTCTTTCATATGTAGCACATAGAAGTCTGCAGGGAAAATCAGATTATTAACCTGCACTAGAACATCTTCAACATATCCCTCAGGATACTTGTTAGATCTGTTAGCCAACTGAATTATCACATTGTCTCTCTTCAATTCGATACAAACGGCCTCTAATGTCGCGTGACCAACTGGACATTCATGTACCTGAAATTATTCGAAAATCAAGTGTTTAGCCAAGGAATTCAAAAAGAAAAATAAAAGTATTTTTGTAGTTAGAATTTGTGTAAGTTAGTGTTAGGGTTAAAGTATCACACAAAAGTATAAGTAAGTATCAACGAAAATTTAAGTAAGTATAAGTATTTCACACAATAAAAAGTACGTATATCACACAAAAACATATCACACGAAAAATTACAAGTGTGGGGTAAAAGTGTGTATCATACAAATATAAGTATGTATCAACGAAAAATTCAAATATATGTATATGTATCACACGAAAATTCAAATATGTAGATGTATCACACGAAAAATTCACAAGTATATGTCACACAAGTTTACAAGTATAAACAAAAGAAGTATCAAGAATGTGTTTTATGTATCCCTAGTTAAATTGCTATATGATTTCTTCGAATTTTCAAAGTACGTGGAGCAGAGGAGATAACAGTGCAATGGACTGATACAGCCCAAGGTAGTATCATGCTTATTCCGATATACCTCAAAAATTCAAACCAAGAAATGTTTTCTTTTGAGATTAAAAATTTACTTATATCAAACCCATTTAAGGTTTTGAAGCTCGGTGGACGTGCGGCCTAGTTCTATCGACTAGACACAAGATTCCGTGGTTTCAGAAGGCTAGAACGAAAGTACTAACAATGGAGTGAGCAAGACTCGTTGTTAGACACCACGGAGAGCGAACTCCCTATCGACTCACTCACAGAGAATGAACATCAGTCTGTGGGTCTTGAGATCTAGTTAAACAAACCTCAACACCAAAATTAGAACAAACGAACTATGAATGCCCCTTACTCTGTTGAGAACCTTATGTTGTCAGTACCACTAAAGTGCATAAAAGCCGCCCTCAACCTCATAAAAACGCAAGCGTTAGTATGAAGGGTTAAGGCTAATATCAACATTAGTGACCTTACCTATTCCTCTTCCCCTCAAAACCAAAAACAAACTCAACATAAATAGACTTTTAAAACTCCCTAACAATTTAGCTAGTTATACAAAATATTACACGAAATATACATGTATCAACAATGGCTTGGTTTTTAAGGTCATCGAATTATGTAAGTATGTAAATGCCAAAACTTAGAATTTCTAATATCTTTTATTCACACAACTTTAAAATTTGAGGTACGTGGAGCAGAGGAGATAACAGTGCAATGGGCTGAAACAGTCCAAGGTAGTATCATGCTTATTCCGATATACCTCAAAAATTAAAGACGAATTTCATCTTTTGAAGAAAAATAGATTCACATATGCTCAAGTTATTTTCTAGCGTCTAAAGTGAGGTGATGCTTCGGCACAAGTTGTTGTCTAGGGTCGAGCGTATTTTACTTTTCAAAGGCGGTGTCGTTAAGATTCACGGAGAGCGAACTCCCTTTAGGAACCAGGCAGGTCTCGTTGTTGGACACCACGGAGGACAAGTCCCCTATTGACTTACTCACCGAGAATGAACATCAGTCTGTGGGTCTTGAGAACCAGTTTTACAAACCTCGAACCAATCAATGAAAAATAACTTGCCCTATACTTTGTAAAATAAACTCGGGTCCTAGCGGTCTACAAGTGTTGATTAAAACCGCCCTCAACCTCATTGAAGTAATACTATTGTCGAAATGTCACTTGTATGCGTGGGGGGGAAGTATCCCGCGTTTCCCAATCTACATAAAACGGATTCAACAAAGCACCATTCGTATGAAGGGTTTTGGTTATGATCAACAAAAGAGGCTTCACCTACATGTTACACTTTAGAAACTACAATAAACTCAAAGCATACACAAAAACTATCAACTTCCTAGAAATTATCTAAGTGTAACAACATTCACAATATACATCACATAATTGGCAATTAATCAAAACAGAAACCAAAAACCAAAAGCAAAATCGGAAAATCCCTATTTACTATTACATGTCCGAAAAATTCTATTATACATATTCCAAACACTATAGCAAAATTAAATAATCTGCAATATACATAATTACAAAACAACACTTTATGAATCAAAAATGATTAAATTTCCCCGGCAACGGCGCCAAAAATTGATGGAGACATTATCCAAGCACAAAGTACCTGCAAAACAACTTCATACACATAATACCCTTCTTTTGTCAATTGTAGTTAGGACAAGTAGGGATCGTTCTATCCGGGGAAATCAAGGGCTTTCAATCACACAAAGTGTTGCACATAAGGGGCTTTGTCGAATTTTAATGTCTAATTACCTACTGATTTTTACAAATTTAAATCCTAAATTATTATATACAATTGATCAACGTCTTCCACACAATCACAAAACACAAGACTCATTACACATGCAACGAAATTAAAACAAGTAAAAGGGGCAGCAAGCAAATATCGAATTCAAGATCAACTAAGTTCCAATTTAATTGGAGCCTTCGCGGTATATCTAATTATTCAAAACATCACAAGTATTTAGAATTAACTTCGCATATAATCCGAAACATGGTACTAATCGGTTTAACAACACTTCGCGTAGAAATTAAACACAAATAGCACATAAGCAAAATATGTCGAATTGGAACATGTTAGCAGGTATGGCGTCACTCATCCCACTTCGACATGTAAATTTCCAGAATTACTCTAGCCCTTAGATAAATACACATTAAAACCAACTTCGCGTATGATCCAACATGTATTAAATCGGCAAGTGAATTCAACATCTAGACAACACTCATGACCTTTCGAATGCATCTAGACATCTCCTTCGGTTGCACACGAATTAAGGAAATAAACCTAATTAAATCAAGAAAACATGCAAAAACCTACTGCCCATCATACCATATTCAATTAAATCACAAGCATAATTCGGTAATTAAACACAAGAAAACCAAACAATATAACAAGAATTCGGAAATCCCATGAATAATTAACAAAACCAAAATCGGAACCAAGAATCCATACATAATTCATAGACAAATTAATGTATAAATACAAAGAAACTAAAGCCATCGAAAATTACAATCCAAGTGACAACCTTGTTGAAGAATTCGGCAAGTGGATTGGTGTTGATGATTGGAATGATTTTATGAAAGGTGGTGAAAGATGGTTCGGCTATGTTCTTGGTGAGGATTTTTGGAGAGAATTCGGCAGAGTTTCGGCAAGTTTAAGTGAGGAAGAGAAGATGATTTTTCAAGTGATGTGGAGTGGTATTTATAGAGAGCAAGGGATGCTAGGGTTTCGGCAAAGGAATCCTTGAGAGCCGAAAATCCTTCTCCTATCTTCTTGTTCAGCAAGTCAATCCTTCCTTCTAGGTTGTTGCCGAAATAACTCAAGGATAAATGCTGAATTGTTTTCAAAATATTCCTTAAATTATCCTTGATTTAATTCAGCAAAATTACCTTGAATGTGGAGAGAAAATCAGTCCACATTCGTCCTTAATTTTGTTTCCTTTCCAAGCTTTGTTGCCGAATTAATCCATACAAAGCTCCACCTTTTCTTTCTTAATTCAGCCTTGTTTCCTTGTAGCTCTAGAACTCCTTTAAATGGCTGAATGCTTCCCTTATTTTGTTTGAAAACTTGCCATACAAATTTCGGCATCAATTCATGCATTCCTTTCTTGGTCGAAGCATTTAAATCTTTCCTTGTCCTTGTTGCATTTGAATTCTTTTCCTTTCCGATTTCTTCATTTAATTTGCTTCCAAAATTCTTCATTTATCTCCTCTTAATTCCTGAAAAATAATAGAGAAAATTATATTAATAAAAGAAGAGAAATTGTAGCACAATATCGTAAGAACAAGTCCTGATTCAATAAGGATTCCTGCTTTCATTAGGATTCTTCAAGAATTGCACACTTTTCACGTTTTAAGCTCTTTTCATCAACAACTCTGCCAAAGACTCCAAACATGACTCAATGACTCTATATTACAACAATAAGGGTTAAGAATTGCATAAATGGGGGTAAAAACATATTAAGAACGTCGCATTTTATGCTCCTATCACGAATTCATCTTTGTTGAAGTCTTGCAAGGTTCTTCAAAAGTGTAATTCGAACATCTCTTATGGCTTTATATTTTCTATATAAATTCAATACTTTGTCTATAAAGATTGAATGGATTGATGTATGTTGTTTCGGTTTTATAAATTTTACTTTGGATTTCCGAAATTCTGTTATGTGTTTTGGTTTTCTATTTGTTTAATTTCTGAACATAACATGTGATGAAATTAATCAGGGTTTATGATATAGTTGAAGTCGCATGTGTTCTTGATTTTATTTTGGTTTATTTTCTGAATTCATATGCATATAAATCGATGCATGAGGGCAGCCTTGATCATGGCTGAACCTTGTGTATTGGTTTCACTTGCCGAATATAATATGAGGTGGATTATAAACATAAAGTTGATTCACCTTGTACTAGTTCTAAGGGCTAGAGTAATTCTGAAAATTTACATATCGATGTGAGATGAGGTGACGCCATACTTGCTAATATGTCTCCAGTTCGACTCATTGTGCTTATGTGTTTCTTGGTTTAATTTTTACGCAAAGTGTCTTTAAACTATTTAATACTATGTTTGGGATTATGCGCGAAGCTAGTTCTAAATAATTAAGGAGTTTTGCTAATTAGATGAACCGCGAAGGCTCTAATTAAATTGGAACTAAAACTAATCTTGAATACTTGCCGTTTGCTATATTATTACCTTGTGTGAAATTGTTATGTGTTATGTGAGTTTTGTGTGTAGTGTTATGTGTGAAAGATGTTGATCATATGTATATATTAATTTTGGTTTTATTTTCGTAAAATTCAGTAGGTGCTTAAATAAAAAATCCAAACCCCCCATATAATTATGTGATGCTTTATGAAATTAAATGCCCTTGATTTCCCCGGATAGAACGATCCCTACTTGTCAATACTACAATCGACACAAGAAGGGTATTATATGTATGAGATTATTTTGCAGGTACAAATTGTGCTCGTAATTTGGTCCCATCAAAAGGTGGTGAATCGGATGGAAGATTGGGGTAAGGAATGGTATTTTGGAGGTGGTGGTGATTGTTATGGCTTGGTAATTTTATGTATAGGACTTGTGGGAGTATTTTGGCAGAGTTTTGGTAAGCTTTTTGTGAGAGAAAAAGATACTCATTCAAGGGCTGCCGAACCTTTTAAATAGGAGAGAGGAGGAGCTAGGGTTTGTCTTTTAATTTCAGAAAAGGCTGCATTAGGGTTTGGCAAGGCTGCTAGGGTTTTGTCTCTTAAGAATTTCGGCAAAGCTGCTAGGGTTTTGAGCCGAAATCTTCTTCCTCCTTTCTTGCTTGCTAAGTCTTCCATTCCTTATTTAATTGCTACCGAAAATCCCTTGCACATTACTGAAAAATTCTTCCTTTTCTTCTTGATTAATTCGGCACAAAACCTAAATGAACTTGCATGGAATCAAGTCTAGATTTATTTAGGTTTTCTTCTTTTAATTTCAGAAACAAGTTTTCCTTCTTTGATCCGAATTCTTGTCCTCTTTGTATAATTCGGAATTTAATTCTTCCTTTCTTTTCTTTCTTGCTGAAATCTTCTCTTGTCATGCATGTGCACGGCATGCATTCCTTCTTTCTTGATCGACAAGCTTCATTAGCATGTGCTCGGCATGCATTCCATTTAATCCCAATTCTCTTCTTTTAATTCCCTAAAAATAATAAAGAAAATAAATATATGTTAAGGAATTAATATTCTGTATGCTGAATTTGATTAGAGTAAGAGTAAGAGTTTGATTCCATTTAGGTTTCCTGGTTCAACAAGGAGTTCTACTTTCACTGAAACTCTTAAAAACCTCAAAACGTCGAGCCATTGTAGACTCCTGAACTGATTAGGATTCCTGATGTAATAAGGAATCCTACTTTGAATCAAACTCTTCACAAAAGAATCCTACAACTCAAACTCTTCGCAAATTCAGCGTTTTTTAGATGTTTTAGCTCTTTTCACAAACCGACTCAACCAAAGACTCCGACTCGATTAAACGACTCTATATTACAACAATAAGAGTTAAACAATTGCATAAAAGGGGATAAAACACATTAAGAATGTCGCATATTATGCTCTTATCAACTACCCCACACTTAGCTTTTGCTAGTCCCTTAGCAAAACAAAATACAAGACTCTACTAAAACAAACTGCTGCCCCTAAATAATTGTCTCAGGATCTTTAAAACACATAGCTTTCAAGTTAAGCATCTGAATGTAAGCGCAATAATCCCAAGCGTCATAGACATGTTTCATGGTATGAATAAGTGAGAAGTGAGAAAATAAGCATGTAAACATGTCAAGTTAATTCAATCCTCCTCACTAGGCATACTCTCTTCTTTTCACTCATGATATGGCAATATTCACTCAAAGTATATGCAAGAAAATAGATTGAGAGTTACAAAGAGTAGCTTGCATATTTCATCAAATAAATGCACTTTGTGAATAGTATTATCAAGATAAACTTTATTTAACAATTATGTGCACAAATGAACTAAAACCATAAGCTCAACCCCTGAGATGATCTCCACATACAAAGTTTACCTATTATTCGAATCATGAGAGATCTTTACATGGGAATATAATGGGGCTCGGCATAAGGAATTCGCATTTAGGATAGTGGTGAGAAAATGTCACCAAGACTTAGCAAAGCTCAATACTCCTTATGACTGCACTCCATAGGCCAAATTTCATTATGTTGGACCCAAACATCATTCTTTTCTTCCCCATAACATAGTGAACATGAACAAAGGTTAAGTATAACAATAATAGACCTTCAATTGTAACACAAACTCCAAATTCACCACAAGAACCCAATCCAAGCATTTCTATTTTTCTTTTTATTTTCTGTCTGATTTTTCTTTTTGTTTCGGCAATCATGTTTCTTTCATGCTTTTGGATTGGTTCACCCCACACTTGTTTCAAATCATCACTCCAAATCACAATTCCACAATAAAATTAAGCTTTACCAAGTCTTGATAACAAGGGAAAGGATTAAACTATTCTAAGTTCAAGGAATATGTTTCAAGGTGATGAAAGAAAACGGCTAAATATAAGCTCAATGGGGTTAAAACTAAGGAGTCCCACGACGGGCACGAATTAGGCACATGCTTTATTTGGCTTTGGTGGTAATCCTAACAAGATCATCTCAATCATATTCAAAATCAAGGCATAGTCATGAATAATAGTCTCAAAAATCATCAAGAGTGAGTTCTAACATTCTAGAGTTCATTAAAATCTATGACACAGTCATTGAATATTCAAAGAATGATGAAGTTTAGAATAAATTTCTGCCATTTATTATATTTATAGCACTAGAAGAAAGTATTTGGCACGAAAACTCACATTGGATATTATGGAAACAAATTAACTCAAACATGCATGCTTAATCATATATCATTCAAAATCTCACATGTTCATATCAATAACAATATCTATGAAACTCACAATTAATTCTTATGATTATGCAAAACAATCATCTATGCATTCAAAGATATAATCATCATCGACTCATTTAGGGGCATCTATGACTCGATCTTAACTAAAAACAAACAAAATTTTTTAATTTTTCTGCATTTCTTTTCTTACTCGAAACAATTAAAATAAATATAACAAAAACATAACAAAGCACATGGAAACATGTATCACTACCCCACACTTACAAAATTACATTGTCCTCAATGTAAATCAAAATTATGTTGTAATCTCTAAGCACATGATAATTCTCATATTTCCATTTATACAATTCAACCAAAAAGAGTTTAGGGATTAGAAAATGCAAACTCTCGTAGACGGCTCCTTTACAATTTTGGTTGAAATGGGTTGCCTCCCATGTAGTGCTTAATTGTTTATAGTCCTTTAGCCTACACTCTTCTTCATGCACATCAAGATCTTGTTGCGTCCTCAATGTCTGTTTCCTCAATAGTGTGCTCCTCAAAAAGCTCGTAGTAAGGCTTAAGTCTATGACCATTCACCTTAAACTCTTTTCCTGTTTCAATACTCTGTATTTCAATGGCACCATGAGCAAACACATTAGTAACAATATAAGGTCCTACCCAACGAGAACGCAATTTTCCTGAAAATAATTTAAGACGAGAATGAAATAACAAAACTTTCTGCCCAATTTGAGACGTCTTTCTCCTTAGCATTTAGTCATGATATTTCTTCGTCTTATCTTTGTAAATCCCAGTGGCATCGTATGCTTCATTCTTTATTTCCTCAAGCTCGCTCAATTGCAACTTCCTATGAAGACCAGCCTTGTCTAGCTCCATATTGAACTGCTTCACTGCCCACCACGCCTTGTGCTCCAATTCCACTGGTAAATGACACGCCTTGCCATAGGTGAGACGAAATGGAGACATCCCAATTGGTGTCTTGTATGCCGTTCTGTAAGCCCAAAGTGCATCATCAAGTCTGTCACTCCAATCTTTCCTTGTTGGGCCCACAGTTTTCTCCAATATGCTCTTGATCTCCCTATTTGACACCTCTGCCATTCCACTTGTCTGAGGGTGATAAGGTGTGGAAACCTTATGGGTGACTCCATACTTCTTGAGCAAAGCCTCTATAGTTCTGTTGCAGAAATGAGAACCTACATCGCTTATAAGAACACGTGGTACTCCAAACCTTAAAAATATGTTAGTCCTCAAGAAATCTGCAACAACTTTAGAATCATTAGTCCTTGTGGCTTTCGCCTCCAACCATTTAGACACATAATCAACAGCCAATAAGATATAAAGAAAGCCCTTAGATGAAGGAAAAGGTCCCATAAAATCTATACCCCAAACATCAAAGATTTCAACAATTATGATGGAAGTTAAGGGCATTTGATCTCTTTTTCCTATGTTACCTGTCCTTTGGCACCTATCACATGTCTTACAAAATATGTAAGCATCCTTGAATATCGTGGGCCAATAAAATCCACTCTCTAATACCTTAAGGGCTGTCCTCTTAGGTCCAAAGTGTCCTCCACATGCCTCATTGTGACAAAAAACAAGGATCGGCCTATGCTCTTTAAGTGGGACACAACGCCTGATAATCTGATCACTACAATGTCTCCAAAGATATGGATCATCCCAAATGTAGTGTCTTGCCATTTTCTTTATCCTTGTCTTGGTTGCCTACAAACATGTACTAGGAATTGTCTTAGTAACTAAATAATTCATAATATCAGCATACCAAGGGTCATGTGTCTCAATACGAAAGAGCTGCTCATCTGGGAAGGACTCTCTTAATGGGAGCATCTCCTCCTCTTGTACAATTCTGCTCAAGTGATCCGCCACAACGTTTTCACTCCCCTTCTTGTCCTTGATTTCAATGTCAAACTCTTGGAGTAAGAGAATCCATCGAATCAAGCGTGGCTTGGCGTCTTTCTTCTTCATTAAATACCTGAGGGCTGCATGGTCAGAATAAACAATCACTTTAGAGTTTAAAAGATAAGAACGAAATTTCTCTAAAGCAAAAATAACAGCCAACAATTCTTTTTCAGTGGTGGAGTAATTTAATTGAGCATCATTTAAGGTTCTTGAGGCATAATAAATAGCATTCGGCCACTTGTCCTTTCTCTGTCCAAGAACTGCTCCAACTGCATAGTCTGAAGCATCACACATGAGCTCAAATTGCAAACTCCAATCAGGTGGCGCCATAATTGGTGCAGACGTCAAAAGCTTCTTCAACGTCAAGAATGCATCCTCACATTTCTCATCCCAAATGAGCGGAACATCTTTCTGCAAAAGGGTACACAAGGGCTTGGCCACCAAAGAGAAATCTTTGATGAACCTCCTGTAAAAACCTGCATGGCCAAGAAACGAACGTACCTCCCTCACAGTTGTGGGGGAGGGTAAGTGAAGCATAATATCAATCTTAGCCTTGTCTACCTCTATTCCCTTAGCAGAAATTATGTGTCCTAAAACTATCCCTTGTCTAACCATAAAGTGACATTTTTCCCAATTCAATACAAGGTTAGTTTTAACACATCTTTCCAAGATTAATTCCAGATTCTCTAAACATGCATCAAAGTTTTATCCATAAACACTAAAATCATCCATAAAAACTTCAATGATATTTTCAATGTAATCTGAGAAAATGGAATACATACAACGTTGAAATGTACCTGGTGCGTTGCATAAACCAAAAGGCATGCGTCGATAGGCAAACAAACCAAAGGGACATGTAAACGTCGTCTTCTCTTGGTCATCTAGGTAGATGCAAATTTGATTGTAACCGCTGTACCCATCCAAGAAGCAATAGAATTCGTGACCTGCTAGTCTCTCAAGCATCTGGTCCATGAAAGGAAGTGGCATATGATCCTTGCATGTTGTTGCATTCTGTTTTTTGTAATCAATGCACATCCTATGACCGGTGACTAATCTCTGAGGCACGAGCTCATTCTTCTCATTCTTCACCACAGTTACTCCGCTCTTCTTAGGTACAACTTGGACATGTGAGATCCATTGACTATCCGAGATTGGATAAATCACTCCACAATCTAAAAGCTTGATCACCTCGTCCTTCACAATCTTCATTATAGGAGGGTGTAAATGTCTCTGACCCTCCCTAGTTGGCTTGGCTCCTTCCTCCAACAAAATCCGGTGCACACACATAGTAGGGCTAATTCCCTTGATATCCGCTAGAGTCCATCCAATAGCGGTTTTGTTCCTCTTTAGCACATTGATCAATCTCACCTCTTGCTCTTCACTAAGCTCTGATGACACTATCGCTGGCAAAGTATCATCGTCTCCAAGATATGCATATTTGAGATGATCAGGTAGAGCCTTAAACTCTAAATTGGGGGCCTGTTCCACAGATGGTAACATTTTGTTAGTGGAAATTGGAATGAATAAAGGAGAGCTATACCTCTTAAATGGGGCTGCCTCAATTTCGGCAATCACTTCAAGAACTTGTGGTTCAAGAACAGCCTCTTCTTTTCTTGAAATGCTCTCTCCAATGTTGTTATAACCGGCCCCACTTTCAATAGCTAGTTGCTATTGATCCAACGTCTCTGATAAAACCTGCGCAATAGAATCAACTACATCAATAGCATAACATGGTTTTAAGTCAGAGATTGGATACCTGATTGCTTCAAATACATTGAAGTTAATCACTTCACCATCAAACTCCATGGTGAGATTCCCTTCAGCAACATCGATCTTCGTTCTTGCTGTTCTCATAAATGGTCGCCCCAAAAGCATTTGAGTGGAATTGAGGGGTGAATCCTCCATGAGTAGCACATAAAAATCTGCCGGAAATATCAAATTATTTACCTGCACAAGAACATCCTCAACATATCCCTCAGGATATTTGTTAGATCGATCAGCTAATTGGATAATCACATTATCTTTCTTCAAAGGTCCTAGACTAAGTGCTTGATATATATTAAATGGCATGACATTAATAGAAGCACCTAAGTCTAGCATGACATTATCAAAATGTGAGTTTCCAATTACACACGGGATGCTAAAACTCCCAGGATCTTTCATCTTAGGGGGGAGCTTTCTCTGAATAACAGCAGAAACTGTCTCACTCATTTTTACCACTTGCTCCTCCCTCGTGTGTCTCCTTGTGGTGCACAACTCCTTCAGAAATTTTGCATATTTTAGAATTTGCTTTATGCACTCCAACAAGGGTATATTCACCTCCACCTTTCTGAAGATCTCCAACACCTCCTCATCTGATTTGTTCTTCTTAGACTTAGCGAACCTGGAGGGAAAAGGTACACTAGTAGATTGGTTAGTTATAACTAAACCACTAGAATTAGAATTTATACCTTGTGTTGCGGGATCTTTTTCTAGGTCCCTCTTCTTCATTACTTCAAAATCCTCCTTGTTCATACCATACTCGGCCAAGACCTTGCCGTTGGCCTCCTTCTTTATTTCATCACCATTATACGGCAAGACTTTCTTCTTAAGGACTTTAGGAACAGCCCCTTCAAGAACTCTCCCACTCCTTGTTGTAATGGCTTTTACTTGTTCATTCTTGGGGTTCTTGATGACATTAGGGGGCAGCTTCCCTTGTTCCGAAAATTGTCCCATAAAATCTACCATCTGACCCATCTGATTCTTCAACTCAGAGATATCCTTAGCATTTGTTTGTTGCCCCACCAACAAAGCTTGTGTTGAAGCATTCAATTGGCTCTGCCCCATTGCTAGAGACTTCATTATCTCATCAAAGTTAGGTGTATTAGGAACACCTTGATTGTGTGGAATGAATGGGGGCCTTTGATATGGCACTGCTGTCCTTTGTTGATATGGCACGCCACTTTGTTGAAACGGAGCACCACTTTGTTGAGCATTCGGAGGCATATTAGGCTTGAGCACATTGTCATTGTTGCTCCATCTGAAATTAGGATGATCACGATACCTTGGGTTGAAGTTCTGAAATCCTCCTCCTTGATATCTCAAAGCATTGACCTCCTCTACTCTTTCTCCTCCCATTTGAGGACACTGATCCGTCGGATGTCCCACAGCACACACCCCACATACTTGAGCAACTTGCCCACGTTGAGACTTCATCATCTGTGTCATCATGTTGGCAAGTTTGTCAACCTTGTCTTCTAGAGCCGGATTAGCCCTAGTCTCATGCACTTGCTTAGTTCGGGTTTGAGGCCCAAATTGTTGATTCTTCAAGGCACGTGTCTCCAAAAGTGTAGTGGCCTCCTCGTTGGTCTTCTCCAAAAACGAACCTCCAGCAGCTGAATCAAGAAACTCTTTGTCCAAATCACGCATCCCCTCATAAAAGTATTGTAAAAGGAGTCCTCGACGAATGCCATGAGCTGGACAAGATGACACCAACGTTTTGAAACGCTCATAGTACTCATAAAACGGCTCATCATGTGCTTGCTTGATTCCAGTTATCTGACTCCTCAGCTGAGTCACCCTCGATGCTGGAAAATATTTGAGAAGGAACTCGTTCACCATTGTGTTCTAAGAAACAATTCGCCCAGATGGTATAGTGAACAACCATATCCTAGCCTTGTCCTCAAGTGAAAATGGAAAGGCTCTCATTTTCACATGTTGAATGTCAGCTCCTCTAGGACACATGGTTTCACAAGTAAACTGGAATTGTTGTAGATGTGAGTTCGGCTCCTCTCCTGAAAGACCATGGAATTTCGGCAATTGATGCAGAAATCCACTCTTTAGCTCAAAATCATCCGACTTGCCAGTTGCAACTGTCGGATAGGTGATGTTGGAAGGTACCATGCCTTCATCCGTAACGTGTCCATTTTGCTCTCTGATCGAACTCATTTGTTGTGGTGGATCAGGTAAGTCGAAATTCAGATGTGTAGGGAATGGACTTGTAAGTAGCTCAAACTCCGGATCTTCGTGGAACAAAGGATTAAGTTCACACGAGACGTTGGATGGAAATGGTGATGATGGAGATGCTATGTCACGCTCAAAAAGTGATGATGTGGGTGAGACGAATTGATGCTCAAACAATGGTGTACTTGGTGATGCTTGCTCAATGCTATCTCCACAAATTTTGTTTAATCGATCCTCAATTTCTTGTGACCAGCCTGGAATGATGGACATTCATGTACTTGAGGATTTGTGAAGGCCGAGTTGTTAATAACTAAAACAAAAAAGCAAGTAAAAGTTTTTATACGTATAGTTAGAGTTAGGGGTTAGTAATATGAGTTAGTGATATGAAAATATATAGGTAACGAAATTTACAGAATTACAAAGTATAAGCTTTAAGAATAAGAAACGAATAATTAAAGAATAACAAAGTGTAAGTATAAAAATTTCGAACATGTATACAATATATAACAAAGTATCACAAAATTTGCATGTATTTAACAATATTGCCGAAAATGGTATAACAAACAACTATGTCTATTCCTTAGTGTCTAATTGCTTTTATTCACAACTTTAAAATTTGAGGTACGTGGAGCAGAGGAGATAACAGTGCAATGGGCTGAAACAGTCCAAGGTAGTATCATGCTTTCATCCGATATACCTCAAAGATTAAAGGTATCATTTTAATTCAAGTTTTAAGACATACTCATGTTCAATCTACTTTAGTTTTCGAAGCTCAGCGGTCGTGCGGCCTAGGTGCTATCATCTAGACACAACATTCCGTGGTTTCAGAAGGCTAGAACGAAAGTTCTATCATGAAGCAAGGCAAGACTCATTGTTGGTTACCACGGAGAGCGAACTCCCTATCGCCCCCTTCACAAGGAAGAGATAGCTGTCTATGGGCCTTGAAATCTAGTTAAACAAACCTTGGCAACATAATAGATACAAACGAATTAATAGGCGAACCTTTTTGCCCCTTACTCAGTTTGGAATATTGTGTTGACAATACTACTATTGTCCAATAAAAGCCGCCCCCAACCTCATAAAAATGGACTTGCCAAAGCATCGCTCGTATGAGTTGGAAGGGCACTACCCTGTTTCCCGGTAGTTCATCAAAGCGGATTTGCTAAGGCATCATTCGTATGAAGGGTTATGGCTATAAATTGACAATAGCAACCTTACCTATTCCATCTTCCCCGCGAAAACCAAAGTAAATAAAACACAAATAAACCTTTACACTTCTAGCAATTTAACTAAGTGTAACAAACATTATTCACAAGATACAAGAAATATTTCGGCAATAATTGAAAAACCAAAAACAAAACCTAATTACTATTACAAACCGAAACTTAAAATTATACAAAACCAAAAACTATAAAATTTAAGCAATCCGAAATTTAAACAAATATACATATAAACAATTGTTACAAAGTATCACTTTATCAAATTAAACAGTTTTACTTTCCCCGGCAACGGCGCCAATAATTGATGGGACCATTTTACGTGCACAAGTTGTACCTGCAAAATAATCTCATACATATATATTACCCTTCTTGTGTCGAGTGTAGTAATGACAAGTAGGGATCGTTCAGTCCGGGGAAATCAAGGGTGTTCAATCTCAAGAAGTATTAAACAATCATATGGGGTTTGGAATTTATATCTAATACCTACTGAAAATTTACTAGAATTAAATCCTAAACTAAATATATACAAGTGATCATCTTCTCCACATACTCACATCACACGAATTCTCCTAAACATGCATGACACATAAATTAATGATACAAGGCAGCAATTTTCGAAACCTCCTAGACCTATTCAATTCCAATTCTAATTAGAGCCCTTCGCGGTTCATCTAATCGTTAAGACTTCTCAAGTATTTAGAATTAACTTCGCGTATAATCCTAAACATGGTACTAATTGGTTTAAAGACACTTCGCGTAGAAATTAAACACAAGAAGCACATAAGCACAATAAGCCGAATTGGAGACATGCAAACATGTAATGGCGTCACTCATCATATTTGAACATGTTATCTTTCAGAATTATGGTAACCCTAAGTGAACAACCTAAACCACAACAACTTCGCGTATGATGCAATTTAGATTACTCTAGCATATGAAATCGGCACTCAAGGGGCTGCCAGAAAGTCAGTCCTCAAGCACACAATTTGTTGAGCGTGAATTTATGAAAGCTAATCAAACAAAATCAAAGTATCATGCGAAAATACCTACTGCCCTATACACTAAATCATGAAACCATACATGAACAAGTTCATAAATCATAGCAAGAAAACCAAAAGAATTCGGAAATCATAGTATAATATACAAAACAAAAGTTTACAATCCAAAAATCCATACAATGCAAAATCATAAATCATACAGAAAATATTACAAGCCATGGATAGGATGAATCACAATTTGAAGAAGAACCTTGGAAGCTTTCGACAAAGGTGGTGAATCGGATGGAAGATTGGAGTAAGGAATGGTATTTTGGAGGTGGTGGTGATGGTTATGGCTTGGTAATTTTCTGTATAGGACTTGTGGGAGTATTTTGGCAGAGTTTTAGTAAGCTTTTTGTGACAGAAAAAGATACTCATTCAAGGGCTGCCGAACCTTTTAAATAGGAGAGAGGAGGAGCTAGGGTTTTGTCTTTTAATTTCAGAAAAGGCTGCATTAGGGTTTGGCAAGGCTGCTAGGGTTTTGTCTCTTAAGAATTTCGGCAAAGCTGCTAGGGTTTTGAGCCGAAATCTTCTTCCTCCTTTCTTGCTTGCTAAGTCTTCCATTCCCTATTTAATTGCTGTCGAAAATCCCTTGCACATTACTGAAAAATTCTTCCTTTTCTTCTTGATTAATTCGGCACAAAACCTAAATGAACTTGCATGGAATCAAGTCTAGATTCATTTAGGTTTTCTTCTTTTAATTTCATAAACAACTTTTCCTTCTTTGATCCGAATTCTTCTCCTCTTTGTATAATTCGGAATTTAATTCTTCTTTACTTTTCTTTCTTGCCGAAATCTTCTCTTGTCATGCATGTGCACGGCATGCATTCCTTCTTTCTTGATCGACAAGCTTCATTAGCATGTGCTCGGCATGCATTCCATTTAATTCTAATTCTCTTCTTTTAATTCCCTGAAGATAATAAAGAAAATAAATATACGTTAAGGAATTAATATTCTGTATGCTGAATTTGATTAGAGTAAGAGTTCGATTCCATTTAGGTTTCCCGGTTCAACAAGGAGTTCTACTTTCACTGAAACTCTTAAAAACCTTCGACGTTTTGAGAAACGTCGAGCCATTGTAGACTCCTGAACTGATTAGGATTCCTGATGTAATAAGGAATCCTACTTTGAATCAAACTCTTCACAAAAGAATTCTACAACTCAAACTCTTCGCAAATTCAGCGTTTTTTAGATGTTTTAGCTCTTTTCACAAACCGACTCAACCAAAGACTCCGACTCGATTAAACGACTCTATATTACAACAATAAGAGTTAAACAATTGCATAAATGGGGATAAAACACATTAAGAATGTCGCATATTATGCTCTTATCATTTAACCCTTATTATTGTTTTATAGAGTCGTTTAATCGAGTCGGAGTCTTTGGTAGAGTTGATATATGAAAAGAGCTTAAAAGTCGAAATATGATGAATTTGTGAAGAGTTTGATTTGAACTAGGATTCTTAAGTTAAGAGTTTGATACAAAGTAGGACTCCTTATGCAAATAAGAGTCTTAATCGGTTTAGGAGTCTACAATGTCTCGACATTTCTGAAAACGTCGAAGGTTTTAAGAGTTTCAGTGAAAGTAGGACTCCTTATTGAACTAGGAAACCTAAATGGAATCGAACTCTTACTCTAATTGAATTCGGCATACATAATATTATTTCCCTAACATATATTTATTTTCTTAATTATTTTCAGGGAATTAAAAGAAGAGAAATTGGATTAAATGAAGAGCATGCCGAGCACATGCCAATAAAGCTTGTCGATCAAGAAAGAAAGAATGCATGCCGTGCACATGCAATGCAAGAGAAGAATTCGGCAAGTAAGAAAAAGAATTAATTCCGAATTATACAAAGAGGAGAAGAAGAATTCAGATTACATGAGAAGAAGAATTCGGATCAAAGAAGGAAAGCTTGTTTCTGAAATTAAAAGAAGAAAACCTAAATGAATCTAGACTTGATTCCATGCAAGTTCATTTAGGTTTTATGCTGAATTAAATCAAGGATAAATGGAAGAGATATTGTAAGATTATTCAGCTATTATCCAAGGGATATTCACCAATAAACTCAAGAGAAAAGGAAGGGATAATTCAGAAACAGAGGAAGAAAAATCGCAACAAATCCTGATTAAAATTCGGCAGAATTCCTGTGTACTTCCGACAGAAATTCCGGAAGTTGACAGACAGAAATCTGCCCGATTTTGATCAGGGTTCTTTATGTTTCTTCACTTCTCTCCTGTTTCTTCTAAGCTTGCATCCGAGCTTTCCTTGCCTCTTTAGGTCTTCTTTTCCTCTTGCTTCAAGGTTTCAATTGTGGAAATATTTTCTGAAAATTCAAGAAAATAAATATGGTAAGTTTCGGCAAGAGTAATTTTCCCTATTCAAAATAGGTTTCCTTCTTCAATCCGATTTCCTAATTCATTTTAGTTTCCTAGACAAGCTAGGTTTCCTAATTCGAATAGGTTTCCTAATCAAATGAAGTTTCCTAATTTCAATCTTCGTCGTTTTTAGAAACGACAAAGCATTTTTACTTTCCTGGTTCAATTAGGATTCCTAGTTTGACTAGGAATTGCCGAAACTTTTCTAATTCAATATCATTGAGCACAATTTCATATTATTTCTGCCAAAGACTCAAGACTCACTCTAATGACTCAATCTTACACAAATAAGGGTTTAGCAAAGCATAAATGGAGGTAAAAACATATTAAGAACGTCGCATAAAATGCTCCTATCAGAGCCTCGGCGGGGGAGAACCGCCAGAAGAGCAAGGAGTCGGTTCTCCGGGTAAGAACTACTTGGAGCCGTGGCATTGCTCATAACTCGTTACTTTTGTTGTTTGCTTAATTGGCTCCCTGTTGTTCTGTACCTATTGTACAATCTGTACCAGCCGGATCCGAGTGAGGAGCTGCCGAAGCTGAAGAGGCAGGTGGCCGCTCTGACAGAAGCCCGTGAGCGCTTGGAAGTTAAGAAGTCCAGGCTCGAGCGGGAGAAGGTCAGACTGGAGGAGAGGGTCAAGAAACAGGTGGCCGGGCTAGAAGAGCAGGTCCGGAGCCTCGAGGAGGAGAGGGCCGAACTGGAGGAGAGAGTGGATGAGCTCCAGGTGGGAGCTGCCGCTGTGCGTGCCGCCGCTGCCGCTGCCGCTGCGGCTGGAGAAGAGGACCCAGAGCTTTTCCAGCGTGTTGTCCTCAAATATCACAATAGTGATCAGTTCCTTAAGCTCCTCGAAAAGGCTAGGGAGTCGGGCATCGCCGACGCCTACGTGGAGTGGGAAGAGAAGGGGTACCTGGATACCTCTCGAATGCCGAAGGCGGGGACCGATGACAATACCCATGAACCGCCGGTAGAAGAGGAGCAGCTGGAAGGGGAAGGCGGGCCTCAACCATTTGCACCTGCTGGGGAGGATGCGGCGGCTCCATCTGGAGAAGCTGGTGGGATGCCCGCTGAGGGGAGAGGCGTGGCTTCTTGAAGATTTTTTGCTTTGCTCCTCTCTTTTTTTGTAAATCCGCTGGAACGGTTTTTGCTTGTATTACTCTTTGGATATATATATATATATATATATATATATATATATATATATATATATATATATATAATTTTTTTTTTTTTTTTTTTTTTTTTGCACCGGTGGAATTTCTCTCTCAAAAATAGTTGGCATACATAATCTTATGATGTTACGTTGGTTGAACCGGAGATATGCCGAACTAACTGCTTGGAGGTTCGGGCGTGCTTACCAGCCCTGGACCTGCTCTCGGTCGGGATCTGCTCTTCTTTCCCCTGTATACCGCTGAAGCTGACCGTTGTTAATCAAACCCTCCACCGTTGTCTTAAGGGCGAAGCAACTGTTCGTCCGGTGGGTGGCTTCATCGTGATAGGAGCAGCACTTGCCCGTTCGCGCCTGGGTAAGTTTCCCCTTTGGGTACTTGCTCCTCGGCGGTGGGGGAATGATGTTCCCATTCTCGTGCAAGATGTCCTCGTATGAAGAGGATAGAGTGGTGAAGACCTCTTGACGTTCCGCTGGCATGATCGCCAGGGGGCGTTCTTACCTGTACTGCCCCGGCTTGTGCTCGACCTGGGGTTTGTCTTGATAGAGCTTCTGCTGCTGTTGGTTCCCCCAATTTCTGCTGGGTCTGCTCGGTCGGGCACCTCGGTTCTCGGTCCGCTGGCCAGCCCTGTTTTCTCGGCCGAGAGGGGGGTGCTCCTCCCGCTGCTCGTTCCGCTTTCTTTTCAACAGGTGCTGCCCGTAGGTTTCATGATCGGCCTGGGCATGCGTGATGGCCATCGCCATTAGCTCGTCATACCCCTGCGGGAGTTCCACACGTACGGCGTAGGAAAATTTTCCTGGCCGGAGCCCTTGTTTGAACGCCATCTCGGCGATACCCTTGTCGAGGTTCCGAACCCCGGCCCTCGCCGTTTGCCAGCGGTTGACAAACGTCCTTAGCTCCTCGCCAGGTGCCTGCATGCAGTTGAAGAGGATGGTTGATGTCCGGGCTCCTTCAACCCGGAGGATGAAGCGGCCTATGAACAGGTCGGCCAGTTGCTCGAACGCTTCGATGGAGTTTGCCGGGAGCTCATAGAACCAGCTGAGCGCTTCTCCAGACAGGGTTTCCTGGAAAATATTGCAGCATACTGCATCGGGATAGCCCTTGGCGCACGTTTGGGATCTGAAACTATCCAAATGTTAGTATGGGCAGCCAGATCCTGAGTACGTGAGCTTTAGGGATTTCTGGTTACCAGACCTCTTTGATTCCAGAACCCGGTGCGAGAAAGGGCTCATGCGCTCGTTGAATCGCGCGCCTTCCATCGGCCGCGCCGCCCTTCTCTCGTTGGCCTCCATTTGGGCCTTTAGATCCGACACAGATTCGGTGAGTATCTGTAGTTCCCGTGCGGTTGGGGTCACGACTTCATCCTCGAATGAAGCGCGCGACTGCGGGGGTGCCGGCGTGCTCATTGGCAAAACCACACCGCCCGGGGACTCTGCCCTCCTGCGGTCGCTGGACCTTCCTCCCGATGACTGTCCTGCCTCAAGGCGTTGAGGTCGACCTGGCGCGGGTGTAACTGCCCTTGTCATGGCGGCGTCACGCTGCTGTCCTCTTTCCAGGGCAGCCACCAGGGCAGCGTTTACCGTCTCCATTTCCTCATATCGGGCATTGGATTTTGCTCTATCCCAGTCGCCCTCCGCGCGCAGGCGACCGACTTCTGCCCACATCGCCCGTATCTCCCCCGCCATATCGTGCCGGTCGGGGCTGTACGTGGTGTCTCGGTCGCTGTCACCGAGTAGACTCTCCTCTTTGTCGCTCGGATCGTCCGAGAATGTCAGCGAGAAGCCCCGGTGTGTTGGTTGGTCTCCTTCCACCGGGCCTTTCCCGCGCATGCCCTCGTTTTGTGCCCCCGGCGTGCCGGTCAGCCTCCCACTGCTGTCGTCTTCCTGGTTGCCCTAGTCGCTGCGCTGCTCCCGTACAGCGACCGGGGTGGAGATGAGCACTTGCTCTTGTGCAACCCGCTGACCCTCCGTTGCATTTCTTTCCTGGCCCGCTTCTGAGCTTTCTGTCATTTGGTGATGCTTACGTGGCTTTTATGCAAAGCTTCCCACAGACGGCGCCAATTGTTTCTGCACAAACCTGTAGGCCTGGTAGAGACAGATGAATCTAGATGTGATCTCCTCCTGAAACCTGCTCACTAAGGAGAATACCGGGCGGGCCGGTCTTCTCTTCTCTGATGCCTAAGTTAGTACAGTTGGGATGAATAGATAACTTAAGCATGTATGATAAGCAGTTGGAGAGATCAGTTATCTATTAAAGAGGGTAGTTGAGGCCCTTATATAGGTGGTCGAGTGTGAGGTCTGGTGGCTCTGGTGGCCGGTTCGGCAGGCTGGAGTCCCCGGTCCCCGGGCCCCTGGTCACAAGGTAGACTGCTGGAACTCGGGTCCGGGTGCTGGTGATCCTGCTCCGGGCCTCAGGCCGGCCCCGGATGCACTGGCTGCGGGTCTGTGGGCTTATGTAGCCCCTCTGTGGCTACTGTCAACATTCATCATCACCATTTCCATCAGGCGTCTCGTGTGAACTTAATCCTTTGTTCCACGAAGATCCGGAGTTTGAGTTACTTACAAGTCCATTCCCTACACATCTGAATTTCGACTTACCTGATCCACCACAACAAATGGGTTCGATCAGAGAGCAGAATGGACACGTCAGGAATGAGGGCATGGCACCTTCCAACATCACCTATCCGACAGTTGCAACTGGCAAGTCGGATGATTTTGAGCTAAAGAGTGGATTTCTGCATCAATTGTCGAAATTCCCTGGTCTTTCAGGAGAGGAGCCGAACTCACATCTACAACAATTCCAGTTTACTTGTGAAACCATGTGTCGTAGAGGAGCTAACATTCAACACGTGAAGATGAGAGCCTTTCCATTTTCACTAGAGGACAAGGCAAGGACATGGTTGTTCACTATACCATCTGGACGAATTGTTTCATGGAACACCATGGTTAATGAGTTCCTTCTCAATTATTTTCCAACATCAAGGGTGACTCAGCTGAGGAGTCAGATAACTGGAATCATGCAAGCACAATGAGGAAGCCACTACACTCTTGGAGACACGTGCATTGAAGAACCAACAATTCGGGCCTCAAGTCCGAACCAAGCAAGTGCATGAGACAAGGGCCAATCCGGCTCTAGAAGAAAAGGTTGACAAGCTTGCCAACATGATGGCACAAATGATGAAGTCTCAACGTGGGCAAGTTGCTCAAGTATGTGGAGTATGTGCTGAGGGACATCCGACAGATCAATGCCCTCAAATGGGAGAAGAAAGCATAGAGGAGGTCAATGCTTTGGGATACCAAGGAGGAGGATTTCAGAATTTCAACCCAAGGTATCGTGATCATCCTAATTTTAGATGGAGCAACAATGATAATGTGCTCAAGCCAAACGTACCACCAAATGTTCAACAAAGTGGTGTGCCGTTCCAACAAAGGGCAGCCGTACCATATCAAAGGCCCCCATTCGTTCCACACAATCAAGGTGTTCCTAATACACCTAACTTTGATGAGATAATGAAGTCTCTAGCAATGGGGCAAAGCCAGTTGAATGCCTCTACACAAGCTTTGTTGGTAGGACAACAAACCAATGCCAAGGATATCACTGAGTTAAAGAATCAGATGGGGGAGTTTGTTGACTTCATGGGCCAATTCAATGAACAAGGGAGGTTGCCTTCTAATGTTATAAAGAACCCCAAGAAGGAGCAAGCTCAAGCAATAACCACAAGGAGTGGTAGAGTGTTGGACGGACCAATCCCTAAAACACAAAAGAAGAAGGGTGAGGCCGAAGTAAATGATGGTGGAGACGTAGAGAACATAGATGCAAACGGCAAAGACAAGGCCGAATGTGATACGAGCAAGGCAGAGCTCGAAATAATGAGGAAAAGGGATCTAGAAAAAGATCCAGCAACTTCCAACAAGGAAGTACCAAAGGTAAATGATTCAAATCTAAGTGGTTTTGTTAAAACTAACCCATCTTCATGTTTACCTTTTCCCTCAAGGTTCAATAAGTCCAAAAAGGACAAATCTGATGAGGAAGTGCTTGACATCTTTCGCAAGGTGGAGGTGAACATACCCTTGCTAGAATGCATCAAGCAGATACCTAAGTATGCCAAGTTCTTAAAAGAACTATGTACAACAAGAAGGCATACGCGAGAGGAGCAAGTTGTTAAGATGAGCGAGACAGTTACAGCTGTTATCCAACGCAAGCTCCCTCCAAAGTTAAAAGACCCAGGCAGTTTCACCGTTCCATGTATTATTGGGCAATCACACTTTTCGAATGTAATGCTAGATTTAGGGGCGTCAATTAATGTGATGCCCTACAATGTGTATGAGTTCCTAGGTTTAGGACCTTTAAAAAAAGACAATGTGATTATCCAACTTGCGGATAGGTCTAACAAATATTCTGAGGGATATGTTGAGGATGTTCTTGTGTAGGTAAATAATCTGATATTTCCTGCAGATTTCTATGTGCTACATATGGAGGAGTCGCCCCTTAATTCTACTCAACTATTGTTGGGGCGACCATTTAAGAGAACAGCAAGAACTACGATAGACGTTGCTGAGGGAAATCTCACCATGGAGTTTGATGGTGAAGTAATAAGCTTCAATGTGTTTTGATAGGAGCATAATATGCGACGTTCTTAAAGTGTTTTACCCTCAATTATGCAATTGTTTAAACCTTATTATTGTTTTATAGAGTCGTTTAATCGAGTCGGAGTCTTTGGTAGAGTTGATAATTGAAAAGAGATTAAATGTCGAAATATGATGATTTTATGAAGAGTTTGATTCAAAGTAGGATTCCTTGTCACATCAGGAATCCTAATCGGTTCAGGAGTCTACAATGGCTCGACGTTTCTCAAACGTCGAAGGTTTTAAGAGTTTCAGTGAAAGTAAAACTCCTTGTTGAACCAGGAAACCTAAATGGAATCGAACTCTTACTCTAATTAATTTCGGCATGCATAATATTATTTCCCTAACATATATTTATTTTCTTTATTATTTTCAGGGAATTAAAAGAAGAGAAATTGGATTAAATGAAAAGCATGCCATGCACATGAGGAAGAGAGAGAAGAATTCAGCATAGGAAGGGTTTTGCCGAATTACATGAAGAATTACAAGACGAATGTGGACTGAATTCCATCCACAATTCAAAGAAGAATTCCGAATTAAAAGAGAAGTTTATGCCGAATTAAAAGAAGAAAAACCTAAATGAATCTAGACTTGATTCCATACAAGTTCATTTAGGTTTTGTGCCGAATTTCAAAGAAGAAAAAGGGAGATATTTTCAGTAATTATCTAGAAGATTTCGGCATCAAAGGGAGATTAAATAGAAGACTTACTTTGCAAGAAAGATGAAAGAAGATTTCGGCACAAACCCTAATTGCTGAACCCTATTGTAGCCTTGCCTAATCTCTTAAGAGATGAAACCCTAGCTCTCTCTTCTCTCCTATAAAAAGGGTTCGACAGCCCTTGAATTATTATATTTTTCTCTCACAAAATACTAGCCAAAACGCTACCAAAGTGCCTCCACAAATCTTATACAGAAACTATAGTTGCCGAACCATCACCACCTTTCCAAATCGCAAGTCCTTTCATCTTCGAATTTATCCTTTGCTGAAGCATCTTCAAGGTTCTTCTAAAGTGTGATTCAACTAAACTCATGGCTTCTTTAATTTTTTGTATGAATTACAATATCATGTTGTATGATTTGTTGCATTATAACTTTTGGTTTGTATACTTTATTAAGGATTTCTGAATTTTATTATGGATTCAAATATTGATTGCGAATTTGATTCAATGTTTATATATGATTTATGAATTTGATTTAGGGTTCTTATGATATATTGTATATAATTTTACATGTTGATTTCGTAATTAATAGGTTTAGGGCAGTAGGTTTTAATATATGTTCTTGATGATATTTGATTAATTTTCATAAGTTCGTGCATCACAAATCGTGTACTTAAGGGCTGACTTTGTGGCTTCTCCTTAGGTACCGATTTTATATACCAAAACAATTTAGATTGCTTCATACGCTGAGTTGCTGTGATTTAGATTGTTTATTAGGGCGTTTATAACCATGAAAATTTACATGTTATAGCAAGGTGAGGTGACGCCATACTTGTTGCATGTCTCTGATTCGACTTATTGTGCTTATGTGTTAATCGTGTTTAATTTCTACGCTGAGTGTCTTTAAACTGATTAATACTATGTTTAGGGTTATACGCTGAGTTAACTCTATATAATTAAGAAGTCTTAACGATTAGATGAACCACTGAGGGCTCTAATTAGAATTGGAATTAAATTTTTCTAAGTGCTATGTGAAATATTGCTGCCTTGAATCTCTCATTTTCGATTAATGCATGTGTAAGTGTTTTTGTGTTATGTGTTCTTGTGGAGAAGATGATCATATGTAAATAATAATTTTAGGTTTAATTTTCGTTACATATAGATGTTTAGATACACTTTCCAAACTCCCCCATATTTATTTATAATGCTTTGTGAGAATTAAATGCCCTTGATTTCCCCGGATAGAACGATCCCTACTTGTCAATACTACACTCGACACAAGAAGGGTAATATATATGTATGAGATTATTTTGCAGGTACAAATTGTGCTCGTATTATGGTCCCATCAATTTTTGGCGTCGTTGCCGAGGAAATTAAAATTGTTTATATGTATATTTGTACCAATTGTTTATATGTATATTTGTTTAAATTTCGGATTGCTTAAATTTTATAGTTTTTGGTTTTGTATAATAATTTTTCGGAATTTTAATAATTAATTTTATTGTTTTTGGTTTTTCAATAATTGCCGAAATTTATTTGCTTATCATGTGATATATGTTTGTTACACTTAGTTAAATTGCTAGAAGTATAAATGTTTATTTGTGTTTTATTTACTTTGGTTTTCGAGGGGAAGAAGGAATAGGTAAGGTCGCTATTGTCAATTTATAGCCTTAACCCTTCATACGAATGATGCCTTAGCAAATCCGCTTTTATGAACAACCGGGAAACAGGGTAGTGCCCTCCCAACTCATACGAGCGATGCATTGGTAAATCCATTTTTATGAGGTTGAGGGCAGCTTTTATTAGACAATAGTGGTACTGTCAACACAATATTCAAAACTGAGTAAGGGGCAAAAAGTTCGCCTATTAGTTCGTTTGTTTCTATTATGTTGTCAAGGTTTATTTAACTAGATCTCAAGGCCCATAGACTGCTATCTCTTCTCTGTGAAGCAGCGATAGGGAGTTCGCTCTCTGTGGTAATCAACAACGAGTCTTGCCTTGCTCCATGATAGAACTTTCGTTCTAGCCTTCTGAAACAACGGAATGTTGTGTCTAGACGATAGCACCTAAGCCGCACGACCGCCGAGCTTCGAAACCTAAAGTAGATTAAACATGAGTATGTCTTAAAGCTTGAATTAAAACGTTACCTTTAACTTTTGAGGTATATCAGATGAAAGCATGATACTACCTTGGACTGTTTCAGCCCATTGCACTGTTATCTCCTCTGCTCCACGTACCTCGAATTTTAAAGTTGTGAATAAAAGCAATATGACACTAAGTGATTCGACATGTTTGTTATGCTTTGATAGTTTCAAAATTATTGTTTAAATTAATTTCGATTCCTTTGATACTTTGTTAAACCAAATGCTTGTTTGATACATGTAAGTTTTGTGATACTTTGGTATATATATTTACACTTGTTAGAAATTTTTACACTTTGTTATTCTTCAATTATTCGTTTCTTATTGTTAAGCTTATAATTTGCAATTGTTAAAATTTCGTTATTGTTTTCATATCACTAACTCATATTACTAACCCCTAATTCTAACTATATTTATACAAACTTTTACTTGCTTTTCGTTTTAGTTTTTAGTTATTAACAACTTGGTCTTCACAAATTCTCAGGTACATGAATATCCATCATTCCAGGTTGGTCACAAGAAATTGAGGATCGTTTAAACAGAATTTGTGAAGATAGAACTGAGCAAGCATCACCGAGTACACCATTGTTTGATCATCAATTCTTCTCCCCCACATCATCACTTTTTGAACGTAACATAGCATCTTCATCATCACCATTTCCATCAGACGTCTCGTGTGAACTTAATCCTTTGTTCCACGAAGATCCGAAGTTTGAGTTACTTACAAGTCCATTCCCTACACATCTGAATTTCGACTTACCTGATCCACAACAACAAATGGGTTCGATCAGAGAGCAGAATGGACACGTCGCGGATGAGGGCATGGCACCTTCCAACATCACCTATTCGACAGTTGCAACTGGCAAGTCGAATGATTTTGAGCTAAAGAGTGGATTCTGCATCAATTGTCAAAATTCCATGGTCTTTCAAGAGAGGAGCCGAACTCACATCTACAACAATTCCAGTTAACTTGTGAAACCATGTGTCCTAGAGGACAAGGCAAGGATATGCTTGTCCTAGAGGACCCTAGAGGAGCTGACATTCAACATGTGAAGATGAGAGCCTTTCCATTTTCACTAGAGGACAAGGCAAGGATATGCTTGTTCACTATACCATCTGGACGAATTGTTTCATGGAACACTATGGTGAACGAGTTCCTTCTCAATTATTTTCCAGCATCTAGAGTGACTCAGCTGAGGAGTCAGATAACTGGAATCAAGCAAGCACATGATGAGCCATTCTATGAGTATTATGAGTGTTTCAAAACGTTGGTGTCATCTTGTCCAGCTCATGGCATTCGTCGAGGTCTCCTTTTGCAATACTTTTATGAGGGGATGCGAGATTTGGACAAAGAGTTTCTTGATTCAGCTGCTGGAGGATCGTTTTTGGAGAAGACCAATGAGGAAGCCACTACACTCTTGGAGACACGTGCATTCCAGAACCAACAATTCGGGCCTCAAGTCTGAACCAAGCAAGTGCATGAGACAAGGGCCAATCCGGCTCTAGAAGAAAAGGTTGACAAGCTTGCCAACATGATGGTACAAATGATGAAGTCTCAACGTGGGCAAGTTGCTCAAGTATGTAGGGTGTATGCTGAGGGACATCCGACAGATCAATGTCCTCAAATGGGAGGAGAAAGCATAGAGGAGGTCAATGCTTTGGGATACCAAAGAGGAGGATTTCAGAACTTCAACCCAAGGTATCGTGATCATTCTAATTCAGATGGAGCAACAATGATAATGTGCTCAAGCCTAACGTACCACCAAATGTTCAACAAAGTGGTGTGCCGTTCCAACAAAGGGCAGCCGCACCATATCAAAGGCCCACATTCGTTCCACACAATCAAGGTGTTCCTAATACACCTAACTTTGATGAGATAATGAAGTCTCTAGCAATGGGGCAGAGCCAATTGAACGCCTCAACACAAGCTTTGTTGGTAGGACAATAAACCAATGCCAAAGACATCACTGAGCTGAAGAATCAGATGGGGCAAGTTGTTGACTTCATGGGCCAATTCAATGAGCAAGGGAGGCTGCCTTCTAATGTTATAAAGAATCCTAAGAAGGAGCAAGCTCAAGCCATAATAACAAGGAGTGGTAGAGTGTTGAAGGGACCAATCCCTAAAACACAAAAGAATGATGGTGATAAGAGCATAATATGCGACATTCTTAATGTGTTTTATCCCCATTTATGCAATTGTTTAACTCTTATTGTTGTAATATAGAGTCGTTTAATCGAGTCGGAGTCTTTGGTTGAGTCGGTTTGTGAAAAGAGCTAAAACATCTAAAAAACTCTGAATTTGCGAAGAGTTTGAGTTGAAGTAGGATTCTTTTGTGAAGAGTTTGATTCAAAGTAGGATTCCTTATTACATCAAGAATCCTAATCAGTTCAGGAGTCTACAATGGCTCGACGTTTCTCAAAACGTCGAAGGTTTTTAAGAGTTTCAGTGAAAGTAGAACTCCTTGTTGGACCAAGAATCCTTATTGAATCAGGACTTGTATTTGTAATAATTCTGCTACATTTTATTTTCTCTTTTTAATTAATCTCTTTAGCTTATTTTCAAGAATAAAAGAGAAGATAATTGTGGAATAAAGGGGAAGAAAAATTCGGCAAATATTCAAGGAATTGCTGTGAGCAAGAAAAGAAGAAGAGATGGACTAGGAGACTTCATGCCATGCAAAAGATAATTCAGCAATGATTATGGGATTTCAACCGAATTCTCTAGGTTCTATCCTATGAGGAGTGTACGGCATGACTAAGAGAAATCCATGGAAGACTAGAGGCTGAGTCAAAGTTTGAATACCTAAAGCTACCTAAATACAAGCTCACGGCAAGAGAAAGATAAAGAAGAAATTAAGGACGAATGTGGACATGATTTCATGCAAGGTTCAGAATTTTTCTGCTGAATTAATTCAAGATTAAATGAAGAGATATTTTGTGATTTATTCAGCTATTATCCAAAGAGATTTCGGCAGAAAATGAAGGGAAGAAAAGAGAAGTGCCGAACAAGAAATTGCTAGGGTTTAAAACCCTAGCTGTGCCAAAACCTCTTCCATGCTTTCCTCTATATATAGCGCATCCTAACTTTCAGAAAAATATATTTTTCTCTCACAAAAAGCTTACCAAAACTCTGCCAAAATATCCCCACAAGTCCTATACAGAAATTACCAAGCCAAAACCATCACCACCACCTCCAAAATACCATTCCTTACCCCAATCTTCCATCCGATTCACCACCTTTGTCGAAAGCTTCCAAGGTTCTTCTTTAAAGTGTGATTCATCCTATCCATGGCTTGCAATATTTTCTGTATGATTTATGATTTTGTATTGTATGGATTTTTGGATTGTAAACTTTGGTTTTGTATATTATACTATGATTTCCGAATTCTTTTAGTTTTCTTGCTATGATTTATGAACTTGTTCATGTATGGTTTCGTGATTTAGTGTATAGGGCAGTAGGTATTTTCACATGATACTTTGATTTTGTTTGATTAGCTTTCATGAAATCACGCTCAACAAATTGTGTGGTTGAGGACTGACTTTGTGGCAGCCCCTTGAGTGCCGATTTCATATGCTAGAGTAATCTAAATTGCATCATACGCGAAGTTGTTGTGGTTTAGGTTGTTTACTTAGGGTTACCATAATTCTGAAAGATAACATGTTCAAATATGATGAGTGATGCCATTACATGTTTGCATGACTCCAATTCGGCTTATTGTGCTTATGTGCTTCTTGTGTTTAATTTCTACGCGAAGTGTCTTTAAACCAATTAGTACCATGTTTAGGATTATACGTGAAGTTAATTCTAAATACTTGAGAAGTCTTAACGATTAGATGAACCGCGAAGGGCTCTAATTAGAATTGGAATTGAATAGGTCTAAGAGGATTCGAAAATTGCTGCCTTGTATCATTAATTTATGTGTCATGCATGTTTAGGAGAATTCGTGTGATGTGAGTATGTGGAGAAGATGATCACTTGTATATATTTAGTTTATGATTTAATTCTAGTAAATTTTCAGTAGGTATTAGATATAAATTCCAAACCCCATATGATTGTTTAATACTTATTGAGATTGAACACCCTTGATTTCCAGGACTGAACGATCCCTACTTGTCAATACTACACTCGACACAAGAAGGGTAATATATATGTATGAGATTATTTTGCAGATACAACTTGTGCACGTAAAATGGTCCCATCAATTTTTGGCACCGTTGCCGGGGAAATTAAAACTGTTTAATTTGATGAAGTGTACTTTGTAACAACTGTTTATTTGTATATTTGTTTAAATTTCGGATTGCTTAAATTTTATAGTTTTTGGTTTTGTATAATTTTAAGTTTCGGTTTGTAATAGTAATTATCTTAATAATATTTTTCACAAAGTGCCTTTATTTGATGACATATGTAAGTTACTCTTTGTAATTCTTAATCTATTCTCTTGCATATACTTTGAGTGAATATTTCCATTTCATGAGTGAAAAGAAGAGAGTATGCCTAGTGAGGAGGATTGAATTAACTTGACATGTTTACATGCTTATTTTCTCACTTCTTACTTATTCATGCCATGAAACATGTCTATGACGCTTGGGATTATTGCGCTTACATTTGGATGCTTAACTTGAAAGCTATGTGTTTGAATGATCCTGAGACAATTATTTAGGGGCAGCAGTTTGTTTTAGTAGAGTCTTTTATCTTGTTTTGCTAAGGGACTAGCAAAAGCTAGTGTGGGGTAGTTGATAGGAGCATAATATGCTACGTTCTTAAAGTGTTTTACCCACATTTATGCAATTGTTTATCCCTTATTATTGTTTTATAAAGTCGTTTAATCGAGTCGGAGTCTTTGGTAGAGTTGATATATGAAAAGAGCTTAAATGTCAAAATATGATGATTTTATGAAGAGTTTGATTCAAAGTAGGACTCCTTGTCACATCAGGAATCCTAATTGGTTCAGGAGTCTACAATGGCTCGACGTTTCTCAAAACGTCGATGGTTTTAAGAGTTTCAATGAAAGTAGAACTCCTGGTTAAACCAGGAAACCTAAATGGAATCAAACTCTTACTCCAATTAGTTTCGACATACATTATTATTATTTTCCTAATATCTATTTTCTCTTATCTATTTTCAGGAAATTAAACTAAAGGAATTTGGATTTGAATGAGAAGCATGCTGAGCACATGCTGATAAGAGCATAATATGCGACATTCTTAATGTGTTTTATCCCCATTTATGCAATTGGTTAACCCTTATTGTTGTAATATAGAGTCATTTAGTTAAGTATAGAGTCTTTGGCAGAGTTGTTGATGAAAAGAGCTTAAAACGTGAAAAGTGTGCAATTCTTGAAGAATCCTAATGAAAGCAGGAATCCTTATCGAATCAGGACTTGTTCTTAAGATATTGTGCTACATGTTATCTTCTTTTATTAATATATTTTTCTCTATTATTTTTCAGGAATTAAGAGGAGATAAATGAAGAATTTTGGAAGCAAATTAAATGAAGAAATCGGAAAGGAAAAGAATTCAAATGCAACAAGGACAAGGAAAGATTTAAATGCTTCGACCAAGAAAGGAATGCATGAATTGTTGCCGAAATTTGTATGGCAAGTTTTCAAACAAAATAAGGGAAGCATTCAGCCATTTAAAGGAGTTCTAGAGCTACAAGGAAACAAGGCTGAATTAAGAAAGAAAAGGTGGAGCTTTGTATGGATTAATTCGGCAACAAAGCTTGGAAAGGAAACAAAATTAAAGACGAATGTGGACTGATTTTCTCTCTACATTCAAGGTAATTTTGCTGAATTAAATCAAGGATAATTTATGGGATATTTTGAAAATAATTCAGCATTTATCCTTGAGTTATTTCAGAAACAACCTAGAAGGAAGGATTGACTTGCTGAACAAGAAGATAGGAGAAGGACTTTCGGCTCTCAAGGATTCCTTTGCTGAAACCCTAGCATCCCTTGCTCTCTATAAATACCACACCATATTTTCAGAAAAATCATCTCTCTTCTCACGCTCAAACAAAGCCGAAACTCTACCAAAATAATCCCACAAAAATCCTATACAGTAAATTACCTAGCCGATTCCATCTCACCTTCACCAAGCTTGCCGATCACAAGTGTTCATCATCATCAAGTCATCATTTGCCGATTCCTCTCAAGGTTTTGCTAAAGTGTGATTTACTCATCTCTCATGGCTTGTAATTTTCTGTATAAATTCAATACTTTGTCTATGAAGATTGAATGGATGGTTGTATTTTGTTTTGGTTTTATGTATTTAATATTGGATTTCCGAAACTTTGTTATATGTTTTGGTTTTCTACATATTTTATTTCGTGAACAGTAACTTTGATTTTACGTAACTGTGATTTAGGGCAGTAATTTTGTATGAATACTTGTATGGATTTGATTAATTTTCATGAGTTCGTGCATCACAAATTGTGTGCTTGAGGGCTGACTTTGTGGCTTCTCCTTAGGTACCGATTTTATATACCAAAATAATTTAGATTGCATCATACACGAAGTTGTTGTGATTTAGGTTGTTTAAATAGGGCGGATATAACCTTGAAAATTTGCATGTTCAAATATGATGAGTGACGCCATTACATGTTTGCATGTCTCCGATTCGGCTTGCTGTGCTTCTGTGCTTCTTGTGTTTAATTTCTACACGAAGTGTCTTTAAACCAATTAGTACCATGTTTAGGATTATACACGAAGTTAATTCTAAATACTTGTGAAGTCTTAACGATTAGATGAACCACGAAGGGCTCTAATTAGAATTGGAATTGAATCTGTCTAAGTGTTTGTATGAAGAACTTGCTGTCGTATGTCATGATTGTGTATTGTCGAAATTGCTGAGTTGTTTCTTGTGGAGTTTTGTGTGTGGAGATGATGATCAAATGTATATAGTAATTTAGGTTTTATTTTCGTAATTTTCAGTAGATATTAGATACCATTTCCAATCCCCCCATATTATTATGTGATGCTTTATGAAATTAAATGCCCTTGATTTCCCCGGATAGAACGATCCCTACTTGTCAATACTACAATCGACACAAGAAGGGTATTATTTGTATGAGATTATTTTACAGGTACAAATTGTGCACGCATTGTGGTCGCATCACATGCCATGAAACTTGTCAATCAAGAAACAAGGAAAGCATGCCGTGCACATGAAGAGGAGAAGAAGAATTTGGATCAAAGAAGGAAAGCTTGTTTCCGAAATTAAAAGAAGAAAACCTAAATGAATCTAGACTTGATTTCATGCACATTCATTTAGGTTTTATGCCGAATTAAAGAAAGAAGGAAGGAGCGAAATTTTCAGTAATATTGTGTGCATCACAAATTGTGTGCTTAAGGGCTGACTTTGTGGCTTCTCCTTAGGTGCCGATTTTATATACCAAAACAATTTGGATTGCTTCATACGCTGAGTTGCTGTAATTTAGATTGTTTATTAGGGCTGTTATAACCATGAAAATTTACATGTTAAGCAAGGTGAGGTGACCCCATACTTGTTGCATGTCTCTGAATCGGCTTATTGTGCTTATGTGTTCTTCGTGTTTACCTTCGACGCTGAGTGTTTGTAAACTGATTAGCACTATGTTTAGGATTATACGCTGAGTTAATTCTAAATAATTAAGAAGTCTTAACGATTAGATGAACCGCTGAGGGCTCTAATTAGAATTGGAATTAAATTTGTCTAAGTGCTATGTGAAATATTGCTGCCTTGAATCTTTTATTTCGATTAATGCATGTGTAAAGTGATTTCGTGTTATGTGTTCTTGTGGAGAAGATGATCATATGTAAATAATAGTTTTAGGTTTATTTTCGTTACATTTAGTAGTTGATTAGATACAAATCTCAACCCCCCATATGATTATGTAATGCTTTGTGAGAATTAAATGCCCTTGATTTCCCCGGATAGAACGATCCCTACGTGTCAATACTATACTCGACACAAGAAGGGTAATATATGTATGATATTATTTTTGCAGGTACAAATTGTGCTCGTAATTTGGTCCCATCAAGGTGTACGTTACTAATAAGGCTGATCTGACCAGTAGGTTGGCCGACCAGCAACATTGGATTGATCGAATGAAGGTAAGAAGAGAAAGGAAGAAAGGCATCCCGTTATCTTACTATCCAGGCACTTTGAAACCTAAGATGGGTGTCTCTGCTGGTTCAAAGACGGTTGCAACTGTTCAAGCAGAATCACTTGCAACTTTAACTTGGGTTGAGGAGGATGAGGAAGAAGGAGTAGCGGTTGTAGAAGTGGTTGGTCGCCAGCAACTACAATCAAAGAATGTAAGAATGTCCAAGGAGCCAATCAAGATTGTGACTTCCGTACCAACTAAGTCCGCATTTGAGTCATATACTTATAATGCACACAAGGCTCCAAAGATCTTACTTGAGTTGTTTAAACAAGGGCGACTTCAACATGAAGGAGGTTTCGTTCCCAAGCCAGACTACATGGCCGGTAAGAAATACTGCAGTTTTCATAACATGAATAACCACTATACGAAATACTGCGTCAAGCTTAAGGATAAGATCCAAACATGGATTAATGATGGTGTCATGAAGGTGGAAACCGCCAAGGAACCTACTTGGACAGAGTCTAAGCCATTCTCTAATGTGAACGTGATAGAATTTATTCACAGACCATGTCAAGAATTGGAGCCCGGCAAGCAGGTTTCCAAGTTCGCAAATTATACATATGATGCACATAGGCCCTAGAGAGATATGGGAATTCTTGGTTTAGGAGGGAATGGTTAGTCCTGATAACACTCGCCTGCCACAGAGGGAAACAGTGCGTGGCGGACCCTATTGTACTTTTCATCATTCTGATGACCATTATACTTTCAGGTGTGTTGCGTTAATGGATCAGATTCAAAAATGGTTGAATGATGGAACTTTGAAGTTTGCTAAAGAAGCGATGGCTTCTATCCCTGAGTTTTGGGTAAATGCCATCGAAGACAATAAGTAAGAAGCAAAACATAAAACTAACAATAATGTCCAGCTTCCGCCCGAACAAGAAGAGATGGTACTAGTGCCGCGTTCTAAGTTATGCCTTAATTGCAAAATAAGTTGTCGCCTGCCTATAACATATGAAGAGCTACAAATTGCACTTAAGGAGGCAGAACAGAAAGTCTTAGAAAAGGTCAAGCGAACTCATCCAGCTCCTGAACAATACAGGTCTAATGATTACAAGCGAGCCAAATAGCATCATAGTGGACATGAAACTTATGCCAGCAAGGTGAGGTCTTGGCCAGATCCAGGACCTTCGGGGGTTAAATCTGTACCAGTTTCTGGTCCTTCCAGAGTATTGGATCCAGATGTTACAATTAAACCTTATGTTCCACCAGCTTCAAGGTCAGAGCTCAAGACTGACAGGTGTATCGACAGCAGAATGGTAAAGCTGTGGAGTTACTTCCTAATCAAACTAGGAACATGCAGAAGCGGTATGGCAAAGCAAAGAAAACTCTGGATGCTTTGGACAAGGGGGAGTTAACCCCAGAGGAGCTTTCGGTTCCGGTTGCACACATACAGGAGACTTACAAGCGGTACAAGGCTAAAACATATGTTGATGCTCGACGAGCACGAAATAGAGACTTTTCACCGCCTCGTTGAAAAAGTGTTCACGAGAGGCTTTCGGAGTCAAATCAATCTGATCCTACACTCAAAAAGAGCATCCCAGAGGCTGGAGGAAAGAGGGACTCCACTATCATGAAGTGGAAACCTAAAAAGGCGAGTGTCACTACAGCTACAGGTCCAACAGGGGTTCTTGAGGGGAAAATAGTTGCTAAGGAATCCAAGCTAGCAAAAGCAGAGCCAGCCAAACCTGTTATGATCTTGGCTCGGTCAAAGTCCTCGGATATTCCTCCTGGTATGTCCTTGCCTCAATACGTGGCACAAAAGCTAGGTACGGACCCATCTCCGAGGAAAGCGGAAAGTGAGTCCAAATTCTAGTCTTCAGACCTGTGGCAGATGAAGATCTACCGGGGGCGGATGGTGAAATGCTGGAAGACGAGGGCGAGTTTTTGGACGAGGATGAAGCCATTTTAGGCTGTAACATGGTTTCATTGGACCTAGAGGTGTTGGATTGCTACATGACCTTTATCTTATCTTCTGCTTATGCACTACCAACACCTGTGCCTACTTCTCAATTCATTCCAGAGGAAGGGAGGGACAGGCCAATATACCATATACAGGTACCTCAAGATGAGGCAGTGACGGGCATGGAAGGAGAAAGGTCTCAATCCACCCACAAATCTCCAGAGGGGTTGGCTAACCTTCTAAAGCTAAGCATGGTGTTTTCAAAGCCTACATTCACCATGTCTCAACACCTTAAGTCTCTTTATGTATCAGCAGAGGTAGCAGGTCTCAAAGTTAACAAAATTCTCATCAACACAGGAGCCGCGGTGAGCATTATCACACTTAATACTATGGAAAAGCTCAAGATTCCTAAGGAAAAGATTATAGGTACCACTATGAAGGTCAGAGGCTTTGCTGGTGCGGTAACCCCAACCAGTGGTATCTTAATGCTCAAAATAAAACTTGGGCCTTCTGATGCTTTTGAGGGACTTATTGTCACAGAAACCAATGCCCCGTATAGTATGATCCTGGGGAGAGATTGGATCCACAAGACACTTTCTGTTTCATCATCATTGCATCAAGAGATGATCATGTAGGATCCAGTGACCGACATTCCGGTCCTGATCAAGGCGGATGAACGCCCCTATTCAGTAGCGGTTTGCTCGCTTGGGGTTGACCACTATTATGGCTCTATTAGACCTCTCAGGATTGAGGGTATTGACGACAAAGGACATCCAATTGGGGTGAACTCAACTGATCTCGCTTGGTGGGGATTGACACAGGCCAAATCAGATTTTTCCAGGCCAGTCTCCATCGACTTCTTACCAAACAAAGCCAATGAGTGACAACTTCACAGTTGAAGAAACAGAAGCATTTGCTTCTCTGATGCAACGTTTGGTTATTTTCAGAGAGGAGCAATTGGCTTGGAAAGCGGTCGCTCTAGTTGAGTGTATCGATGAAGACGAGACAGCAACTAGAGAAGAGGTGGAGGCTATACAACCAGCCCCAACAACATTAGATGATACTCCACCTAAGGTACGTGATCCAGTGGAAAAAGTTAATCTAGGCACTGCTGAAGAACCTATGGAAGTCAGGATCAACCAGTACTTGGAACCAGAATTGAGGCAGCAACTAATTGAGTTGTTACAAGAGTTTAAGGACTGCTTTGCGGAAAAATATCAAGATATGCCTGGACTATCAAAGGAATTGGTCTGCCATCGTTTACCTATCAAGGAGGGATTCAGACCAGTCAGGCAGGAGCAAAGGCGGATGAATGTTGAAACTGTAATAGCTGTTAAGAAGGAGGTTCAGAGCATGATGGATGCAGGAATTATCAGGCCAGCACAATATTCACAATGGCTGGCGAACGTTGTTCCTGTCAAGAAAAAGAATGGCAAAATCAGAGTCTGTGTTGATTATAGAGATCTCAATGCCGCATCACCAAATGATATTTACCCTATGCCTATTGCAGACATGCTAGTTGATGCAGTGGCGGGGCATGAGATGTTGTATTTCATGGATGGAACGGCTGGCTATCATCAAATTCCAATTTATGAGCCCGACATCCCTAAGACTGCTTTTCGCTGTCTTGGTTTTACAGGGGCTTTTGAATATCTCAGTATGCCATTCGGCCTAACCAATGCAGGGGGCAACATATCAACGTGTTATGAATCTAATATTTCATGATATCCTGGGGGGTATTTTGGAAGTTTATATTGATGACGTGGTGGTAAAATCAAAGCAGAAGAAGGATCACATTACTCACCTTCAAGATGTATTCACCAAAATGAGAAGACACCAACTCAAAATGAATCCAGCAAAATGTGTGTTTGAGGTTCGTGCAGGAGATTTTCTGGTGTTCGTGGTGCATGAAAGGGGTATTGAGGTGTCTGGCGATAAGGCACAAGCCGTTTTAGATGCTCCCGCACCTAGAAACAAGAAGGAGCTTCAGAGTTTGTTGGGCAAGATCAATTTCCTTAGAAGGTTTATATCAAATTCAACTGGAAAGATTGCTCCTTTTCCTCTCTGTTGAAACTCAAGGCAGGGGAAGACTTCAAATGGGGCTCTGAGCATCAAGCCGCATTTGATAAGATTAAGGAATATCTGGCGAGCCCGCCAGTGTTACGACCTCCACGACCAGGAATCCCACTCAAATTATATATATCCGCTTCTAACAGTTCTATTTTCGGTCTGTTAGCCCAGGACGAAACAACCAGTGAAGGAAAGATCACCCTTTGCTCGCTCGCTTGTTGGAGACGTTCTTGTTGCTTGGCTTTGATAGCAGTTATCTTCTGGTCAAGCAGCTCCTTTTCTTTCTCCAAGCGAGCAATTTCGCTCTCATCATCGTTACTGGCAGTGGATACAAGGGCATAGTACTTGATCACGATACTAGTATGGGCTGCAGTCGAGTCCTGAATCTTAGCCTGCTGATTTGGAAGTGCGTCCAAACTATCTTGAAGAAATTTTAGGTAGTCTGGGATGCCCGCCAGGATTTTCTTCACTTTTGTTTGAACTTCAACAGGCAGGTGGTCAACTTGATTTTGTAGGGTCTGGATGGAAGAACGGATCTTGGCTGTTACCTTTACATCCGCAGGGTCTACTCCTCCCAACCCTTGCATAAAATCCCAGGCTTTTCTCACCTCAGGGAAATCTCTTTAGGAGTGGATCTTCCCCTAGTGGAAGGATGGACAAGCTCGTCTTTGGAGGTTGAGGAGTTGAAGCTTTGACAGGCGATACCCCAATCTGCATGATCTAGCTGGGCAAAGTTGTAACCGGAGTTTGTTCGCCAGAAACCTCATCATTCCTAGGGGCATTAGGAACTTCATTTACCTATATAAATGTAATTATGATGAGGATTGATTCAATACCATAAAGAATACAAGAGACGAAGGATATTAAAGGGTACCTCTGTAACGGGCGAGGTATCTGATAGAAGTTCCATTTGAGGTTGCTCTTGAGGTTCTGGGGAATTGTGCATGTTTGAACTCTCTCCAGCATTTGTATAGGTTCTAATAGGAGAGGGGGGAGTTGTATTTTCATCTTCCAGGATAACTACCTCAAGGCTTGGAGATGTTTTCTATTCAACAACAGCCGCCTGGAGTACTGGATTAACCTCTGAAGATATGAGAGTAGTCTCAGGATTCTGTCCAGCATTCGCCATAGCTTCAGCGGCTTGTATGGCAGCAACTCCTCCAATCCCTTGCTCTGCAGGGAGAGTTGGAGTGATTAGAGGGACAATCTCAGCAATGTAGGGAGTAATCACTATAGGATTGTTCAGAATATTAGAAGTACTTGAATCAGCAGGAAGAAAGCTTAGAGGTGGTACTTCAATAGCAACATTCTCGCAAACCCATTGGCACTCATTTTCAAATCGTTTACAAACTTGTTGGATTCCAGCGAAATCATGGACATCTTCATCTCCCAACTCAAGATCACTAAGGGGAGATGAATCAAGAGGTGATTCAGAAGACTCACCTGAAGACACTTCAATCGCAGCAGCAGCAGGGGTTGAAGTTGTTTTGCTTCTTTTCCTTATTAATCCCTGTGGGAAAGATTTTATCAACTGCATCAGATGTGACATGTTAATTTGTTAAATAGATCAGTGGTGCAGTAACATAAATGAATAAATACAGATAACTTACTGGCTCATTATCCTCGGGATCTGATTCTTCAGCAATGATTAGAGTTCTTCTTCTTTTTTGGGCACCTCTGCTGGTGGAGGTCTGAGGGCCCTTTTTCTTCCCTTTGCTTTTGCTTGATTTGTCAGGGGCCTGTGTTAAGGGAAATCAGTTAGTGGTTTTCGTTGAAAATTGATACATATATATCAGTAAAGGACAAAGAAATACCTGCTTAGGGTCTACTTCAGAATATAGAGGACCTCCATCAAGTACTTCGACATCCTCGCCGGTAAGGTACTGACATTGATGGTTGAAAAGAGCTCTGAAGTAGTGAAGAGATTGTTTCTTGAATAACTCTCCTCTAAGTTGAGTCCACCAGGTATGGTACTCTTCAGTAGCTTCTCCAGAGACTTCCAGCTCAGGGCACTGCTCCAAGTTTGGAAAGTTGGCAGGTCGCAGGGCAGATACAACATTAGCACCTTCATCCGCAGGGGTGTTTCTGCTCGGTCGCCAGGCTGAAAACATGTTCAGGCTCTGGATTGGGGGATAGGACAGAAGTTGAGTCAGTCCAAACTGTCTGGCAAATAGCTGGGGGGCATATACCTCTACACCTTGCTCGCATTTATCAGAGGTGAAGAGGGGAAGGTCCGCCATGGAGATGCATTGAAGAAACAGCCTTCGTCCTTCCTCACATTGATCGGCTGAGGGAAGGAAGCCATCCTTCAACGCCTTTGGGTATCTCCTGTGGAGGAGCATTTGTGCCTCTAAGTAGAAGCCTTGGGCATCCGTGTTGAAGATCACATCAAAGCACACTGCGTAACCTTGACCATAGTTAGCATTACATCCGGCATAGGCGAGTCCCGATACTCTGTCTTCGGCTATCTTGGTGGGCTCAGGGGATGCTAAACCAGGGAAGTACATTTGAGACAAGATTTCCAAAATCCAAAGTGGTCCAGAAACTTTGCAGCTTAAGGGATTGGCGGACAAGGTATGGAGGCACCTATACAGATGTGCTAGTACTAATTGGGCAAGGCCAATCTCCTTATGAGCATACAGAATTTCAGCCATTCTGCTATATGTCTTGCTCATCTTGTTGGCGGTTGAGCAAAACACAAATTTATTAAGCTAGAAATCCAGGAATGCAATTCCGCCTATATCATCCTTATAGGCTCGGAATTGTGTTATCCAATTCTGCCAACTCCGGGTAGAGGGTTCTGGAAGGGTGATTGAGGGGACATCCTCCTCAGGATAATCATCCCGACTAAAGGGTTTTCTGCCTAGGGGAAATCCTAATCGAGCATACATGTCTAGCAAAGTGATGCTAGCTTGCCCGAATTTTAAATCGAAGGCATTGGCAGAAGGATTCCAAAAACAGATTAAAGGCATAAGAGCACACATGTTCTCTCCTTTTGGGTTGAGTGAGAAGCTGATGTTGAGGGCTTCATCAATCCCGGCGGCTCGCCATCTGCTTTCATCAAGTGATCACCTTTCATAATACAACTGCGTCATTGCCTTGGTTGGTAACGGCCAGGAGGCAAACGCTATCGGGATCTCATAGTGGTTGGAGGTCTGCCAGTTCCCACATTTTATGCATTTTTCTCGAAAAGCCACCGTAGGTGGTCGCGACCTGTCGACAAATGGAAGGATGGTGTCTTGGCGAAGCTCTTGCTCTCGTGGTCCTAACCCGACACGGCCATAGTCGTCAGGTAGCGTGAGAGAGGTCTGGTAGGAACTTTCGACTTCGATAAGGGTGGAGGTTATTCTTTCCTTTCCATTGAGGGCTGAAGAGTATTGAATCTCGAAAGCCATGGTCTGTTTGGTTTGAGAAGATGAGAGAATGGAGGTTGAGATGTTAATTGGTGATTCTTAATCTGGGTTTTATAGAATCTGAAAGGGGTTCTCCGAAATTTGAAGTGGTAGGATTGACAGTGGTCAAGGATTTCAGAATAGTTCTCCGAGCTCAATTTGGTAAAGTTGCGATGTTAGAGGGAACGACACAATGTTTCAGAATTTTAAAAGAGTTCGGTTTGGGCTTTCTAGCCTTTATCAATTTCATTAGGATTCTCAATTTCAAAGGCTGGGGGGCAATGTTTGGGCCTAAATTGACATTTGTCTGAGATTGTGGATTGAGGCCCGAGAGGTTATTGATTAAAGAATAATCTGATTATTAATCTGTCCTTCTTGGAAAAGAATTGGGGTTCCTTTAGGAATCCGAGGAGGAGGTGATTTAAGGTAATTGAATCCTAGTTGATCTCTGAATCTATTAAACTTGATACGCAAGTATTAGGGTTTTGCGTTCTCTATATATATAATTCTTATACAACTTGAGAAAGGTTCACAAGCATCTTACAAACACACAAGCTTTTGCGCATCACAAATCTTGTAAAGCCTCTCCTGAGCATCTTACGCGTACTGCCTCCACAAACTGCAAACAACCACCATCCAACCCTGCTGCAACCTTACGCCCGCCACCGATCGCTGTATACTTGCGCGGTTGTCGAAGTGTGTCTTGCATTCGTGTCGAGCGCGTCTCTAAGACCTATCGTGTCAGTCGCTACACCTGTAGCAAATCGAGTCGTTACTCCGGTAACAAAATCTAAGCCAATCTGCAATAGGTTGGAGGAAAATCATTCCCCGCGGTCTTGAATTATTACTCTGCTTTGCATCTCAGGATCGAAGTAAGAATTACTCAATCTGCAATAGGTTGAGAAGAAAAATCCTAATAGATCTTTGTTAGGTCTTGTTCGAGCCTCTTACGCTTGCCTAGTCAACGCCCGCGTAACAGTCGCTTGGTCAAGATGTCAGGTATCGGGAGCAGACAGATACACTCGCCAGAGGTCGTCCGCATAAAAGTTGTACCAACTCAAAGGTACTGGCACGCTCGCGCACATCACAAGATGACTGAAATTGACGTCCGCCACCTCCACGTGTTGACCGTTCGCCGGGTGCTAAATCCGCCACGAACAGATACGAGTCGGAGATGGTGACCCAACGCCGGAAGCTGCTGAATAAGGGTGTCCCAATCTCCTCGATTGATTAAAGGGACAACAAAATTGGTGTTTAAGGGTCTCTCATTCTCCCTCTCTCTTGAGTTGGGTTCTTAAGGAATTGGTGTTTTGGGTCTCGTCACTCGTCAGGTTTCATCGGAGTCCCGACCACTGTCCATGACTGCTACTCTAATGCTTCTTGGCTTATTATCAACTCAGATTCATGCCCCGAAAATGTATTGGGCTTGAAGAAGGTTGTATTGATAGTCTTCCTTCGTCTTCAATAAAACTATGTTTACTGGATTCATGTTGATTAGTGATAATGACTATATGAATTATCCACTCTGAATGGAAATTTTAGAAATTGTGGTGTTAATCTTGATATGAATTCTGTGGGAAGACGAGAAGAAGAGGAAGAGGAAATTCGTAAAAGACAGACGAGTAAAAAAGAGAGGATTAATTGAAAATGGTTATAAATATAAATTTCTGTTTAATTTTTTCAACCCTTAGATTTAAAGTGGGCTGATCTAAAGGTAGTTGAGCAAATCACCCATGGTCAGCAACTGACCAGGTGAGCGGGGCTGCTTTTTTTTTTTTTTTTTTTGAAAATGATGGATATATTACAATGGTAAAAGCGATACGACCGAATTATGCTTGGTCAAGCAGGAGCAGAAAACTCCAGTACAAACTCAAAGAGTTCCACTTATTAAACTACATCTAACGAAATAAAACAAAATCCCAAAAAACTGCGTAAAAAAAAGTGGACAATCCTAACTAAAACCAAGAAAGCATGAGAACCCCTATTCTATACAACAGTAGACCAAAACATCTATCCTGACAAGTTTGACGCGTAGAGACCACACGGTGTACGTTTCCACTTAGCAGAACAGTGAATAGCTTCGATCCAGCAACAATAAAGGCTACAGGTGTTACTCCAACAAAAAGCCTAACATCAGCCCAATCCACCTGAGAGGAAGAGAGAAGAAAAGAGGAGGCCACGGGCCCAGTCCACTAAGCCACATTGCTGCAGCCTAGGAAACTTAGGCCCAGAGGCCCAACTTTCTCCCTCCTCACTCCCAGCACACCCGACCTGTGATGGACTTTCCGGTTAAAGGCCTTTAACCGTCGAATTAATCTGGCGGCCGTCCAGACCCGCGACCCATAACGACGCTACCACAAACCCGCTTCACAATTTGAAATTCGACTTGATGGAGGAGCACCCACAGGCCAAGTCTTACTCTGCAGCAGCCGTCGAACACTGAAGGAACTCGCTGCAATTACCTCAGAAGCAAGAACCACTCCGCCGTAGATCTGCTGCCGTAAAACACGCTTGCTCCGTCAACGCCTCCCAAATCACTACCTCAGTCGTACCACAACCACCGTTGCACTACCTCCGTCGATTCCAGGTACCCGTACTCCTCGGTCGTTCAGACCTACTCCGTGCTAGCAATCAACGATGCTAGAGGCACCCAGCAGACGGAGAGCCGCCGCGATTCCACATGAAACCCTAGAAGGGTTTCAGTTTGCTCTGCTCCGAGAAAACGGGAGCGTATTCTTATATCGGTTTGTACCATATTAGGTTCTCTTAATTTAGGTTTTGTTTTCAAAAAAAAGGTGAGCGGGGCTGTTGATATATATTGATATATACAAATCATACTATAAAAAGATATAGCCAAATAATAATATATTTTTTGTTTTTTTGTTTTTAGGGATATTTTATGTAGTTTGGGTAGTATATTTAGTAAAATATTAGAATGAGAAGTTAAAGTAGTGGTGTATTGAGTATAAGGTGTGTATTAAGAGGTTTGTGGGGTGTATATAAAATTTCTCTTACCCAAAAATTTATTGATAGAAAAAAAAAAGTCTAATCTAGTAATTTGATTAGATATTAAATCTAAAATAATATATCAAAATAAAGTGTATATTTAATAATTAGACGAGCGTATATAAAATTTCTGGCAATCATTCCTCTCTAACACGTTTTATAGGGTAATGTACTTGTGGTTGTGCCTTTAATTGATTAGTGAATCAATACTTGGATTCCAAATTTCTATCTCTCTTATCTTCTTCGCTGGGTCCATTAGAAAGAATAGTTGTGACACCACGTGTATAATTTGGAAGGAGAAGATGATAAAGAAGCCATATTGTTTTTGTTTGACAAGGAAATAAACCATATATAGTTGAAAAGGCTCATTAGAAATAAAGTGTGTGCTGGTGTTAAGCACGTAAATAGGGTGAGAGAGAGAGAGAGAGAGAGAGAGTTGGAAGATCCGCCCCGATGTCATCGTTGACAGTTATGTTTATGTTACAAAGGAGAGAGAATGAAAGAGACACAGATGGGCTCCAGTCTTCTTGTTGTTCTTGGTTCTCTCTCCCTCAACAAACAAACAAACAAATAAACAAAGCTTGTTGGTGAGCACAAACAGAAGAAGACTAGCTCATCCTGGTTGCTGTTGTTAATCCCAAACCCACGACTCTCTCTCTGTCTCTGTCTATGGGTTTCTCAATATGGAATAACAAAGTATGATGAAGAGAAGGGAATAGAACAACTTCGAGCTGCTGGGTTTTGTCTGCGTAATTAATGGCACACAATAAACCCAAGAGGCTCTACCAAATTTGGAAGGGAAGCAATGTGAGTTTTTCACTCTTACTATTCTTGTCCTTTGACTGATTTTGATCAGCATGAACCCAATTACTTGCCTTGTATTACTGAAGCATATCATGACAATATGAATTTCATATATTAGTTTTGTGATTACTGTGTTCTTCTTTTTTCTTGTATCTGCAAACATATGAATGCAAATTTATGAATGCTTTTGTTAAATATTCAAGTTGAAACTCAAAATGATGAGTTCTATGTATGCTCTGTAGATCACATGAATTCGCTATGTTCTTTGAAATTCTCTATATGCACGGCCTATTATTTTGTTGAAGATAAGGCATGATAAAGTACATGGATATTTGCACTCTCATGGCGTTTTTTTTTTTCTCAGAATTTTCTCTTTGGAGGGAGATTAGTATTTGGTCCTGATGTTGCATCTCTTACTCTGTCTGCACTTCTAATTGCCGTCCCAGCTGTTGCATTTTGTATAAAGGTTTATTATAAACTGCAACATGTAACCAAGAAGGAGAACAGTATTTGGTACCCTGTATTGATTGTCGGCTCATTGCTTACACTTTTGGTAAGTATTTTGTTTTTCTTTCTATCTCCAATTTCTTTGCTAATGTTTAATAAGAGATTACCATATCCTCCTCAAATAACTTGCGCCATTTCTTAGGATACATTTCTTAGGATATATCTAAGATTCAACTGTTAAATTCCCAGTAGTTTTACTTGGTGTTAGTTTTTTACTTTTAACTAAATGCTTTTTGATTCTCTGCTTGGAAATGTAATAGCTAGCCAAGCTAGGGAATTTCCAGTTTAAAAGGTGATGATAAAAGTTCCATTACAACACCAAGTACAGTAAATGTTATAAAAAAGAATTAGAAGATAAATATCAGTGGAGAAAGATCCCCCCAACAGATGGAACAACAGAGAGAGCACAAACAAAGCCAACATAGAATATATCTAATAAAGAAAAGTCAACCTATACCAGAACTCCAATTTGATAATATAGTCAAAGTACATCAAAGCTAATAATTGTGTAGAATGTACAGATATTATCCTTCGGAATGAATGTGTATTGCATCTTTAAGAGGATTCTTACCATACTTGTATTTTCTTAAGGTTTAAATATGAAATTTATGTTCTCTTGTCAGACTTTTTTGGACGTAACACCTTAATACTTTTCTCATGATTGTCAATCTAAGCAATCAGACTTATTCAAGGAGCACGTTGTCCACTCTTGACAACTACTTTAATCAGAAGTTAAATTTGAGATTATTATTTTATTGTTGAAATATCTAATTCTTGTAGTATTTAACCAAAATAATGAGAATTAGCACATTTGTTTGCAGGATTTAACATTACTGTTCTTGACATCTGGTCGGGATCCTGGGATAATTCCTAGAAATTTAAATCCTCCTGAATCAGATGAAGCCTTTGATGTAGCTACCCCATCCATGGAGTGGGTTAATGGGAGAACTCCTCATCTAAAACTACCACGAACAAAAGATGTCATTGTTAATGGTCACTCGGTAAAAGTGAAGTACTGTGATACTTGTTTGCTTTATCGGCCTCCCCGTGCATCTCATTGCTCTATCTGCAACAATTGTGTTAAGCGGTTTGATCATCATTGCCCATGGGTTGGTCAGTGCATTGGAAATGTACGTTAAAGCTTTAATGACCACTTTCCCTATTAAATTTCATCTGTGATGACCAACTGGACTAGAGCAGACCTTAGTAAACTGATGAAGTTTGCATCTGTTTAATGGATTATTTTGGTGAAAATGTTTAATCTCTTATGTCATAGTTGATCAGAAAATTATCTGCAAGATTTTGATGTTATATACTCACTGCCTAGACACCAGGACCAACAAACTCTGAAGTTTAGAGCTTATAACACACAGAATTTGTAGGTAGATGTGTAGAACTAGAAAACTATGAACTAGGAATCACTCATAGACTTCATTACCAAACTAGGCTCCACACCAAAGTCCAAAACTATCTTCATAGAGAAAAAAAAAAAAAAAAAAACCCATAATACCATGAAAATGTTAATTCATCATGACATGCCTGGCCATTTGGCCCTTACCTTGGTTTATCTCCATGGGTTTCAGCGTCTTTAACTATATTGTTCCAATGTCTACTTGGAAAGTAACAGTCCTCTTCTACTTTTTCGTGCAGCGTAACTATCGGTTTTTCTTCATGTTCATATCGACATCAACCATACTGTGCATATATGTGTTCTCCTTCACTTGGGTGTACCTTAGTGACAATAGTGAGAAAAAGAATATTGGGACAGCCATGTCAAAAGATATTCTATCAGATTTCCTTTTAGTTTACTGCTTCATTGCTGTCTGGTTTGTGGGTGGCCTTACAATTTTCCATTCCTACTTGATATGCACCAACCAGGTGAGGTTGCTCAGTCTCATATAATGGAACTAAATATGTATAATTATATTCTTAAGGTTAAATTTGGGACTTTTTCTGCCCTAAAAACACAGTGGACTAGGCGATCATAAATTTCCAGGCGGATCATCATTCCATTAGAAATGGTCCCAAGGGGCGATATTAATATAGGCTCTGATTTTCTCTTATTTTGACTAATAGTTCTTACAGTTTTCAATAACAGTAGTAAATGCTTCTTCTACAATTATATTGGTTAACAATTGAACATGACTATATATGAGGTTTCTCTGGTACAATTCTCATGTCCAACTTCTTTTGAAATTTGAGTAAATTACAGATACAAATAATTTGTAAGTTGAGGCTTGAGCTTTGATAGTAGTTGAATTTACAGTTGATTGTTGTAGTGTATAATCACATTCAGAAACAACCTTATTAGTAATATCTCTGTCTGGACTCACATGGTTACATAGTTCTCATGTTTGCTTGGTTGGTTTTTTAACCATGTAAATGGATTGGTACGGGTAGGTGTTTATACCATGCCTGCTACTTTTTCTCATGCTAACTGATATCACCATGAATCCAATAAAAAGAAAATGTGTCATTGTCTCTCTGCAGATATATTTCTTAGAATGGTTAAATGTTAAATTGTTCACTCTTTCAGCTTTTGTGCTAGTTATGCCATAGTCTTCCCTTGCTCAATTTCTTGCTAAATGTTGATCATTCTGATACATATTTTGTGCAGACAACGTATGAGAATTTCCGGTATCGATATGACAAGAAGGAGAATCCATATAACAAAGGAGTAATCTGGAACTTCAAAGAAACTTTTTTCTCCAGCGTCCCACCTTCGATGATTAGATTCCGATCATTCATTGAAGTAGATGAACAGGGGATTGTAGAATCTGTAACCCCAAATCTTGGGGAAGGTATTATGAGCTCAAAAGAGAAAATTGATATTGAATGGGGAACTGAGATAGTGGATGAAAATGGCTTTGCAATTCCAGAAATATTGCAAAATCTTGAATTTGTTGATTATGAGGAGGATTTGAAGAATCAAGGGGAAGAGCCTGCTTCGTTCGACTCTTTTCAGCCAGAAGGAAAAGAATCACTCTCTTTAAATAGAGATGAAAGTACAGAATCTATGCACAGCTATACTACAAGGATTGAACTTGCAGAATCTGTGCAGAGTACTATTTCCCTGGATGGAGCAGTTGAGAAAGGTGAATGTGATAATATTTCTCATTAAACCTTGTCATATATTTTTCAATCATAAAGGATGTGCCTAGTTTTCCTTCCATATTGCTCCAAACTTCCAATATCTAGCCATTCTAATTTCAGGTCCGTCTATCAAGTGATTCATTTTTGTTTTCTTGTTTGTCTTTAAAGCTAAGGTTCTTTAGAAACACCTTATGATATGCTTTTGCTTTACTAGAGAATTGGTACTGTACAGTATGAAGTTGAAGTTGAAGTACCATGCATTTACTTTGTCATGCAATGTTTTGTAATGAACATATGTTCCAATAGTTACAGGAAGGTTCTTTTCACCATGTCTGACGATTCCTATTCCTCCATAACCACCAAGTAATAAAACTAAAAAATGTGCATAATTCAGGTTATATGCCATGTTGATCTCTCAAAACAACGAGGGGGAGACATGCTTCTGATGGTGGAGTTGGAGGAGCGCTTAGAAACTCACATGGTAGATTTACTAGAACTAGCTTGCAGCTAGTATGATTAAGTCTGACAACAGAATAATAGATCATGCAAATAATAAACCCTACAATCGTTAGTAGTATAGAATAAGTAAAGATCGTTCTAGCCGAGGATTAAGGGTACCTGAAATATGAGAATGTTAGCACAATTTATTCACACATATATACATATTCACACTTCAAAAACATAGGGGGATTGGATTGAGTTTCGGCAGCAAGGGCTGCCCTATAACTAATGAAAACGAAAATAAATCTAAACTACTATGTACAAGTGATCATTATCTTTCACACAAAACATGTAACAATTTCGCACAAGATAATAAAGTAGCAATCGGCATGCATTCAAGATTAGTTCTAGTTCCAATTTAATTAGAGCTTTCGTGGTTCTTCTAATTAGTCAAAACTCCTTAATTATTTAGAACCAGCTTCGTGCATAATTCTAAACATAGTGCTAATTAGTTTAAAGACACTTCGTGTAGATGATGGGATCTCATGCGTGCACAATTTGTACCTGCAAAACAATCTCATACAAATAATACCCTTCTTTTGTCGAGTGTAGTATTGACAAGTAGGGATCGTTCTATCCGGGGAAATCAAGGGCTTTTAATTACACAAAGTATTGTACTAAAGGGGGTTACGATTTTTTTTTTCTAATAACCTACTGAATTTTTACGATTTTTACAAAACCTAAGCTATTATATACAATTGATCATCACCTTTCACACAATCACCAAACACAAGTCACATTATACATGCAATAAAATTAAAACAAGTAATAGGGCAGCAGCAAATATCGAATTCAAGATCAATTAAGTTCCAATTTAATTAGAGCCAATGCGGTTATTCTAATTATTCAAAACATCACAAGTATTTAGAATCCAACATGCGTGTAATCCTAAACATGGTACTAATCAGTTTAATAACACAATGCGTAGAAATTAAACACAATTAGTACATAAGCACAATATGTCGAATTGGAACATGTTAGCAAGTATGGCGTCACCCATCTCACATCGACATGTAAATTTCCATAATTACTCTTACCCTTAGATTAATACATGTCAAATCCAACATGCGTGTAATTCAACATGTATTAAATCGGAATATGAATTTAATACCTAGATAACACTCATGGCCATCGAATGCATCTAGATATCTCCTTCGGTTCCACACGAATTAAGGAAATAAACCTAATTAAAATCAAGAACACATTCAAAACCTACTGCCCATACAACATATTTAATCATATCACATGCATAAATCGACAATCATATATAAAAATCCCAAACATTTATAACAAAGATCCAAAGATCCCATATATGATTATCAATACCGAAATTAAATTCATAAACCAAAACATACTTCATAGACAAAGTTATGTTTAAATACAAAGTAATAAAAACCAAAATAATACAATCCATGATTACAACCTTATGAAGATTTCGGCAAGGATTGGTGATGGTGGATTTTTGTGAGAGATGGAAGGTGGATTCGGCTTTGCTCCTTGGTATATAATTTGTGGAAATAATTTGGCAGGGATTCGGCAAGGTAAAAGTGAGGAAAAGGAGATCATTTTCTGAATACCAATGTGTGGTATTTATAGAGGAAGGATGGGACTAGGGTTCGGCATAGAGTGAAGCACAAGAAACCGAAACCTAGAGGTGATGGATTCGGCAACAAGTCTTCAAGTCTTCATGTAATTCCACCGATTTTTATCTCTTAAATCAGCCGAAAATATCTTTGTATTTTCTTCACTTAAACTTCCTTTGATTCGGCACCAAGCAAATGTATCAAGCTTTGATCATGTCCAAGTTCGTCCCATGTTTTCCTCTCTTATAATTCTGCCGAATATCTTCCTCCTTTTCTTCAATTAATCCATGTATTATCCAAAAAGAACACCAAGGAAAAATCGGAATTAATCCTTAAGAGTCCAATTATGTGTTGCACGGCACAAGGGGAAACCAAAACCGATTTGGTTTCCACTTCTTTATCTTCACGCAAAGACTCCATCTTTTCTTCTCTTCTCATCCGAAATTCTATAAGATAATAGAATTAAATTCTTGATTTAATCCTCCTTTGGCCGGCCATGGAGAGTCCAATTCAATCTCTTCCTTCTTGAAGTGCACGGCATCAAGCATTCCCTTTTACCGAAAATAATCTTTAATTCAAAGATAATACCTCCTCCTTTATCTCCATGTAATATCTGAAAATAAAGAAAAGAAATATACAATTAATTCATGTATTAAACTTGTCCTAATCTAGACAAATGATGTCTTAAAAAGACATATATGTAATAGATAAGATTAGGAGATTAGGAAAGTTTCCAAATCCATTTTGGATTTCAATTCTTGTTCAAAACGGCAACAATCATCATAATTGCCGAAAATTCCACCATTTGTCTTCTCATGATTTCCTGAAAATATGATCATGAAATAAATCAAAAAGAAGACAAAAATATGTAGCACAATTATCATGAGTAAGAGTCCTAGATAGATAAGGAATCCTAGTCCAACAAGGAGTTGTATTTTAGTCGGAACTGATTTCCTAGTCCAAACAGGATTCCTAGTACAACAAGGAGTCCTTCTCAAACTAAAACTCTTCAAAAATCGACATTTCTGCATTTTTAGCTCAATTTATTCACCAACACTTGCCAACGACTCTAACACGACTCAATGACTCTATATTACAACAATAAGGGATAAGAAATGCATAAATGGGGGTAAAAACCTATTAAGAACGTCGCATTTTATGCTCTTATCAACTACCCCACACTTAGCCTTTGCTAGTCCCTTAGCAAAACAAACAAAAAGACTCAACACTACAGCCCCTAAAATGATTGTCTCAGGATCTTTAAACACATAGCTTTCAAGTTAAGCATTCGATGTAAGCACAATAATCCCAAGCGTCATAGACATGTATCATAGCATGAACAAGTAAGAAACGAAAATCACAAGCGATGACATGTTATGTTGATTTCATCCTCCTCACTAGGCATACTCTCTTCTTTTCACTCATGATATGGCAATTCACTCATAGTATATGCAAGCGAATAGATTAAGAGTTACAAAGAGTAACTTGCATATTTCATCAATTCAAAGCACTTTGTGAATTAATATTTCAGGAAAAACTTCATATAACAACTATGTACACAAATGAACCAAAGCCATATGCTCAAATCTTGACAAAAATCTCCACATACAAAGTTTACCTATTTTAAGAATCATGAAAAGATCAACATAATGGTGATAATGGGGATTGGCATAAGGCATTCTCATTTAGGAAGTGGTGATTAAACGTCACCAAGACTTGGCAAAATTCAATCCTCCTTATGACTTCTCTTCAAAAGGGCCAAATTTTTCATGTTGGGCCCAACTTCATTCTTTTCTTCCCCATAACAAAGTAATCATGGACAAAGGTCAAGTATAACAACAATAGACCTTCAATTATCACACAAACTCCAATTTCACAATCACAACTTCGTCCAAATATTTTTTTCCTATTGCCGAATCAATTTTTTTTTCTTTCTTTCTCGGATCAATTATGTTTCTTCTTTTTCTATCCGATTTTTCTCTTTTTCTCTTCTTTTATTCGGCAACACCTTTTATTTTCTTAATAATTGGACAAGATCACCCCACACTTACTTCACAACATCACTTCAATTCACAAATTCCATTAAACTTTACCAAGTCTTGACAACAATGGCAAGGATAAAATATTCTAAGCTCAAGGAAAGTGTATCAAGGTGATGAAATAAATGGCTCAATGTTGGCTCAAAGGGGTTAATACTAAGGAGTCCCACGACGGGCACAAGTTAGGCATAAGCTTTGTTTGGCATTGGTGGTAATCCTAACATGATCTTTTCAATCCTTTTCAAAATCAAGGCATTTCATGAATAATAGTCTCAAAAATTGTCAAGAGTGAGTTCTAGCATTCTAGAGTTCATTAAAATCTATGGCACATAGTCATTGAATAATCAAAGAATGATGAAGTTTTGAAAAGTTCTGCCCATTTTTATCGCTCAAGAAGAAAAGTATATGGCATCAAAGCTCACATAGGTTATTATGGAACAAAATCAACACAACAAACATGCTTTTTACACAATTAAGTTCAAGTCTCAAATGTTCATACCAATCACAAAGTCCATGAAACTCACAATTATTTCTTATGATTATGCAAAACCATCATCTATGTATTAAAGATATAATCATCATAGACTATTTAGGGGCATCCTAAGACTCAAAAATTAAAAACAAAATAAAAACCAACGAAAATAAAGACAAAAAGCAACGAAATTATTTTTTTTTTTTTTTTTTTTTTTTTTTTTTTTTTTTTTTTTTTTTTTTTTATATCCATTACAAACATGTGAAACATGTATCCCTACCCCACACTTAGAAAATTACATTGTCCTCAATGTACACATATCATGTAGTAATTTCTAAGCATATGATAAATCACAAGTCCCACATTTATACAATTCAACCAAAAAGAGTTTAGGGATTTAGAAAATTCAAACTCTCGTAGACGGCTCCTTCACACTTTTGGTTGAAATGGGTTGCCTCCCATGCAGCGCTTAATTTTTATAGTCTACTCAGCCTAGACTCTTCTCCATATCATCAGGATCTTGATGCGTCTCTGAATTGAATCTCCTCAACGGTGTGTTCCTCAAACGGTTCGTAGTAAGGCTTAAGTCGATGACCATTCACCTTGAACGCTTTTCCTGATTCCGTACTTTGAATTTCTATAGCACCATGAGAAAACACATTAGTAACAATATATGGTCCTACCCAACGAGAACGCAATTTGCCAGGAAATAATTTAAGACGAGAATGAAATAACAAGACTTTCTGGCCAATATGAAACGTTTTGCCTCTTATCATCTTGTCATGATACAATTTCGTCTTCTCCTTGTAAATCCATGCAGCATCATATGCTTCATTTCTGATTTCCTCAAGTTCACTCAGCTGCAATTTCCTGTGAAGTCCAGCCTTGTCAAGTTCCATGTTGAATTGCTTGACCGCCCACCATGCTCTATGCTCCAACTCTACTGGAAGATGGCACGCCTTGCCATATGTAAGCCGAAATGGAGACATCCCAATGGGTGTCTTGTATGCCGTTCTGTAGGCCCAAAGTGCATCATCAAGTCTGTCACTCCAATCTTTCCTTGATGGGCCCACAGTTTTCTCCAATATGCTCTTGATCTCTCTGTTGGACACTTCCGCCATTCCGCTCGTCTGAGGATGATAAGGTGTGGATACCTTATGGGTGACTCCATATCGTCTGAGTAAAGCCTCTATTGTTCTGTTGCAGAAATGAGAACCTCCATCGCTTATAAGCACACGAGGTACTCCAAACCTGGAAAATATGTTAGTTCTCAAGAAACCTGCAACAACTTTAGAATCATTAGTCCTTGTGGCTTTCGCCTCCACCCATTTAGACACATAATCAACAGCCAACAAGATATAAAGAAAGCCCTTAGATGAAGGAAAAGGTCCCATAAAATCTATACCCCATACATCAAAAATTTCAACAAATATTATAGGATTTAGGGGCATTTGGTCTCTCTTACCAATGTTACCTGTCCTTTGGCACCTATCACATGTCATACAAAATGTGTATGCATCCTTGAAAATTGTTGGCCAATAAAACCCGCTTTCTAATACCTTGAGCGCTGTCCTCTTAGCTCCAAAGTGTCCTCCACATGCCTCATTGTGGCAAAATGCAAGGATCGGCCTATGCTCCTCTTGTGGCACACAACGTCTAATCACTTGATCATTACAAGTCCTCCACAAATATGGGTCGTCCCATATGTAGTGTCTTGCATTCTTTTTAATCCTTGTCTTGGCTGCCTGCAAACATGTACTTGGAAAAGTTTTAGTAACTAAATAATTGACAATGTCTGCATACCAAGGTTCTTTTGTGTCCACTCGAAAAAGCTGCTCATCTGGGAAAGTTTCCTGAAGTGGTAACGTTTCCTCTTCTCTCACAATTCTGCTCAAGTGATCCGCCACAACATTTTCGCTCCCCTTCTTGTCCTTGATTTCGATGTCAAACTCTTGGAGTAAGAGAATCCATCGAATCAAACGTGGCTTGGCGTCCTTCTTTTTCATCAAATATCTTAAGGCTGCATGATCAGAATACACAATCACTTTAGAATTCAATAGATATGAACGAAATTTTTCTAAAGCAAATATAACAGCCAACAGTTCTTTCTCAGTTGTAGAGTAATTTAATTGAGCATCATTCAAAGTTCTAGAGGCATAATATATAGCAATCGGCCTCTTCTCTTTTCTCTGTCCAAGCACTGCTCCAACTGCATAGTCTGAAGCATCACACATGATCTCAAATGGTAGGCTCCAGTCAGGTGGCGCCATTATTGGTGCTGATGTCAACAATTCCTTCAACTTGACAAATGCATCTTCACACCCTTTGTCCCATATGAATGGAACCTCCTTCTGCAAAAGGGCACAAATAGGCTTGGCCACCAACGAAAAATCCTTGATGAACCTCCTGTAAAAACCTGCATGGCCAAGAAACGAACGTACCTCCCTTACAGTTGTAGGGGAGGGTAAGTGAAGCATAATATCAATCTTGGCCCTATCTACCTCAATACCCTTTGCAGAAATAATGTGTCCTAGAACTATCCCTTGTGTTACCATAAAATGACACTTTTCCCAATTAAGTACAAGGTTAGTTTCTACACATCTTTTCAGGATTAATTCCAAATTCTCTAAGCATACATCAAAGTCTTTTCCATAAACGCTAAAATCATCCATAAAGACTTCAATGATATTTTCAATGTAATCACTAAAAATGGAATACATACAACGTTGAAATGTACCTGGTGCGTTGCATAAACCAAATGGCATGCGTCGATAGGCAAACGTACCAAAGGGACATGTGAACGTTGTCTTCTCCTGATCATCTGGGTGAATGCATATCTGATTGTAACCGCTGTACCCATCCAAGAAGCAATAGAATTCGTGCCCAGCTAATCTCTCCAACATCTGGTCCATGAAAGGCAATGGCATGTGATCCTTGCGTGTAGTAGCATTCAACTTTCTGTAGTCGATACACATCCTATGACCTGTCACCAATCGTTGGGGCACGAGTTCATCCTTGTCGTTCTTCACAACTGTGACTCCACTCTTCTTAGGTACAACTTGGACAGGTGCAATCCACTGGCTATCTGAGATTGGATAAATGACTCCACAATCCAGCAATTTGATCACCTCGTCCTTCACAATCTTCATCATTGGAGGGTGCAATCGTCTCTGACCCTCCCTAGTAGGCTTGGCTCCTTCTTCAAGCAAGATCCTATGGACACAAGTTGTAGGGCTAATTCCCTTGATATCCGCCAACGTCCATCCAATGGCGGTTTTGTTCCTCTTCAACATGCTAGTCAAACGTGCTTCTTGCTGCTCACTCAGCTGTGATGACACAATAACTGGTAATGTGTCATCGTCTCCCAAGTACACATACTTCAAATTATCCGGAAGCAACTTGAGTTCTAAAATAGGAGCCTGTTCCACAGATGGTAAAATTTTATTAGTGGAAATGGGAATTGACATATACTTACATTGCTTTTTCACGTGGGATGTTGCCTCTAGCTCGGCAACAATATGCATTAGGCTCGGCTCAAGCTTGAGCCGTTCCTCCTTGGTAATTCTCTCCCCATTTGTGTCAATTCCGGCCCCTTGCTCAATAGCTAGTTGCTATTGATCCAAAGTTTCTGATAAAACCTGCGCAATAGAATCAACTACATCAACATTATAGCAAGGTTTTAAATCAGAAATTGGATACCTCATGGCCTCAAAGATGTTGAAGCCAATCACTTCACCATCGAACTCCATGGTGAGATTGCCTTCAGCCACATCAATTTTCGTTCTTGCTGTCCTCATAAAAGGTCGCCCCAACAATAGTTGAGTGGAATTAATGGGCGACTCCTCCATTTGAAGCACATAGAAATCTGCAGGAAATATCAGATTATTCACCTGCACAAGAACATCCTCAACATATCCCTCAGGATATTTGTTAGACCTATCGGCGAGTTGAATGATTACATTGTCCTTTTTCAACTCGCCTAAACCTAGGGACTTATACACATTATAAGACATTACATTAATTGAAGCCCCTAAGTCTAGCAAAACTTTATCAAAATTAAATTGTCCAATTTTACATGGCACAGAAAAGCTGCCAGGGTCTTTCATTTTAGGTGGGAGCGTTCTTTGGAGAACGGCTGAGACCGTCTCACTCATCTTCACCACCTGCTCCTCCCTAGTATGCCTCCTTGTTGTGCATAGCTCTTTTAAGAACTTGGCATACTTGGGAATTTGCTTGATACACTCAAGCAATGGTATGTTCACCTCCACACGTCTGAAAATGTCAAGTACCTCCTCATCTGCTTTCTCCTTCTTCGATTTTGCAAACCTAGAAGGAAAAGGCAAACTCGAAGATTGGTTAGCATTAACTAATCCACTTGAGTCAGATTTTACCTTAAGTGTCTCTGAGGTAGCGGGATCTTTCTCCAAGTCCCTTTTCTTCATAGTCTCGAGCTCAGCCTTGCTCGGTTTGCTCCTCTCGGCCTCATTGCCGTTTGAATCATCATCATCGCCATGCCCCTCATTATTGCCGAGTGTCTCCCTCTCTTGCTCGGCATCAACATGCTCTAGCACGTCATCACCATCATCATGATGATCCACAAACACGTCCTCAACCTCCTTGAGTGCCGGCTCCTTCAAAACTTTACCACTCCTTGTGGTAATTGCATTAGCTTGCTCATTTTTGGGGTTCTTTATTACTCCTCCAGGTAATCTTCCTTGCTCCTGAATCTGCCCCATGAAATCCACAACCTTCCCCATCTGATTCTTCAACTCAGAAATGTCCTTGGTGTTCGAGGTTGTAGATTGCAACAATGTATGAGTTGCATCGTTCAAAGACTTAAGCATGGCGTCATAGTTGGGATTTGACGATGCTTGTGCATTATTGTTGTAGAATTGTTGCTGCTGGGGTCTTGCAAACCCTTGGTATTGCCCTTGAGGTCTTGGTTGAAACACATTTCCTCCTTGATTAGCTTGTGGTGGCGCCACATGTGTAGGGTTCTGCACATTGCTATTGTTTGCCCAACGAAAATTAGGGTGATCATTAAATCTGGGGTTGAAGTTCTGAAAAGTGGGACGTTGCTGCCCTTGAAAACCAATTGCATTGGCTTCCTCAAAATTATCTCCTCCACCAACTTGTGGACACACATCTGATGAATGCCCCTCCATGCTACACACCCCACAGACTTGGGCATGTTTTTGCTTCATAAACTGAGACATCATCTGAGTGAGTTTCCCCACATCTTCCTTAAGCTCCTTGACAACACTTGATTCCTCATAACCGCTGGCCTCATTGACTCGCCTAGAGGAAGTAGACCCGAATTGTTGTTGATTGGTGAAATGCATCTCCAACAAATTCTTAACCTCCTCTCTACTTTTCTCCATTAAAGATCCACCAGCTGCTGAATCTAAGAATCTCCGCTCCAAGGGACGCAACCCTTCATAAAAGTATTGTAGAAGAAGACCCTCACGTATCCCATGATTAGGACACGTTGCCACCAAAGCCTTGTACCTGTCATAGTACACATCGAAGCTCTCATCTGGCTCTTGTCTGATTGAGGTGATCTCCTTCCTGATCTGTGTCACCCTTGATGATGGAAAGTATTTTGTGAGAAATTCTCTCACCATTGTTGTCCAAGAAATCATCTTCCCAGGTGGTATAGCATAAAACCACTCTTGCGCCCTATCCTCCAATGAAAAAGGAAACGCCTTCATTCTCACATGTTGTAAATCTGCCCCAGTTGGGCACATTGACTCACATCTGAATTCGAACTTCTGAATATGGCGGTTAGGATCCTCTCCACTGAGTCCATAAAACTTAGGCAATTGGTGGATAAATCCACCCTTCAGCTCAAATTCTCCTGACTTGCCAGGTGCAACTGCAGGATATGTTACATTACTTGGTCTTACTACTCCTCCTTGTGGCGCATCTACCTGACCATTCTCCTCTCTTAGTGAAGTCATTCTGAATGTAGGATCAGGTAAATCAAAGTTCAAGTACTGAATTGGTATTGGACTATGGAGTAGCTCGAATTCTGGTTCTTCGTGAAACAAGGGGTTTAGTTCACACGAAGCTTCTGATGGAAATGGTGATGGTGGTGCAACAAAATTTCGGTTGAAAAGTGATGAGGTGGGAGAAACAAACTGATGTTCTGGTGTAGAAGTGCTCGGCAAAACTGGCTCTTCTTCTTCTTGGTTGCAAATTCTTTTCAATCTATCCTCAATCTCTTGTGACCAACCAAGATTCATGTACCTGAAATTATTTAAATTTCGAGGTGTTTAACAAGTGAATTATTGTTAGGGTAAGAATATTATACAAGCATAAGTTAGTAAGTTAGTATGTAACAAGTATTGTTAGGGTAAGAATATTTTATAAATATAAGTGTCAACGAAAATTTAACTATAGATATGTAAAAATGTTACACGAAATTCCAATTATGTGTAAGTGTAAGAGAAATTTAAAGTATATTACATTAAAGTTCAACGTGTAAATGTATAATGACAAACAAAAATTTGCAAGTATATGCTACAACTGAAAAAGTTACAGGTATATTACAAAGATGTATATCACACGAAATTCACAAATAAGACTCACACAATTTCACAAGTATAACAGAAAAATGTGTTTTATGTATCCCTAGTTAAATTGCTATATGATTTGTTCGAATTTTCAAAGTACGTGGAGCAGAGGAGATAACGGTGCAATGGACTGATACAGCCCCCGGTAGTATCATGCTTGATCCGATATACCTCAAAAATTCAAACCAAGAAACATTTTCTTTTGAGATTAAAAATTTACTTATGTCAAACTCATTTAAGATTCTGAAGCTCGGTGGACGTGCGGCCTAGGTCTATCGACTAGACACAAGATTCCGTGGTTTCAGAAGGCTAGAACGAAAGTACTAATAATGGAGTGAGGCAAGACTCGTTGTTGGTTACCACGGAGAGCGAACTCCCAATCGACTCACTCACAGGGAATGAACATCAGTCTGTGGGCCTTGAGATCTAGTTAAACAAACCTCAATACCAAAATTAGAACAAACGAACTATGATTGCCCCTTACTCAGTTGAGAACCTTATGTTGTCAGTTCCACTAAAGTGCATAAAAGCCGCCCTCAACCTCATAAAAACGCAAGCGCTAGTATGAAGGGTTAAGGCTAAAAGCAACATTAGTGACCTTACCTATTCCTCTTCCCCTCAAAACCATAAACAAACTTAATACAAATAGACTTTCAAAACTCCCTAACAATTTAAACTAGTTATGCACATCACACGAAAATTTTTGTACAAGTATCTATGTTGGTTCGGTTTTTAGATTACATCGATTATGTAAGTATTATGATTGCCGAAACTTAGGATTTCTAGGTGTCTTTTATTCACACAACTTTAAAATTCGAGGTACGTGGAGCAGAGGAGATAACAGTGCAATGGGCTGAAACAGTCCAAGGTAGTATCATGCTTATTCCGATATACCTCAAAAATTAAAGACGAATTTTACCTTTTTGAAGAAAAATAGATTCCACATATGCTTAAGTTATTTTCTAGCGTCTAAAGTGAGGTGATGCTTCGGCACAAGCTGTCGTCTAGGTCGAACGTATTTTACTTTTCTAAGGCGATGTCGTTAAGATTCACGGAGAGTAAACTCTCTTTAGGAACAAGGCAAGTCTCAAAGTTTTTAACCACGGAGGACTAGTCCCCTTTCGACTCACTCACAGGGAATGAACGTCAGTCTATGGGTCTTGAGAACCAGTTTTACAAACCTCGCACCATTCAATGAAAATAACTTGCCCTATAATTGGTAAAATAAACTCGGATCCCTAGCGGTCTCAAGTGTTGATTAAAACCGCCCTCAACCTCATAAAAATAATACCAAGTTAGCGTCTTTATGCGTGGGGGGCCAACGATGGACTAATTCCAACATTGCAGGGCCCGTTTCCCAATCTACACAAAAACATACCTAATATGGCATCACTCGTATGAAGGGTTATGGTTATGATCAACAAAAGAGGCTTCACCTACATGTTACACTTTAGAAACTACAATAAACTACAAGCATACACAAAAACTACCAACTTCCTAGAAATTATCTAGGTGTATCAACATCACAATAATATCACACAAAAATCGGCAATTAAGAGCAAAAACCAAAAACCAAAAATAAAAACAAAAATAAAAATCGGAAAATTTAACCTATTTACTATTACATTTCCAAAAATCCTATTAATACAATTCCCAAAACTATTGCAGAAATTAAATAATTTACAATTATACAAAGTTACAAACAACACTTTATGAATCAAAAATTTATAATCTCCCCGGCAACGGCGCCAAAAACTGATGGGATCTCATGCGTGCACAATTTGTACCTGCAAAACAATCTCATACAAATAATACCCTTCTTTTGTCGAGTGTAGTATTGACAAGTAGGGATCGTTCTATCCGGGGAAATCAAGGGCTTTTAATTACACAAAGTATTGTACTAAAGGGGGTTACGATTTTTTTTTTCTAATAACCTACTGAATTTTTACGATTTTTACAAAACCTAAGCTATTATATACAATTGATCATCACCTTTCACACAATCACCAAACACAAGTCACATTATACATGCAATAAAATTAAAACAAGTAATAGGGCAGCAGCAAATATCGAATTCAAGATCAATTAAGTTCCAATTTAATTAGAGCCAATGCGGTTATTCTAATTATTCAAAACATCACAAGTATTTAGAATCCAACATGCGTGTAATCCTAAACATGGTACTAATCAGTTTAATAACACAATGCGTAGAAATTAAACACAATTAGTACATAAGCACAATATGTCGAATTGGAACATGTTAGCAAGTATGGCGTCACCCATCTCACATCGACATGTAAATTTCCATAATTACTCTTACCCTTAGATTAATACATGTCAAATCCAACATGCGTGTAATTCAACATGTATTAAATCGGAATATGAATTTAATACCTAGATAACACTCATGGCCATCGAATGCATCTAGATATCTCCTTCGGTTCCACACGAATTAAGGAAATAAACCTAATTAAAATCAAGAACACATTCAAAACCTACTGCCCATACAACATATTTAATCATATCACATGCATAAATCGACAATCATATATAAAAATCCCAAACATTTATAACAAAGATCCAAAGATCCCATATATGATTATCAATACCGAAATTAAATTCATAAACCAAAACATACTTCATAGACAAAGTTATGTTTAAATACAAAGTAATAAAAACCAAAATAATACAATCCATGATTACAACCTTATGAAGATTTCGGCAAGGATTGGTGATGGTGGATTTTTGTGAGAGATGGAAGGTGGATTCGGCTTTGCTCCTTGGTATATAATTTGTGGAAATAATTTGGCAGGGATTCGGCAAGGTAAAAGTGAGGAAAAGGAGATCATTTTCTGAATACCAATGTGTGGTATTTATAGAGGAAGGATGGGACTAGGGTTCGGCATAGAGTGAAGCACAAGAAACCGAAACCTAGAGGTGATGGATTCGGCAACAAGTCTTCAAGTCTTCATGTAATTCCACCGATTTTTATCTCTTAAATCAGCCGAAAATATCTTTGTATTTTCTTCACTTAAACTTCCTTTGATTCGGCACCAAGCAAATGTATCAAGCTTTGATCATGTCCAAGTTCGTCCCATGTTTTCCTCTCTTATAATTCTGCCGAATATCTTCCTCCTTTTCTTCAATTAATCCATGTATTATCCAAAAAGAACACCAAGGAAAAATCGGAATTAATCCTTAAGAGTCCAATTATGTGTTGCACGGCACAAGGGGAAACCAAAACCGATTTGGTTTCCACTTCTTTATCTTCACGCAAAGACTCCATCTTTTCTTCTCTTCTCATCCGAAATTCTATAAGATAATAGAATTAAATTCTTGATTTAATCCTCCTTTGGCCGGCCATGGAGAGTCCAATTCAATCTCTTCCTTCTTGAAGTGCACGGCATCAAGCATTCCCTTTTACCGAAAATAATCTTTAATTCAAAGATAATACCTCCTCCTTTATCTCCATGTAATATCTGAAAATAAAGAAAAGAAATATACAATTAATTCATGTATTAAACTTGTCCTAATCTAGACAAATGATGTCTTAAAAAGACATATATGTAATAGATAAGATTAGGAGATTAGGAAAGTTTCCAAATCCATTTTGGATTTCAATTCTTGTTCAAAACGGCAACAATCATCATAATTGCCGAAAATTCCACCATTTGTCTTCTCATGATTTCCTGAAAATATGATCATGAAATAAATCAAAAAGAAGACAAAAATATGTAGCACAATTATCATGAGTAAGAGTCCTAGATAGATAAGGAATCCTAGTCCAACAAGGAGTTGTATTTTAGTCGGAACTGATTTCCTAGTCCAAACAGGATTCCTAGTACAACAAGGAGTCCTTCTCAAACTAAAACTCTTCAAAAATCGACATTTCTGCATTTTTAGCTCAATTTATTCACCAACACTTGCCAACGACTCTAACACGACTCAATGACTCTATATTACAACAATAAGGGATAAGAAATGCATAAATGGGGGTAAAAACCTATTAAGAACGTCGCATTTTATGCTCTTATCAGTAGAAATTAAATCAAGAAACACACAAGCACAATGAGTCGAATTGGAGACATATTAGCAAGTATGGCGTCACTTCATCTCACATCGATGTGTAAATTTTCAGAATTACTCTAGCCCTTAGAACCAATACAAGGTAAACCAACTTTATGTTTATAATCCACCTCATATTGTATTCGGTAAGTGAAACCAATACACAAGGTACAGCCATGATCAAGGTTGCCCTCATGCATCGATTTATATGCATATGAATTCAGAAAATAAACCAAAATAAAACCAAGAACACATGCGATTTCAACTATATCATAAACCCTGATTAAAATCGTTACACATCAAGTACATAATCCGAATATTAGATAATCAAGTAGCAAATTCAAATATCCAAATTAGAATTAATAAAACCAAATAAACATCCACAAATCCATACAATCTTCATAGACAAAGTATTGTAATTACAAAGAAAATATAAAGCCATGCGAGTAGAGTGAATCACACTTTGATAAATCTTCAAGGAACCTTCGGCAAAAATGGATTCGGTGATGATGGAGATGCGATTTAGGTTAGGTGATGAAAGGGGATTCGGCTTATATATCTTTGGTATTGTGGTGAGAGTTCGGAAGAGTTTTGGCTTGTGAAAGTGAGAGAGAAGAGATATCTTTGTCTGACTATTACATGGCTATTTATAGAGGAAATAACCTAGAGAAGCCGGCCACAAACCAAAACCGAATTGGTTTAGGTTTTCCTTGATTTTCTGAATTCGGCAGAATGACCTCCGTGCATTGATTACATCACAACTCTCTCTAGAAAATAGCTAGAGAACCTAATTAATCAGGTTTAGGTTGAGAGACGTGCACATGAATTTGCGAAATTAATCAGGATTCTTTTTCTTTCTCTTGTTATCCGAATTCTTTTCTTCTAGACTCTTCTTGGCCTGATCTTGGACTTGAATCTTCTCATTAAGTTAGTATGGACATGTCCAACAAGTCTTTAGGTCCATTACAGCTGATCCATGCTTCAAAAGTCCAAAGGAAAGCTTTCCTTGCGCAACCGGGAAACCACTCTGTTTCTCGGCAGATTTGACATTGCTTCAATAAATCCGGCATAACTCCCTCCACAGTGATCCGATTGGTGTGATTTTAAGTCCTGGAGAAACTAGACGCATAGGGCTTTACATCCATATAAGGCACGTCCTCTGGTTCCAAGTGATGCGTCGTACAGAAGTCTAGGAAGTCAGGACACAATCCCAGGAAAATCCTGTTAGTGAGAGAGAAGAGATATCTTTTTGCTCAAACTGCCAAGTTGCAGCCATCTTTTGGGTAACTTTCCGAGCTCCAATTGATCTGAAGTTTTGACACAATATACTCCAGCTTACCAGTTATATGCCTGCCAAATGTCATCAAATTTGGAAAAGAATAAGTCAGTCAAACACAGGCCTCAAAATCACGAAAATAACATATTTTGCACTTTTTCCTCAGATTTCTATACCTAGTCGTTTTTCTGACAATTAAGCACATTTTCTCCAAAACTCTACCAAAGCGACACTAAACTATATTATGACTCTATGTTACTCTAAATAGACTTAACAAAGCACAAATAAGGGATAATAACACATTAATATCGTCGCACATTGTGCTCCTATCAATTATATGCCATGTTGATCTGTCAAAACAACGAGGGAGAGACATGCTTTTGATGATAGAGTTGGAGGAGCGCTTAGAAACTCACATGGTAGATTTACTAGAACTAGCTTGCAGCTAGTATGATTAAGTCTGACAACAGAATGACAGATCATGCCCCATGACTTTGGCAACAAAATCAGCTTGCAACTGATCGTGGAGAACATCACCACTCGCATATAAGATGGTACTTGAGCCGATTTTCTTTCGCAAATTGAGTGTCTGTATGTTTGCATGCGAAGCAAATCACTTATTGATCGACATATTTTCAGAAGATTGCTTTGGACTTCACAGGCGAAAATCTTCCCTTCACAACTAACCTCATCTTTCCAGGTTCGGTGGATTGCCGCTGCGTAGTTCTGTGTTGCAGAGTAACTGCCAATTGCAGATCGGAATTTATATCGAAGCCTGCTGAAGATAGACTGTCAATGTTGGTCAGGTTGTCAACTTTAAATTCCTTGAAATTGATAGTCATGACTCATGAACAATGCATCTCCATTCACCTCATGAAACTTTCCCCACACCAAATCATGCTATGTAAACCTCATAAGAAGAAAGTTCTCCATTGATCTTAAACATGGTGCTGAAGTGGTTATTTCAAAAGGAAACGCGAGCTCCTGCTCTTTAAGGCCGTCTTGTAGGCAGAAAAAGGCCATAGAAAGTCAATCGACTAGCATTGTTCTTTTAAAAAAAAAAAATCCTGATCAAATTCCCTTGTTGAAGAGACAGTTTTGACTGATGAGAATTACTGTATTCAGGATTACTCACTGAAGTAGAAAACTCAGCCGTAGACGTTTGTAAAGCCATTAACAACGCTGCTTCTTCTTCACGGTCTCCTTTAGTTACCTTTGCAGTCAAGTTTTATGTTTCCGGTGCAACATCCCCCACAAGCGTATCATAATGGGACTTAATCCCAGTTGTATTAGATCGATAATGCTATCATGTTCTGCTGATGGTTTGCTTCAGCCAGCATCTTTATTATGAATAGAATCAATCAATCTCTAAGCAACGAGTGAGAGTAACGTTTCTTGAGAGACTTCTGTAGTGTCTGCACTCTAATTCAGCTTGTTTCCGTGGGAGAACACTACAGATGGCAAGGAGAGAGCAGGGCTGCAGGGGCCATTGCCATTCTGGAGGACAATAGGGACAGTGCTGCTCAAGAATTCAGAGGGTAGAACTGTAGAATGAGCTTGATCAATAATTCAGCTGTCGTTCTGCGAATTTGCATGCTCTGACTTCAGTTCTGAGAGGGAAGTCTAAATAGTAAATAGTACATTAAAAAGTACGAGTAGAACTGCAGAACCACCCTTGAATATTTCATTCAAAGGCATCGAAGCCCAAATTAGATCTCCAATTAAAAGAGGGGAGGGGTAGAACAGATCACGATCATATACTTCTTTATCTATAATGTAGGGAATGGAACATTGCATTAACTTAAAATCTCAAAACAAACAACGACATGACAAAAAATCAGAGCACTTCACAAAACAAGTGTGAGATTAAAGGAAGCAAGTTTCTTTACAGTGGCAAGTTAATAGCGTGGTAGATTTACCTTTTAAGTGATTTATAAAGGACAACAGTCACATATTTAGACTCAAACCTGTGAGTTAGTCCCAGAGAAACAATAGATTGTGAGGCCCATCCTTTTTCTATAAAAAGGTGGTTAAGTACAACATGTCGAGGTTTTGGAGAATCTTCATTTGAGTCCTCCGTGCCAAGGACAGTCAGCTGCAGCTGTGGTGGGATAATCACTGGTTCCTTTGAAAGATCTTCCTCAGCGAGAAATGCTTGATCATAGCTGGATTCTGGGGAGGGCGGAGCCTCAAACTCAGCCACACTCTCCAAATTTTCTGGCACATAATCCTGTTGAGACAAAAATGTCAACAGCATGTAAGACTACCAATCAAAAAGAAGGTGGCATAAAAAAGGATGGCCCAAGCAGCTGCACACGGTTCATCATTTTGTTTTATCACTTATATGGGGTTTTTACTGGGAGCACACATAGCAGCAACTCTATGATGTACTGTATTGGTGAATATGATTCTGACATTGTGCTTATGTGCAAGTGTCATTTCCACTTCAGGAATACGACTCTACCCATACATGTCTATCCAACACAATGAAACCATATGATTTCTCTATATCCCTCACCATTCCAAATTGCTATACATCTACTACGTGACACCACACAACACATTTTCATTGGACATCGCATCTACTCTGTAAAATGAAAAGGATGTGAAACCAAAGAGATCAGATACAAAATGCATACATGAACATCAAGAAGATTACAAACAAGGCCCATTTCATCAGCTATGAATGGAAGATCTGGAATATATCTCGGTTCACCATCAACGATGAACTTGTACCGGTATATCCCTGATGGCAAGACCAAAAGAACCGAATGATCCTTGCCGGATCTCTGTAGTAATTTCCTGCAGGCAGAGACAGTAAAATGTAACATATGTTGACCATTTATTCAAGTTTCCATACATAGAAAATATGGCTTCATATATATCCCCTGATAAGAGAAACATTCATGAATATAATGACAAACCTAGATTTCCAATTGTCCCAAGAACCCTCCACGGCCAAGTTGTTCCCACCATAAGTCCATGTAATCATGGTGGGAATTCCTTTTTCAGGAGGGAGATCAACACCTTGAAATTCAGTCGTCCACATTTGAGGAAATACGGGATTGTTGTCACCCCCTTGAAGCGGAGCTACAGGAACCTGCAAATGCCCAGACAAAAACCAATAAGTCATCAGGAGATCCATTAATAGAGATGCAAACCTCCTCATACCACTATTACTAAGGCTATACTATACTGGTTTTATCACAACAAAACAATGTGGGTGTCCCTGCATGGATAAGCATACATTATAGATTCACAATAGTAGTCATGACAAATTGTGATTGCACTACCATGAGTAATGGGTATTAAAACAACTGAGCTAGTTAAACCAATTATCACAAATCAGAAATTCCCTGGTTTTTTTAGAAGATGTGGTACGATGGCTATTCAACTGGATGGGGGAGAGAACAAAACAATTCTTGAAGTGGAAGAGGGGAGGAGCTGAGTGTCCCCACTACAGATCCTCACTGAGAACATTGATTTTACTTTCAGGATATTCTACTAAAGATGTACAACTACCCTTATCCAATAAAGAGAAATAACAAAACTGATGCTGAAGAGCTTCTACTGGCATATTCCAGTGACTTCCCCACCCTCTTAGATAACTAAGCTCCTTCTTCTTTAACATACCAGTGCCTCACTGAGCACTTCAGGTGACTCCCCGAGTGATTACTATAGCCTAAGTTCTTTCATCAAAAAAATCAATAGTGTTACGTTTATAATTTATTGTGCTTCATTCAAATGATTGAAGTACTTCATTTACTATATACGAAAACACAAGTCAGAGCCGTGGCTTGGCTTGACCGGCTCAAATTTTGCCCCCAATTTCAGTTTAATTACAGTTAGGGCACCTGACTGGATAGGCTCCCACACTTTCCCAACACTGAACTAAATCCTACTCGATTATTACATCTTCCTCCCATCTACTTTTCCTTTGTAATTACAGGAATCAAAATTGTATGCATCCATTCCAATATCTGGACCTCTCTCTTAGATTTCCTTAGAGCGTTCAAGTCGCCACTGATCTTCGAGTCTTCGTTGTTCAAAATGTCAACCCCGATCACAGTTTCAATCCATTATCCATCTCTTCCTATCCAGACCGATTTCTACGTTGGGAGGAAAAGTTCTTTATACTGAATTTCTTTTGAATCTTATAGTGGTTTTGGGTTTTCATTTGCTGGTTACATTTCTGGGTTTCATACGACGATTTTCATGTTTCCATTTTCAATAAAAGCCTGGGGCGTTGTTGTCTTCTTTGGTTGTTTTGGACTCTATTTATGGGGAAAAAAGTCTTTGGGATACTCATCTCTTTTTTTTCTTCCTGATTTCTGTTCATTTCAGTAACACAATCTTTAGGGGATGGATGGACTAAGCAAAAGTAAAAGGTATGATATGTTGTCTAATTCAGTCATACTTATATTCCTCTTTTGTTTCTATAACCTTTATTTTCTTTCTGATTCATTTTTTTTTTGGCAGGTTTAACAGACTGTACCTGACAGTCAATCTCTTTGTTGAAAATCTGCTGTTCTATCAACAAGGTTATGCTTTTTTCCTTTTTAAGTTTCCAATGTTGTAGATAGATATTTATTGATATTAGTCCTATTTCTGTTAATTTAGAAGAGTGAGGTTTGCTCTGAAGCATAATTGATCAGTTTGATTTTCTAATTTGGTGGTCATTCAGCAGATTTGAAGTCGACAAAGCTTTGGATGCCAGTTCTGTTCTCACTCTTGGTAGACCATTTACATGTTTATCTCATTGTTACTTGCATAAATAATTATCTAAAATAAGGTGCATCAGAAAGAACAAATGGTTCAAAGATTATGAGCATAGTTCAGAATTAATGAGTAAAATAGAGGGAGATGTAATCTTTGGTTCCCTGCCGAGTTTCTGGACCAGTTCTATTAGCAAGGATACGACTTTTTTGCAGCCAAGCACTTCAAACTTATTTCTTTTACTTCTTTTGTGATGATGTGGGTGTTCGTAAAGCAATTTCATTCTACTTTAATTGGATTTAGTTTATTGCTAGCACCAAATTGTTACTTAGGTCTCTTTCCTATTGCTGCTGTGGTATCAATTGGAGGGGCTGGGAGTGTATATGTTGCAACTCAGAAAAGTGAATCGTTGTGCTAGCAGTAATTCATATTTCCATATGATGTATGTAATGTTTATTAAAGAGTACAGATTTGCTCCAAGAATTTCCATTGTGTGTGACCAAGACCTTTCAATAGAGGAGAATGATAGGAACAAAACGATTGGAGTGAATGTGGATGATCAAGAAGAAAAACCCCAAATGAAGCGAATGTCATGAATGGTTTCCATCACATGGTCATGTTCTCCAAACCATTAGAGCTGTTCTCCAACCTCCAAGGTCAATTTAGTTGCATTATTTTAGTTCTACACGCATCAAAACAAATGGTGTGTTTGGTTGAATTGTGAAGGAAATCACTGTCAGGAAATTTTGTAAGTTGCTTATAATAACATGTCTATTTCTGTTAAAATTAAATCTTTGTTCTTTGAGATATTTGAGTAGTTAATTGACAGAGTCGAAACTCTTCTGAATGACATGTTTTAAAAAAACAACTACAGTAGGCTACTCTGAGTAGCTAGCCTGTTCGCACAATAACCCGCGGCTAGGCTCGGGCATTCTACCTAGTATAAATCAAAAACAGGTCAAATGGCAACTAGTTTAGCACTGATGCAGACCGAGAAGTGAAAAATCTCATAAACACTTATCAATCAATCAATCAATCAAACTCAACTAGTTTAGCAGAGGCATAATGGATCAAGGAAAGAAGAACGAGAAAGGAGAGAGAGAGAGAGAGAGAGAGAGAGAGAGAGAGAGAGTTGAACCTGAGGAGAGAACAAGTTGGGGAAAGGGGGTTCCATGGCAATATCAAGTTGGCCATTGACGACGACGACCGCGTCAGATCTCTCATCATCATCAACATCTTGGATCTCCTCCTCCTCTTCCTCCTCTTCTCTGCCGTTTGCATTTCCCATTACAAATGCACAATCACAAAACCCACAACCTCCCAGCTTAATCTAATCTAATCTAATACCATTGTGCATGTTTGGTATAGGGTACTAACTAGTATTGCCTTACATAAGGCCTAAATATTAGGCAGTCCCACGTTTGGTGTGATTGAGTACTAAGTTTAATGACCTTAGATAAGGCCCGTGTTTTCTGTTTCACCTCCTTAACTCCCCTTACATAAGGGTCGTGATTTCCTCTCCCTTATCTAAGGCAGCGGAGCCCCGACTGAATTCTCCTCCTCAGCGCAACCCCGAGCTTTTTTCCTCCTCCCAACGCAGCCCCGAGATTTTCTCCTCCTCCCAGCGCTGCCCCGAGCTTTTCTCCTCCTCCCAGCGCAGCCCCTAGCTTTTCTCTCCAGATCGTAGGTACATCTCTTTGATTCATTTTTCTCTTCTCTGAAAATTTTATAGATGTTTGTCAGTGATCTATGGCCTTGTGGTTTATGTTTGTCCTCTTGGAATCAGTGTTCTCTTCCTTCGATCTTAGTATCCGATTTTGGGTTCTGTGTGATCATTTGATTTTTTTTTGTGAATTCATGTCTCTATGTGCATGGTTATGAAAGATCGAGTCTTTGTTTTTTTGTGACACAGAGTTTTGGTTTCTGAGTTGTGTTATGCTGTGGAATGTGGAAGGTAATTTGATTCTGGACAAAACATATATTTGTTATTTGGTTACTGGGATGAGAACATTGCTGCAGGGTGCCAAGAATGAAGAAGTGGGACTATTGCTGCAGTGTTGCTTACTTATTCTTTGACTGCTGCAGGGTGCCAAGAATGAAGAAGTGGATTTCAGCTCAGTACCACTCTCTATTATGATGATGAGTGTCAAGAACCAAACACAGGTAATGTTTTTCTCTCAAGTTTCTGTACATTGATGCTTTACATATCTATTGTATTTATTTTGATTGAAATTGGTTTTCCATTGTGAATGCAGGTCCTCATCAATTGCAGCAACAACAAAAAGCTTTTTGGCACAGTGAGAGCATTTGATCGGCACTGCAACATGGTTCTGGAAAATGTCAAGGAAATGTGGACTGAGGTAACACCAAATATAGGACAAAGTTAGTGAAACTTAAGGTAAGGCAACATCAAACATGGGACAGAGTTAGTGAAACTTAAGGTAAGGGAACTTAAGGTAAGGGAGCCTTAAAAAATAAGGAGGTCCTTATTAGTCCTCCCTACCAAACATGCACTTAGAGTCTACACCAACTTGTTAGCTCTCCTTTCTCCAATTTTTAATTGCGCCCCTTCTCTATCTCCATCTATATTTAAATATTTGATTTAATTTTTCTTCATTTCAGTTTTTAAATATATATATATATATATATATATATATAGATATCTTTACGAAAGTCAAGCGCTTCGTTAAAATGTGTTATGTTTATTTTACCCAACGTACTAAATAAAATTATATAAAAAAATTGTCCTATAAGAAAACACATTAAACAAAATAAAAAAAGATAGTGACAAATAAAGTTCTACGTTTTTCTTATCTATACTATTATTAAAAAAAAACAGACTTTGTTAGTTAAAACAGAAAAAATGTACCGTTTTAACTCTGAAACATTAAAAAACATTAATGCTAAAAAAAATAGATAGGGATAAAATAGTCAAATTACAAAATAGCAGATAATAAAAAAGAAAATAAATAATTTTCAGTAATCACCCACCCATATCTCATATCTTCAGTAATCACCACTCATATCTTCAAAAACTACCCACATATTGGAAAATCAGTAAGAAAAAAAAAATCAAAACAATTTGACTATTTTGCAGAGGAGTTGGGGATTTGGTTCAACCTTAGTCCAACTATCACAACAATGTCATCTTAAAGTTGATCCATGTATCGACTGTGAATTTCACACCAATTCTCATGATAAAACGATAAGCCTCAAGCAACTAGCTCTTAGCTAAGCATGATGCTACTGCAAACTCTAGGAATGAGTCATTTTGGACCATACCCAAACCTTCCAAGTACATCGTCCTCACTTGAATGATAATTTGCAAGCAGCTAGTTTCATACAACACAGTACCCTTACTACAATGTAATTCATATTTATATGTCAAGGTAAGAAAAAAAAAGATGCCGCTTTTTTCTATTTTATTTTTCACACATGAAATCTTTTGTCTTCTGCAATCACCTTATTTTTTTAATAATTTATAAAATCTTGATTTACCCTTTATTTGTATAAAAAAAAAAATCAAGACAGTTAATTGTTTGATGAGAAGATATACAGAGAGAGGAGGGGATATAGAGTAGTCTTTAATTAAGAATATAGATGAAGGATAAATACCTGGATGGAAGCAGAATACATATTCTTCATAATTAGTTGTGCAAGCTTAATTTAATCATGTTTTTCCTTCTAGCTAGCACAGATGGCAAAGGCTTCAGAATTTAAGTATTTCAATAAGTTGTGAATGATTATATGTAGTATTTTCAATTGATATCTAATTGATTGGAGTTAGCAATTTTTTAACTTTCCATTGTTTCAAAGATGATGAAAAAAGATGGAGAAAGAAGAAGACGACGATAGAAAGAATCTTTTTGATAGTAATAATAAGGGGCAAAACTGGAAAATTTAGGTAAAAAAATTTGATGGAGGCACAATTAGCAATTAGGAAGGTGTAACTAGAATCCCCTCACCTTCTACATAAAAACTGTTCAAGGAAGGTTAATTCCGTAACTTCTTATGTGTGTTTTGACCTAATTAGACTAGATTAGTAGAATCTTTAGTTAATAGGGAATCCCAGATTATTTGGGATACTTGATGTAATGTCTATATAAAGGCCTATTTATCAATCAATAAAACTACGTTTTGCATATTATTCTTTTCTTCTGAAACACGTTATCAGCACGTCCCTAAATCCCTAAAACACACCCCCGACAGCCTCCTATTAGGCCACCGGCACCCCCCCCCCCCCCCCCCCCAATCGTTTTTGCAAAATATCATCATTAGTATGGAATAAGTAGGGATTGTTTAGTCCGGGGAATTGAAGGGAACTCTAAACTTTTAGTGTTAACAAAATAATGGGGGGATTTAAAAGTTTGATTAACTACTTACTACTAAAGATAAAACCTAAACTACTATTTACATGATCAACTTCTCTTTAACAAACATTACACTGAAACGTTTACATGGTAGATGAAATCGTTGTGGATTCAATCTATTATTATGGTAGATGAAATCGGCACTCAAATAACAATAATGATCAAGATTGCATTAAAGCACCAAAATTGGTTGCACGAAATCAGAAAATTAACTAAAAACGTGTAAAGAACTATGAAGAACACGAAGTTGAAAATCGTTACATAGTTAGGCTGCAAATTGTCATACAAATAACGAATGAAATCCGAAATTTATAAACAATAAGTAAAACCGATATTCATATAACCACAAAGTATTACAATCTTCATCAAGGTATTCAAAATCGATAATATCGGCGATATTTCGCCGATATTTTCGTTTTTCCGTGGGATCGATATTTCGATTCAATTCTTTCAGTTTCTCGTCGAAATTTCCCGATATTTTCCGATATTTCCGATATTTCACCGATTTTTCCGATATTTCCGGCGAAATTTCCGATATTTCCGATATTTTTCAGAATTTTTTTATCTTACCTTCAAAAACTAATTTTCAACAATTTAAAACATATAATTTTCAACACCAAATTTTAATTTCTAACTTACCTTCAAGAGCTAATTTTATCATACTTCTGTTTTGATAATTTCCTAATAAGTTTCTTACTCGTGCATGCTTAATATTAATGTGTCTTACACTATATATTTTACTATAATGTATATTTTTGTAACATATAATCAAAATAGTAATGTGTAATGATTTTACATGATAATGTATGTAATTACAATTTTATTAACATGATTTTTCTATGATGTTCTAATAAGCTTGTTTTTTTTTGTTTTTTTTTTATGTAGCGATTCAACGACTATATAATAGCTAGTGGCAACGGGTCAACGACTATATAATATCAATTTATGTATGGTTTTAAAAAAAATTCATGTAGTTGCTTTTGTGAAATATTATGTACAAATAATGTTAAAGGGTGTGATGGTTTAACCTCATTTTAGGTTTCAAGCATAAATTATATATATTAAATTATATTTCAATAAATATCAGCTCTATTCACATAGTAATTCATATAACATTTCAATAAATTGATATATATTTGAATTTATTAATATTTTCTTCTCACATATGATCGATAACATAGCATAAAACAACCTTAGAAAGTTTCAATACAAATTTCCATGTATTTCTTATAGTTTCCATCGTTTTTGTCAAAATTTCTAATTGATCGATATTTTATCGATATTTCCGTCGAAATATCCGTATTTTGAAACGCCGATATTTCCTCGATATCCGATATTTTACTCCTTGATCTTCATAGACAAAGTATTTGTAAAATTACATAAATAAAACAAGCCATAAGTAGGGAGAATCACACTTTGAAGAACCTTGAAGGAAGGGCTGCAAAGGTGAGGTGATACAGATGTGAATTTGATGGTGATCGGTGGTGGTATGGTGTTTAGGCTACCTGATTTCTATATAAAATTATGGAGAGAATTCGGTAGAGTTTTGGCTTGTATTTGTGTGGGAGAAGTGATGTCGAATTAAGGAGAGGGGTTGTGCTTTTATAGAGGAATGAGAGAGAGAGAGGTTGAGACGGTATGAGCTGCCTTCATCTGTCCTTTTTATTCTCTTCTTTGGTTGTTGCATGGCTTCTCCTTTTCTTTTTTTTTCTCCTTCCGAATTAACTCCTAGCACGGCTTCTTCTCCTTCTTAGTTTCTGATTCTTCTTTGTCACACAAATCCTTATCCAATTCCATTTGGTTCTCTTTGTTGCACATGACTTCTTCTCCTTTTCAGTTCCGTGCTTCTCTTCTTTATTTTCTCCTTATCTTGCTGAATTATCCTTGGTGTATTATCTCTTCTCTAATTCTTGAAAATAAGAAACAAGAAATAAAGTAAAGACAAGGTAGACATATTTCAGAAATGTCTTAGAATGAGGACTCCCAATCAAATTAGGTTTGCTAGTTCCACAAGGAGTCCTATTCTAATTAAAACTCTCGGCAATTTCTGTGTTTTCAGCCCATTTAAGCCCAAAATGCAACCAACGCTACCATAGACTTCTAACTCGACTCAATGACTTGTTATTACAACAATAAATGCCAAGAAAAGTACAAATGGAAGTAAAAACATGTTAAGAATATCGTACATAGTGCTCCTATCAACTACCCCACACTTGACTTTTGCTAGTCCTTTAGCAAAACTCAACAAAACAAAGACCCTGGAAATACAAATACACTACTGCCCCTAAATGATTGTCTCAGAATCTCAAAACACATAGTTTTCAAGTTTTAGCATCTGGATGTAAGCACATAAATTCCAAGCGTCATAAGCATGCTTCAAGGTATGAATAAGTCAGAAACGAGAAAATAAGCATTTAAACATGTTTAGTTAATTCAATCCTCCTTACAAGGCATACTATCTTCTTCTTTTTTTTTCACTCAAATCATGGCTATATTTCACACAAAAGCATATGCAAGAGAATATATAGTAAGACAACAAATAGCTTGCATATTTTATCAAATAAAAGAACTTTGTGAATATATTTTGGAAAACATCATTTAACAACTAAGTGCACAAATGGACCAAAATCATATGCTCAATTCTTGTGATTATCTTCACAAACCAAGATTTGCTCATCTTAAGAATCATTAGGATAATTATACAAGGTTAATGTTTAGGCTCAGCTAAAGGCATGGAATATCAAGGAATCACAAAGGTCATCCAATAGACTTAGCAGAGTGAACACCATTCTTACATCACCAACAACATTCCCAAGGCCAAATTAACTAGTTGGGCCAGATCATCTTAATAAACATCGAAGTGAAAATGGACAAAGGTCAAATGTAAAAAATTTTAGACCTTCAATTACTGCTCAACTCCAAATTCACACATAGAAGACTGAATTTTTTTAATGCCGATCTTATTTCAATTCTTTTTTCTTTTCTTTCTTTTTCCGGCAATATGCTTTAAAGCTTTTGATCTTTCTTTCTCTCTTTTTTTTTTGCTCTTTTCTTTCATATGTCTTCCACCCCACCCTAAGGGGGGTGTATTGTATTTGGATTTGTATGGATATTTTACAATTCATAGACTTTTTAAAAAGTCCACAGACTATTTAAAATATTCACAGATTTCTGTTGATTCTTTAAAACCATCGACTTTTACATAAACTTCATATTGATTTATTAAAATCTACAAACTTTATTATGAACGACTTGTACAGATTCTTAATACTAACAAACAAAAATTTTAAATGAAAAATAAAATTCATTTGAGTTGATGTAGGGTGGTGCTCCAATCTGCTACGCATAATCGATTCAGTACCTAAAAGGGGAAGCAAAACTTCTAGTTACAAAATAATTGAGCGTCCGTCCCCATATAAGATGTTAATCATGACAGCCTTATAGACCGACTATAAATATGTAGTTTGATTTATATTCATTTGATCAATTTTATTCATTAATTAACGAGTATTGGGAAAAATGAAATTGAAAACTCCATAACTGACTCGTGCAAACGATAATATTTGTGTTTTAGAATTTCATAAATAAATTAAAAATATTTGAAAAACAAATTCAACAACAATGAACATGTTAGTATAAGAGTTTGATTGCATAAAATATTATAGAAAAAAAATGAGAGAAAATAAAAACAGGAAAAACAGATGATATGTTAAAAAATAAAGAGATGACGGAGGATTAACCTCTTCATAGGCAGAAAAAGTCTGTCGTAGACTTTTCGAAATCTTTGGTATGGAGACTGGAAAAATATTGGAGTTTTGTGTGCATAATTTACACTACAAAGTCCATGATTATCCATGAGTTACTAATTCCATATGTATGAATGATATTTTGAATACCCTCAAAATTCTATTCATTTTTAAAAGTCTTAATTGAATACTCCTAGACTTTATAGATTTCATAAAGACTTTTTAAAATCCTTATTGAATACACCCAAACTTTTATAGATTATTAAAAGTCTGTATTGAATACACCCAAACTTTTAAATTTCATTGATTTCCTTAAAACAGCCACTAATTCCATATACAATACACCCCCCTTATTTCATACATCATACATCACAACATCATCTCAAATAGAGTTCTGCCAAGTCTATAGGACAAGGTAGAGGTAACTATACTAAGCATGGAGATAATGTAGGTGACAACATCATCTCAAATTTGGATAACAAGTGGATTCATTTATTTCTTTCCATAAATTGATTCAATTTTCAAGGTTATTCACCTTAAGAGATCGATATGTCCTCATTTCATTAATGTTTTGTTTTTCTTTTTCTCTTCATCCATTTACACTTTTGACTTTTCTTCATCTAAACACGCCTCATGAGGCTTTGAGCTTTGTGTTCTTCATAGTGTTTATTATTTTATGTTTATGATTTGAAGAACAGTAATAAATTTCAATGATTTAAAAAAAAAATACAAGAAATCAATTTTTTTTTTTGAATCAGTAGTCAAGAATATATTGATCAGTAAAACGTACAAGGAATAAAACACCCATGAGGGCCGACAATAAGAATTAACCCCTATGAGTACTAAATACTTATCTGGCACCTGGGTACCTAATAATCAAACGTACATCCACCTTCTAATGACCGTTTATAGTACTTTTATTTTCAGTCTTGAAACACTCAGTAGCAAGAATAAAGGGTAACAACCGAGGTTATCAAGACTGCCCTTGATCCAAAAAATTAGATCTTGCTCTGGCCAATCCATCCAAATTCACATCATAGGACTAACAATCACCAAAGTACTAGTCCAACTCCAAAAAGAGTCAAACCAGTTGAAGCCCAAGAAAAGAGCCCATAAGTCCGAACTCTCAGAAACTCTAGCAAATTCCACAACCCCTTGGAAGCCGTCGCCCTCAGAGGAGCCGCCGCTACCACAATTGGCACCACCACACCCCACCACATATCCCATGAAGACGAAGGAATTCAAGAACTCAGTCTTCATAGGTAGGCCATCACCATTCCCATCAAAGATCTGAAACCCATAACGATCTGATAACAATCTGGTATAGCACCCCTATGAATCATGGCTTCGCTACCCTTCACTAAAAACAAATTCAGTTTCAAATCCAAAACTAGATCTGAATTTCCTCCAAGAGTACCGTCGACGACAAGATCTGAGTCCCAACGCAAGAAATCCAAGCCAATGACACAAGCAAAGGCCAAAACAATCAATAACAGAAGGCCAAAGCGGACAAGATTTGAGTACCAGCAAGCCAAGTCGTCGACACCGGGGTTTGGCCAAGAGAAATGAGTGACCTTCTTCTTGTTGGTAGATGATTCGCAACCACCACAAGGAAATCCTTGTTTGTGCTGCCGATGAAACTCTCCAAGAGAAGAGAGAGCCATATGTGAATTTTTATAGATTTTGGAAGAATTTTGTTCTTCTTCAAACCGTAGCGGCAGCGTCGGTAGAGAGAAAAGATTTTTGTACATAATTTTGTTATATTGGTTTATGATACAGGAAGTTTTTACAAGAAATCAATATTGATATATACTAATCATACCAGATAAGATATAGTCAAATAATAATGTATTTTATATTTTTTTGTGGTTAGAGACATGTTAGATAGTTTGGATAGTGTATTTAGTAATATATTAGAATGAGAAATTAAAATAGTAGTGTATTGAGTAAATGATGTGTATTAAGAATTTTCGGGAGTGTATATAAAATTTCTTAAAATGAATAAACGCTTGAACTAAAAAGATGATATCCTCACAGCTCAGACAATATTACAAATTGGCCTGAACTAAAAGGTTTACTAATTTAACAAAAGATGAGTCATCAGTGTGATTGAGACAAAGGTTGATCTTGTAACGAGTTCATATCACTTAATTTGAAATACTCAGAATGAAGTGAAGTAGATGCCCCGAGAATATCGCACATGAAATTGCTCGACTTGCATTACATACTGATGGTGTGTACTGTGTATGTTTGGTTAGAGCCTTAGCGGTAGGCTCATTGTGACCTGATCATGAGTGTATTGAAAGTGACCTACTTCTACTATTCTACTAACGAAATTTATCCAGTAGTTGCTTTGATGGAAAAAACAAAAAACAAACTGAGAATATTATTGGGACATGTATTACCAAAATTAAATCTAAAAAATAAAAGAAATTATCACGTTTGGGAGAATGCAAATGAAAGCTCCACACAAAAATAATACTCTGTTGCTCAAAATTCACTATGATGAATAACAATTATGTACACTCTCTATAGCAACCTGCTTTCCTCCGTGATTAATTGACATACGAAAAAGCTTCACCCTAATGGCCTCAAAAACTGCATTTTGCCTCTCTTCATTTGTCAACCACGAATACAAGCAGCGATCAATCAACTCCTTGCTGCAGTTTAAGGAGGAACCTCCCTTTCCGAACCTTGTAATACTAGCTAGATTCGAAACTGAAGGTTCGTCAGCATAGTTCTCTAATCTGTGACCAATGGCACCACACCAAATCGGTAGCTACTTTAAGAAAGTCACGCAAAACCAAAACTAAAGGTTCACACTACCCAGCTCGGACTCACCATGCCCACCTCTACCATGATAATCTGACCCTCCTAGCTTCAGAAGACCATAATTATCAGCTAGATCACTGTATGCTACCAACAAAATAAGCAGATAGGATAAGAACAGGATGAAGAAATCTTCATGATTGTAAGCATTCAAATGCCAGAAGCCAGTAAAGAAGGCATTAGAGGATTTAAAACCAAGAGGCTCTACTTATCCATTCATGCCAGTTGAAAGTAATTTCAGCCAGAATATCACTAAGCATGTCTCACGGAGTATCTGCTGTTAATATTAACTGAAAACACTAAACTAAAGTTCAAAATCACAACTGATCCTATGTCTTAAATGCTGCTGCATGGTTAAGTATTTGCACATACAGTAAAATACCAATTTTCTATTATTCTAAAGCAGATTGAAGAAGGTTAATGATATCCAATAGTCTTGGGCAACGACCACCTGGTCCACACAGTCCAATAGTGTTGGTTTATTAAAACTTAAAAGGCTGCTTTACCATAAAACATACTTTATAATTAGGGATAACATGTTTTCTTTTAGAAAAGTTACACATTATTTATTACAGCCTACAATATGCTTATATCTATAACCCAACTTCATTCTCACTCTAATCTTGCACTAACATATATACCTGACAAGAAATGGAAAGAAAAAATAAAAATCATTATCAGATTCAATATAGCTAAAAGCAGGGAGGTAGGTTAGACGGTTAGACCAGAAATTCGTAAGAGTGTCTTATGACTAGTGTCCCCACCCTTTCCAAATAATTTCAGAACACTACCTTTATTCAGTAGTCTAACATAAAAAGTTGATCCTTAGATAACATACTAGTCAATTTTCCATCACATCTGTAAACTTCCATCCCATGCAGACCAGCTTCTTTCAAACTTCTGATGATGGCAACTGTATTTTTAAATGGCCATGGATGAGCTAGCACAGCCACACCTCCCATATCACGTATCATTTTTATTGCATCCTCGGTTGGAGGTTCACTTCCCCTGAACCCAATGAAGTGTGAATCTTTCGTTACAATGCATATACACCAATGGTAACAGCAAATACATACATACATACATACATACATATATGCATACATACATGTGTGTGTGTGTGTGTGTAACAATAGGCTTAGAATCATACGTAGAGTATGCAGGTCCCCCCTCTAAAAGATAGCGGGCAAAAGCTTGTTTCAGATTTTTCACATAACCGGCTTCAACCATGGCTCGGGCCACATGCAATCTCCCAGGAGCGACTCCTTGCCTGCAACTCTTGCAATATGCGACGTATGAGGAAACTTAAGCTTGTTCAATTTGGAGACCATATTCTTGGCACGAAGATAACGACCATCCCCTATATTAGACAAGAACTTTTCAACCTCTTCAAAACTTGTTGGCCCACAGCTGCTATAGTATGCAAGGATGTGCACCGGTTCCTCCAGTTCAGACTCTCCTCTGAAAGCAGTCCCAAAATCCATTGTTATTAAGAAACTAAACATATAGAATTAATCTGCTAAAACTGATTTATTTGGTATTCTCTTGCGATGTTTTTGGAAGAAAATTCTTTTGAGAATACAGTTTTGGTATTCGTAAATCATAAACTGATTACATAAACAAGAGCAACAAAACAAATTTTCCTGCAGAGGTAAAACATGAGTAACAAATGTAACGGTTGCAGAATCTGATATCATGCACAACACATACTCAAACATTTACCTTGGTTGGAAAATATTGCTGATTTCAACACCAGGAATTATCTTCAAGTCAAACCTCCGTGCTGCTTCTAGGGCCTCAGGGATGCCAGACATTGTGTCATGATCTGTGAGAGCAAGAACTTTCACCTGTTATGAGCAAATATATTAAACCTCACTACATCTCATACTCAGTGTGTTCACAAGTAATATAGGAATACCAGTTTTGCTAGCTAAAGAACTTCTGATACTCAATTATTCAAAATATATAGGAATACCAATACTGCTACGCAAAGAAGCAAAGAACTTAAAGTGTCAGGAACATGTATAGGTTTGAAGCATTGTAAACATCACTCACACCACAAGATTAATGCAGACAAGAAAGCTCTCATATGTCTTTTTGATACTAAAGGCAATCCCAATGAAGGTATAACAGTTTGCTTCACTTTGAGATGACAAAAATTTAGGTACGATATAAAGTTCTAGACATAAGAAATCAAAGACCTCATTGTTCCCCCTGTTTGACACAAGGGCACTCACTAAAATCTGATGATGCACATTTACGGATTGCATGACTGTACTATCTAATTCTGAAATATAACAATACAGGACCAACCACTCCAAAATTAGGGCTCAGATAGTAAGCTGACTAGATTCTATCTGGGTTTCCTGAAATTAAAGCTAACCATATATTCTCTTTGGCTAATGCCTTCTGCCATATAGTACGCAAGGGAGTTGATGAAAAAAGTTCTTAGCAATCTGGAGCAGTCTCAATTTTCAGAACCCCACAAAAAATAAATAAATTAATTAATTAAATTAAATTAAAATTTTGATTTACTTTGAGAGTTCATACTTTGCATTGTCTTCCATTTACATGCTCTGCTGGAATCTATGAACAGTCAAGTTCTCTCTAGCATGGGATTGGTAATTGGTCCCATCATTACATATACCGTACCTCCAACGATGACGGTATTGATGAAACACCATAATAACTGAAATTCGCTCTAGAAAATTAAAACTAAGAATAAAAGTACAACATATGAGAAGAACTTATAATATGAAGTGAAATTATATATATATTTTATACTAGGTGAATTTAAATATCTTATATGTCTGTACTAAAGAACTTATAATATGAGGTGAACTTACTCATAAACAATTACCATGAAGTTAGTTTGGGTTCATCTGTCTGTACTAAAAAATTATCCCACATAAATGAAAAATAAACAATGTATATCATTTATATTTGATGCTTATTAGTACATAAGCCAAATATATAGACAGAATCCAATACCACTTTAATCTTCTCAATCAAGCTGGTGTAGAATATTAAGCCAACAGCAGTAACATAAAAATGGATAATAATAACGATTCCAGTTTTAGGTGTCCTGCTGAAAGACCAATATAAACAAAACTGTTGGACAAACAGAATAAATGCAAGCAGAGCTCACCCCATTTCCATGAGCCCTTTCAACCAACTTGGAAGGCGAAAGAAACCCATCACTGCATTTTGAATGTGAATGCACCTTCTCTCCACGTCTTCCAATAGTTTTCTGAACCCCAAAATCATCCACAACACAAGAAGCTGCAGTGGCAGCCGGTGAAGAAGCTTGATCCAAATAAACCCATTCACTCACAGACTTGAAAGCCATAGTCTGCTCGGTGGTCATTTTCTTCTTAGTTCCACCGCTTTTTCTTCTTTGTTTTCTTCTGGCTTTGTTTGTTGGAAATAGTTGGGGTGTGAATGACATAACTGTCACCCATCCCTGATTAAAAGAGGCAAGACTTTGGTGTTGTTGCTTGTTTGCTTATTTAGACCATCAGTTTGTTTTTTAAATATCTACACTTTTCGATTGCGCCTGGAAAAGACACAAAAATGAGAGAGCAAGTTATTTGAAAAGTTCAAAACTTGGGGTTTCTACATCATTTTTACAACTTCAACTTCGTACAGACAATTCAAAATTGTCTAAACAATTATAGTCTGTCTTCAAAAACATTCATCGTAAACCAATTACTCAACTTGGGTCTTCATCATAATAATTCATAATCAATTCACCTAAAAACAGAAATTGTACTGAATCCCACAAAATCTAAGCTAAAAAAATTTTCAATTAAACTCTGAGAATTACTTTTCCATTAAAAAAAAAAATCCTAAAGAACCGAGCTTGACAATGAAATGAGCCAAAAAAAAGAGATCAAAAACACATTGCAAACAAAGGACAAGACACAAGTGAAGAAGCAAACATAAATTTCAAGTTGAGGTAAGTGATAAACATAATAAAATAAAACCCAATTGAACGAAGTACTACTGCATGTTTCCTGTAGCCATTGGAAAACAAAAGTAGGAGAATTTCACATACCTTACACCCAGAACAGGACACAAGCACTTCTGTTCTGTCTCTGTTGTTTGTTTCGTTGGCGCGGCTCCTTTCTTCTTCTGGGTTTTGCTTTAGTACCCCACAAACTGCAACTTCCTTCGTTCTCTGCTGCGACTATAATTTGCTTGGTTTCATTCTCAGCCGTCTATCAAAGGGCTAAGGAGGTGCCACGTCATCAGAATTTTATTTTTTGAAAAGGTGGAAATGGATTTGATTGATGATATATAGACTACTTTCATGAAAGGAAACCTAGTTTGTAGCTAGGTTAGGGGGAGTCTAGCCCCGGCAATCGTGCGGGTCCTTAACGGGCCATGCCCTTAACGGGTCGGCACGTTAAGAACCCATTTACATTAACAAGTTTCGCAGGCTCGGCCCGATGAGTTTACGGGCTATCTGTTGGAACCCGTGAAACCCGTGAAATAATTTTTTTTTTTTTTTTTCTAAACCCGTTAAAACCGTAAAGTAAATTTTTTTCATTTTTCAAAACTCGTTAGACCCGCGAATGATATTATTTATATTAATTATTTTATATTTATATATTTGTTTAATTTTCCTTCATTCCTAGTTCATGATCAAGATATGGATGTTCAATTTACGGGTACATTTTATGTAAAAAATCTCAATTATTAATATGATTACCTGAAGATCTTACTAAAAAATCAACATCAACAATGATCATATTACCTGAATCTGCATCATCTATATAAAGAATCTATAAGGTTCTTGCTAATACCAATTACAAGCTCTATATAATCATAATCGAACAATTACAATTTAGCATATTACAAAACATAAGTAGCTAGAGGTAAATACCTTATCAGCTAATGCTACACCATTATGAGGAGGCATATGACAAAAGTTAATAATCATTTTCTCCAATTTCCATTATGAATTAACAAAATGTGCTGTAACAGTCAAATACCCATCAGTGGCTAAAGAGGTCCACAAATCTGCAGTTATTCTCCCTTTAGCTGAACTCAACAAATTCTGAAACTTCACTTTTTCACCCTCATACATCTTTAAGACATAAGCCTTAACAGTGTTTCTACATGGGAGTTTAAGTGTAGGAGAGATGTATGAAAACACATCTCTAATACCCTCATACTCGACAAAACTAAAGAGTAAATCATGTCTAACAATTGCTTCAATCACCAACTCAGAGATTTTTCATGACTAAATTTATCAGAACGTGTGGAGGACTGTGGCGAGACAACATTACTAGAACTACAACTATTATGGTGACGCAACATGCTACCTGATGCAGAATCACATTTGAGTATGGCTCCGCACTTTTTGCATTGGGCACGCTTCACCAAATCATCACCCACAGGAATCTCCTCAAACGATGTCCAAACCACTAATTTCCTTGCCCTCTTCTTCTGAACTACCACACCTCTCACCCGATTACTACCTCCTTCTCGTCCTTCCTCTATAGAGAAACTCTGAGATTCATCATTCACACTCATCTACAAAACAAAAGAACATAAAGACATATCATAAACAGTTAACAAAAGAAGGATTTATCTGAGATGCATGTAACAATAGACGAAATCATTGTTACTTTCTGTAACAATGGATGAAATCATAGCATGGCGAAACCTCCATACAAGACAGAGCTAGTTATAAGCAGACATTATGAAATGGGTAGCATATTTCTGCAACACATAGAAAGTAACGTTATTTATCTTGAAACCAGAACAATACAAACAGTGCAATATTTTTCATTCTTTGTTATTCGATATTTCAAAATCATTCATGAATCCTGATTAGCATATCAATTAACAGCAGGAATTGAGAGTGAATGATGTACAAGTACAACAAAAACCAAGACCGCCCAAACCTCAGATAGTAGTAAGAAGAACTGAAGAGCCAAAACTATTACAGAAATCTTAGAAGTGCCTAAGAAACAGAGAAATCCTTCAAAGTTGATTCAACCAAACTGGAACTGAGCACATAGCTCAGGTTACTATAAATGAGATAACAAACAGACAGTAATGAAGTAGTGCAAACTTAATCAGATGATCATACTCAAGGTCAATTAAAAGAATAAAGCAACAGGATTTGGGACATCAACTATATTGAAAATTGTAACCACCCTCTATCCAAAAGGAAAAATTGAAACTACCCAATATTTGCAATGCAACATATTGATTTAGAACACCCATTTGAAGAAATGAAAACTATAAAAATACAAGCAAACTAGAATTAGACAAAGCAGAATCATGACAGCAGGATGAATAGACTATAAACAAAATTGACAAAACAAAGGTTACATGCAAACCTTTGTTGAACTACAACTAGCTAGGATCTGGGATACACATAGCTAGTGTACGAACCCAGAAAAACACCAGGAGATCGAACAACAAGTAATCATGCCTAGAAGTCCAGAACCCAAATTTACCTTCGAGAGGAGTCGATTGGTGCTGTTGTGACGTCGTGGAGTGGCCGGAAACGACCTGATGGTGAAGCCTCGATCGAGAACCCCTTCTCTTTTTCTCTTCCTTCTTCTTCTTCTTCTTTCTTCCTCCTCTCTCCCCGACCCCTTCCTTATCTCTTTCTTCTTTCTTCTTCTGCTTTCTTCTGTTCTCCTCTTTTAGAGTTTTAGGTTTTACAAAGTGTTTTTTTTTTTTTTAACGGGTTCCAATGTGCAAGCACGACCCGGCCCGTTAGTACCCGTACTTTTCGCGTGTCGGGTTTTGCTAGGCACGTTTAGCAGACGTGCGGGTTCATACGGGTTTTTCTCGTGCGAGTTTCGGGCTCGCGGGTTTAATTGCCAGGCCTAGGGGAGTCTATCTCGTCATCCTCACATTAGAACTTGATCAACTTTACATTTCAAAATCTGGTAATAATTTTCAGTGTAATCTAAGAATTAAAATCCTATCCGATGTGACATGTAAGAGCATCTCCAATGGAGTATGCATTTTAGTTTTGTCAAATTCGAATTTGACTTGTGATGTGGAATTGTCAAATTTAACAAAATTCTATTCCAACCGAAATGTTATTTTCAAATATTATCATACTAATTTTTCATATGAATCAGGGAGAAAGATGATCAGGAAAGAGGGAGGATAGAGAAATTAGGAAAGAGAGAGAGGAGAGAGAAATGATAAAAAAAAAATAACATTAGCCTTGGTTCATGTCAAATTTGACATGAAGGGACTTTATGTCAAATCCACATCAACTTTGGCTAATCGGTTGGAGAAGATTTCTTAGTCTTTTGTTACCGTTTTTGCTCAGATGGCAAAAATGCATACTCCATTGGAAATGCTCTAAGAGCGTCTTCAATGAAGTGTCAAATGACATTCGGACATTGGTGATATTTGACTCTGTAGGTATTGGGAGGTGTTCTCCCCAACCATGTCAAATATTTTCTCCTACTTTCTTCTTCTCTCTCTCCTCTTACCCACAGCAAAACCACTCGTAATCTTCATGAATCATTGTCACATTCTCATCGCTCTTATTTCTTCTTACCAAGAAACAATTATGGCAAACATTCATGAATTTCTATAAGTCTCTGTTGTGGGACGATTGCTTATTTGTTATGGACGTAAGTCTCTGTTGAGCTCTGCATCCATCTCTAAGCTTTATTTGACCATCGCTCACGTCTTCCAATTCCTATCACCAACAACCCACAATTGACGAGAGCAGCAGAATTGATATAGCTGAGAACAGAAGAATGAAAAGAAGCTTTTGTGATGGGCTGTTGGATAGTTATTTTCCGTGTTGAATGGAAAAGAAGAGGAAGAATATGGAGGAAGAAACAGGAGTATGGTCTGAAGAGGGAGACTAAGATGAAAAAAGAATTACGGGCTGCTTGAATTTTTTCTTGTGGAAGGGAAAAACAAAAAAAAAATAAAACAGAAGGAGAGGTGGAGAAGGAGAACTGGAAAAATTCCTAAGCTTTTCTTCATGGTTTCATAAAATGAAAAAACACATGTTTTTGTTATTTTTGACTCTTTCAAAAAGACTAATTCATTGGAGAGGAAGTGTAACAAAATTGACCATGCTATGTCATATATCAAATTCTGAATTTAATAAAACCAAAAGACAACTCCATTGAAGGAGCTTTAAAAGTGGGTACTTTTATTGCATGCTACTACAGTCACATGTGGAAAAACATATTTTCATGTACAATAAACAAAGTTTAATGTGCATCAACAGCCTGAGGAATACAGAAGGAAGACACATTTGCGAGATTTCCACGGAAAATCATCTACCATCCAACTCTCTAAAGTCTAAACTCATGCGGAAGTAGATTGAGCAATGCTCCTCTGTGTGTAGATAGATATACCCGGGGTCTACTTGTATTTTGAGTCAGAACTCTGGATTGGAGAACAGTCAAATCGGAGAGAACAAAAACTACATTATCTCAACCACTGCCCGACCAACAATGCTTCCCTGGTTGAGATCCTGGAATGCAGTGCCAGACTCCTCAAATTTGTATATTCTCGAAACAGCACTAGAGAGATCAAATATGCCACTTTCTGCTAGTCTAACTATCTTCGGAAGATCCTGCCTTGCCCTTCCTCCATACGATCCAATGATTTGTATCTGCTCCACATTATCAGGAGTAAGGTGTTAGTAATTCTAGACAACTTGAGCTTGGTTCAAGTCCACATAGCAATTTGAGTCCAATCTTGCAATGGTTTTGATGCAAGGTAATAAATCCTTAGAATCGAACAGAAATGATATCCATCTAGCAAGGAATTGATATAGCTCTTGGATCACTTTTACTGTATATTAACATATCTGCCATTGCCAATGACATCCACATGTTTGTCGACATTAAAGATGCCCCCAAGGACCAAACTAATGTCTTAAATCTTTTATTGAGCATAAATGACAGTAATTGATCAGAGGTCAGGACAAACCACTAAAAGAAAAAGAAAAAAAAAAGGAGTGGGCCAAAGCAAAGAAAGAGCAGAGAGCAAACAGAATTGCACAATGGCCTACATAATGCTGGAACCATAGCAGAAGAGAAGGAAACATTAGGCCATATATAAATATCCCTATTCATAGATTGTACTTTATACTACAGGTAAGAAACATCAATGGACCTTAAGGCAAACCAGAAATGGATTTTAAAAGACCAAGCATGCAACTGGACTGCTAGAAGTTGCTGATAAGTTCTTGTGATTATTACCCCCATCTTTATAAATTTGTTGGAACTCCCATACTAAAATCATGAGTATACCCAAGTACTAGTGCTTACTGATTATCATAAATATTAGACCATGCTGCAACTGATAATCAATTTTCACTAAGATACATGATTAAACATACTCGCCTTTCTACGAACAAGACGGTTGATATCTACTTCCCCAATTGCACCAGCTGCTGTAAGCCCGATGAAGACAGCTTTTCCTCCATCTCTGACACTCTTGGTGCATTGCAAAAAGGTCTGTTGTTTTCCTAGGGCTTCCACAGCAACGTCCACACCTTTCCCACCAGTTATTTCCTGTCCACAACAGTGAAATATAATAAGAACAGTAAATGAACAACATAAGAAAACAATGGTTGTGTTTGTATGCATGTCCACCAATTTTCTATAATAGATGTTAGAGCAAAGAAATGATTCTACTCCAATCATAAATATTAACTTCATCCTTTAATGTCAGAATCACTATAAGCAGCAATGTTGTTTAGAAGAAGAAAGATCTTTAGAAGAAGAAAGATCTTTCTTGACAAACGCAAATGCTTCCTGCATCTTTACTTGTTCTTCAGGAAGCACGGGCCTCCAGGAAGGACTTGAGGTGGTTCTATATCCCCAAAAGCACGTTTTAACTAATGCCAATTGCTATGTAAATCACTTTGCAGTTCTAATGCTACATAATTACCCTCGTGTTGAGAAGTAGAGAAATTAACTAGGATATGCTCTTATTGTTTACTAGTCAATGGTTCAGCGGATCACAGTTAATAGAATCAAATCTTAATATACAAAAGATATTAGGATATCCTCTTATCGTACGACAGGTAAATGACTGAAGATTTCCGTCAATCATCGCAGTTCATTAGAAGCAGATTTTTAATAACAAAAAAAAAGGCATAATATAAAGAAGCGGACAAGATGTCCAAAGAAAACAGAAAGGGAGATAGTTAGAGCATTAGATTAGACAGCTGAACTGATTTTAGAACAGCAACCAGATCACAGATCATAGAATCGCTTTTCAATGTAATATGCATAAGATAGTAGGAGCCAGGCACGGACCCAGGGAGGGGCTGGGGTGTGCTGCAGCCCCTCTCAATTTTTAGAGAAAAAATTAGCAGGTATATGTATATACATATCATGAGTAGTTCAGTAGCACCTTTGAAAAAAAAAATTAAGTCAACCTTATCTTTCAATTAAACAAAAACGACAAAAAGAAGCATTAAGTCAACCTTACCTTTCAATTAAACAAAAAGGACAAAAAGAAACATTGATTTATTATCAATTAATAATAAACGACAAGTAGCAATTAGTGAAGTGTGGTCGTGTGCCGTATTCAGTATTCTCTACTTCACTTCTCTTCTCTCAGGTCCTCAAGATCACCTACTCTCATTCTCCTAACCTTATTCAATGTAATTTTTCTTCTAATAGGAGGACTCGGCTTAGATTCGAGGGAGAATAATTCTCAAAATGATATGAAATTTCGGTGATAAATTTTTAAGATTAATTTTCTTGTCGAGTCTAAGGAAGATTTAGCCCCCCTCAATTTTCAATCCCGATTCCGTGCCTAGTAGGAGCCACAGGTAATAGTAAATCCCGAAAATTTACAGCAGGAAACTATCCACTATGCATAAGATTGCTTCAGTAATTTCACAGATTTGACTCCCTATTCCAAGTCAACTCAACACTTGCAGCCTTTTGCATAACTTTCTTATGAAGAATTGTTTTCTTCTCTTTTTTTTTTGTAACAGAACTTCTACAGTATCAGAATAGATGAAAAACTAGCCGAAACGAAATGAGAAGAAGATAATTTTATGCTCAATGTAAGTTGGGAGGATTAAGTAAAAAGAGAGATAGTGGACTCCATGAGATAGTATTTAATTCGTCTAACAGTGTACTTGAAAAAATAAATCAAAGCTTTTCACAAACTAAGTTAATTGTCTACATTGAAATTAGCACAAAATCACCTTGAGGAAGCACTAGGTCATATCTGACTGAAAGTAAAGGAATATGCTAAAGTTACATACCAATATCTTATCAACAGCATCTTCTTGAGCCGCATTTATAACATGAGTAGCACCAAATATCTTGGCTTTCTGCAGTTTGTCATCTTGAATGTCGACGGCAATAATATCAGAGGCACCAAATGCTCTGGCTATCTGCAGACAGCTGTAGGAAGTGACATTGTATTTAATGAGCAGAAGTAACAGCACCATCAAAATCCGAACTATGCCTGCATGTTGAGTACAAAATTCTACAAATTTACCTGGATCCAACGCCCCCAGTTCCAATAATAGCAACAGAATCCCCAGGACGAACCTCAGCTGCATGTGCCATAGCACCATAAGCAGTAAATACTGCACATCCTAAAATGGCAGACTCTGTATACGGCAGTGACTTTGGTAAAATAGTTAATGCATTTGCTGGTACAACACAGTACTCAGCAAGGCCTCCCATACTATACATGTATACGGGTTTCCCTGCAACACATAACAGCTTTTAGTAATCATCCTTGGACCACACCAATGAAGAACAGTGAAATTTCAATCAAGGAGGATAAAACTTGAGACAGATGTTAATCGTAGTTGGAACTTGGATTATTCACAAACTTTACTGATGGGAACTTTTTAATGCCCCCATTGTTCTCAGTAAACGATCCAAACTATAAGGCTTAAAGATTGACATTTACAGGTTCCACTCAAGATAAAATACTACTATGAATCATGTCCTATTCAGTTTGTGCTAAATACTGATTCAGTTTACCATGACACTCAGAGATTGACCATTAGTGACTCATTTACTATGATTAAAAATAATTTTATATGAGAAACATGAATTTAATTAAAAATGAACCGTACACAGGTCAGGATGTAGCATGCAGCTGCCACAGAACAAGCCAGAACAAACACCAGAAATAACAAGTAAACAACAATACGTCAACTGGTAGGAGTAGTTTAACATATTCAAAAAGCAGACTTAAGATTGCTATTAATAAGAAATCAAGAAAGATACAATTACTTTATGATATGAAAAAAATATTGGAAGGTTAACCGTTCAATCAAAAATAAGGCAAAAATTGCCCAAACCAACTCTCTCTCCCTCTCCCCCTCTCCGAGACCAAGTTGTAGATCCGACGGCAATGAACGATCCGGGACCGGCTCTAGTCTTCGTCGTTGTGCGGCGACTGCGACGAGGACGAGCTCAAGCTCTCGATTCAGCGCCGACGTTCTCTCTTGTTGATTCAAACTCCAAGGTCAGATCTTGACCCTCCCTCCCTCCGAGACCAACTTGTAGATCCGACGGCGATGAACGATCCGGGACCGGCTCTAGTCTTCGTCGTTGTGCGGCGACTGCGACGAGGACGAGGACGAGTTCAAGCTCTTGATTCAGCGCCGACGTTCTCTCTTGTTGATTCAAACTCCAAGGTCAGATCTTGACCCTCTCTCTTCTTCTCCATCTCTCTCTTTGCTTAGATCTTCATTTTTGTTTTCCATTTTTTATTTCTAGATCGCAAATCGGTGACGGCCTCTGGCGAGACGAGAAAGGAACGACGGGAATCTTGGCTTGAGATTAATTTCTTGAAACTTGTTGGTCAATTGTGTCTAGATTGTGCATTATGTGCTATAGAGTTTGATTTATCGGTTTCAGCGGGCAACTCATACATTTTTCTAGTTGTTTAGCAAACAATATTCTTGATCCATTGGTTTTGTGATTGAATGAATTCAGTTATTGTTTTTGTTGATTTGATGTACGAATTAGTTGGGTTATGGTATTATAGATTTGTACTAGTAACTATAATTTCCATTAGAGCACAATTCTCTCAGCCTCCTTTTCTATTTTTTCTCGCACGGAAAATCTATTCACTCTTCTTCACATTTATCCACAAATGAATTATTAGGAGGTAATTCTTTACTAGGGGGTAATAAATGAATTATTAAGAGGTAAAAACTGAATTATTAGGGTGTAGTAATTTGTCATTGGGGTTACTAGTATGTTTACTGGGAGTTAAAAATTTGTCACTAGGTTTTAAAAAACATGTTTCCTAGAGGTCAGTAATTCATTGTTCAAAGTTACCGAAGGTCAGTAATTTGTTAAAGAGGAATAAATAACATGTTTACTAGCGGTCAGTAAATCATACATACAGTTATTGCCTCCTAATAAAACATCCGACGAGGGGTCAGTTTGGTCTAGCAATGTCTTGTGAGATAGTTGTGCCATCCAAAAAAAAAATCCGGCGAGATTCCAGCGACTGAATTCCTGCATCGGAGTCCAGCGACCGGTGACCGGAGTCCGGCCACCGGTGATCATATGATTAAGGAAGGAGTAAGGGAAAAATAGTCTTAAAATAAATGTTTGTTAACACTTTAGCTAAGATTTGATCATATGGGCATAAGGTTGGGTTACCTTATGTTGGAATGGGCAATATCTAAGAGTGGTCATTGGTTTGGGCAAAGAGGTCCCCAAATTTGTATAAAATGGTCATTTTCCCAAAAATAAACACTTTCTGAACAGGACTATAAATACAGTACAGACATCAGGCATGGGGCTATAGAAAAATCAAAACGAAATAAAATAACTAATAGAGAGAGAGAGAGAGAGAGCACGCTTACCACTACTGCGGAGGAAAAACCGAGTTTCACCATCATAGAGGGTTCCTTTGGCACGGTTGTAGGCAAAGAAATCCTCGCATAAGTCGTCGTGACCCTTTTCTCAATTCAGTACCAAAAAATATCAATGAAGTGATATATAGTTTCTCCAAAAAGAAAATAGTAATTCCAACATTCCTAAGCATTCATTAATTAAAAACCAATCAACACTGATTAAAGACGAAGAATCAAAGTTGAATCTCTAAGTAATGTTACCTTTGAACAGTAGGAACAGCTACCACAAGGCATGATAAAAGCTCCAACGACATGAGATCCAATCGGTAATCTGAAACAAATTTTCAATGTCAGAACTGAACAGAATATTTGAAACACTAGAAGATGCATGTCTACAAAAAATATTAAGGTTAAAGAGAAAAAATGCACATTGTTACAAGAAACCTCAAGTCATCTGCACATACAAGTCTATAGCCATTCACCACAATAAGCATCGGAGAGGCTTTAATAACTTTTCAATGGAGCACTAGTCCGTACCAGCTCCTTCCGTTAGAACATGCCAAACTATTTTTTGCCTAAGCTTTCATGTCCAAATTATATCAATTATGGATATATCTTTTGTTCTTGGTACATGATATCAAGATTTTTTCCAATTACTTTTTTGGAGCGGCACTAGCATATAAAAGCTCTCTCCCTAAGGCCTAATTATACGTGGTCATCTCTTCACCTCAAACTTTCAAATGTACACATACTTGGGACAGGACATACGCTTCAACTCCCAAAAGACCTCAATTCCCTTGTAACATCCTCAATTCCTGATTAATCTTGCTCTTGCTGGATTGCATACATGCTTAAAAGGCCCAACTTCATATCTAGACCGAATGCTCTATACCTCGTCTCCCAAGCATGTGAAATAGTTATCCTATCAGTCTAGTGTCTACAATTATCCTATCAGTCATTTCACACTTGTCTTATACAAATAACTCTAAATTTCAAATTTATAATATCAATGAACTCTTATACATTGCTGCTATCTAAATAAGGTGTACCTTTCAGTGGTTTTGTGATCGGTAGCTGGTCCATGTTCCACAACCTCCCCAGCTATCTCATGGCCCACCACACAGGGACTAGCAAACGGAAGCTCACCTTTCAGAACATGGAGATCAGAATGGCAGACTCCACAGGCTACAAATTGAAATCGAAACAAACAATGTTAGAGACCAAATGAATCAATCAAAAATGAGAATAAAGGCAAATGAATGGAAGATACCTTTGGTTTTGATGAGAATTTCACCGGACTTGGGGCGAGGGATGTGGAACTCTTCAATGGTGAGAGGTTTGTTGGGTTCCCAGAAGACAGCTGCCCTCATGTAAGAAGGCAACCCAACACCTGATGAGGTGGTGCTGCTGTTGCTCCTCTTCTGAAACCCATGGAGGTTCTGATGATCAACCAAGTCTAAAGAAGATGATGGTGATTTAGTTAAACTAGTAGTGGTGGTGGCCGTCAACCAAGCATAAGAAGAAGAAGACAACCAGGTTGGGTTTGAGGAAAGTCTTCTGGCGATGGCACAGCGGATCATCATCATCATCGTCCAAAACAACGACAACTAGTGAGAGAGAAAGTGAGAGTAAGAGTTTGGGTCAAAGCAAAAGCTCTCGCAAACATATATATAGTCACACGATGACGTGGAGATTTGTTATAAAAATAAAGGCAAAATTACTGTTTTGGTCACTGATGTTTGGCAAAAACGACAGTTTGGTCACTATCGAATGTTAAATATCAAAATGATCACTCAAGTTATGCAAAAGTATATCAAAATGGTCACTCCGTGAACTGAGACGTTAAAATATGTCACGTGCCGTCGATGTTCACTACATGTGCCAAAATATTAAGGGTATATATGTCATTTTAAGTCTTGATCGATTTAAAAACCCTAAAACAATAAAGCTTGAATCATAGCATTTAGTCGACCTCCTCGATCTTGGGCCCGGCACCACCGCTTCCAGCTGGAACATCATCATCAACTGGGCCAGCACCATCAGGACCAGCACCCTGGTACATCTTGGCGATGATTGGGTTGCAGATGCTCTCCAACTCCTTCATCTCATCTTCAAACTCATCAGCCTCTGCGAGTTGGTTGCTGTCCAGCCACTGGATGGCAGCCTCAATGGCATCCTCGATCTTCTTCTTGTCAGCACCTGGGAGCTTCTCACCAAGTCCTTGATGGTGAGAAGTCCATCATGCCTCAAGCATACAACTTGCAGCTGACGTGATGAGCCTTCCCCAACCTGAAGCTGAGGTGATGACTTATTGGATGGTGGTGATGGCAGCTTAGGTGATGACTTGCTAGATTGCGGTGATGGAAGCTTAGGTGAAGACTTGCTGGATTGGGGTGACGGAAAAGGTGATGACATCATGGACATAGGTGCTGATGAGCTTGATGGAGACTTAGATGCAGCAGAAGCTATTTCATTTATGATTGACAACTGCAGTTCATACTCTTTAGCGAATTGTGCTCGTTTCAGAATGTTTTCAGGAAGTGTCACTGGCTGTCCAGTGGCTTTATCTGCTTTTGGTGAAGTTGATAACAGCTCAATCCTTGTTTTACCTCCTGCTTTCATTAGCATTGCTTCAAGGCGCTGATTGTCTACACTATCCTTCTTCTGTCTACACTTTCTTTTTGCTGATTAGGTACTCTGCAAAATTAATCTGGAGAAGATAAATTAATCTATGTTATCAGCCAGGCATTATTAACAAACTTTTTTCGCTATGGTTGTAAGAACATAGCAAGAACTTGGATACAATGACGTCATATATTTGCAGTTCCCTTTTTTGGCAGGATAATATGCTTATCATGACTAGAAGATGCAGGTAATAACATATAGCGAGGTTCCTTAACCGACAGATGGTACATTTAGGCAAGTTGCATACTGTCATGTTCTAAATTGTGGTCAACAATCAAAATGTATTAATTAATTACCATTATTAATTTTCTTAATAATCATGAAAGTCTCACCTTATGTCGTGCTTCAGAAACTGCAAGATGTAGGATGGTGTTACTATACCGGTCTCTACAGTCAAAGAAATCCATATCATCACAGACATAGGTCAAGTATACTAGAGCATCGTATCGTCCATATCTCACAGCCAGGTGGAATACCGTCTCTCCGGCTTTTGTTACGATCTGAAAAGCTGGTTTAGCCATTGAGACAAACACTTGAAGGACTGAGACTTTGTAGTTTATTGTTGCCAAGTGCAAGGGTGTGTGGCCACTGAGATTGTGTTGCTGAGCAAGCTTTGGATCAAGCTTGAGGAGTGTCCAGGTTATCTCTCGGTTTTCTTTGCTAGTTGCATAGTGCAATGGATAGTTTCCTTTCTCATCAACCACACAGGCAAGATCAGGACACACTCTTAGCAACTCTTTAACAACTTCTGCACAACCAACAAAGATACCATTTATACATATGTAAGCACAAATCAAGCTAAAAGTCTATCGGCACAAAGAACATGTTCAAAACTAGACTTGAAATGCAATTTTCATATGAATTCATACTTAAATGAGATAGCTCTGATACTTACCAATGTGTCCACCAGACACAGCCAAGTGTATACATGTTTGATCAAACCCTTCTTTCCCTAAACCCAGCTTCCCTGCTTCTTTCAGTAAGAGCTTCACAACATCAAGATGCCGGTGGCTACAAGCTAGAGAAAGTGCAGTGACCTTCTCTTTACTGTTAAGCTTACTAACTACCTCGGGGTTCGCTTCCAGTAGTATCTTTAAAATCCCGGAATTCCCTATTCGGCAAGCTTCATGGACTGGAGTCTCCTGGTTCTTATTCTCAGCAGCAACCATTTCCGGGCACAGAGAAACAATTTCAGATGCCATTTCAAGGTATCCAAACTTGCTATGCATACAAATGAATCTGAACTTGCTATTTTGAACCAATCCTCTCCGTTTCCTTGTCTGCATCTTTCCTCAAGCACAGGACATTCTTGGATACAGAGGTGCTGGAGTTTAGTGAGAAGCTTTATACCTGCTGGCAATGCTTCTAAATTAGGACAACCAGATATGGTCAAGGATCTAAGAGAATCAAGATTCTCAAACCATTCTGGAAAAGTAGTTAGATTTGAACAGCTACTAAATTTGACCATAATACCCCTGGTAAGAAACGGAATATTCGAAGAATATCCTATAATTAACAGTCGTTTGACGTCTAATGACCAAATTGATAATGAAACATTAACTTGAGTGACCATTTTGATATTTGACATTCGATAGTGACCAAACTGTCGTTTTTGACAAAGATCAGTGACCAAAACAGTAATTTTGCCAAAAATAAAATAAAATTAATATGCGTTGCTTCTATTGGAATTGTTCAAATGCATCAAGGTGCAAGTAAACTAACAACTAATATAAGGTCTGAACACAAGATTGTCTTTCCTAAAATGATGTCTTTTATTGTATGAGAGTGTTGTTGGAAAACGTATTAATTTCCCGAAATTTGCTTTACCATTCGGGCCTAACATTTTTGAACAATAGAGAAGTGAAATTCAAGAAGTGTTTAATGTTTCGTTATTGGAGTTTTATGACAAGTATTTAGCAAGGAATGTAAAATCGATATTATCGCCGATATTTCAGCGATATTATCGTTTTTCCACCCCATCGATATATCGATTCACTTCTGCCATTTTCTCGTCGAAATTTCCCGATATTTTCGATATTTCCCCAATATTTTCGATATTCCCGAGAATTGCTGCAGCAACCCGTGATGAAGGAGTAAATGTCGAGCGAGTTATTCAAGAAGAGGTTATTGGAGATAATGATGGGAATGACTCTTTTGAAGCTGCCATGAACAGAGATAATATTCTACCCAATCCAAAGTCTAGAGGTTCACATGCTTCCCATTCTTCTTTGGCGAGGCGCAGTTCATCGGATACGAGATCAGGAAGCTCATCAAGTAATAGAGGGGGAGATACAAGAATAAATGACATAAGACTTGTTGGTAGTGGTAGTGGAAATGATGATTACAATGGAGGGCAACAAATGTAATTTACTGAGGAACAACATTATACACATGCAACTCAAGATTACGACTTTGGTGACAGAAGAGCAGGTCATGGATACAGTGGAGGTGCCACAAGAGGTAACTTTAATCCAAGACAAAGGGGTGATGGAGTCTATTAAGAATTGCAGAAGATTCTTTGTCAACTAATTTTGGCTCAATAGGTATGGACAAGGAGTAAAATATCGGATATCGAGGAAATATCGATGTTTCAAAATACGGATATTTAGACGGAAATATCGATAAAATATCGATTAATTAGAAATTTTAACAAAAACGACGGAAACTATAAGAAATACATGGAAATTTGTATTGAAACTTTCTAAGGTTGTTTTATGCTATGTTATCGATCATATGTGAGAAGAAAATATTAATACTCAAATAGATATCAATTTATTGAAATGTTATATGAATTACTACGTGAAATAGAGCTGGTATTTACAACATTACATATGTCAAGTGATATAAAGTGATTGCATTAACTGATGCCAAAGCTAGGACATAATATATGTATGTATTGCCGTATTGGTATTATTCCCCGATGCTTCTTCTGATTATGTTGGTTGAATACTCCGTGGGTTTTATTTGCTTTTCTTCGTTATTTTTATTTTTATTATTTTGAGATTCTTACGTCGCCTTGGTAGCTAGCTAGCTGGAGGAGTATCTTGATGACCAGAAACAAAACGCGTGCAAAACCAGAACCGGCACGTGTATTCCCGTCAGAGTTGTCACCCAGAGTCCCAGACATATGCATTTAACGTGGCAACTCACACCCATGCATTACAAGTTTACAACACTTCCCTCCACGTGTCCTCCATTCCTCCTCAAATTAATAACCACCGCAACTCTTTAAACCACCACGATTTTCTTTCTGGAAAGTGGAAACTCATCATCATGGCTCCATGGCAAGTCTTCGACCTGGTTTCTCGCCATCTTGACCCCAAAATCCTAGCCAGAGCCTGTTGCGTCTGCAAGTCATGGTTGTCTTGCATTTCCTCCGACCACATTTGGCAGCCCATTTGCGCCACCCATTTCCCTTCTCTCTCTAACCTCAAGCTTACAAAACCCTGCCCTTCCCTACTACCGCCTCTACGCTATGGCCTCCGCCGCCGCCAAGCGCCGCTTCCAGGACCCCTCTAAACCCTCACTTGCTCTCCACAACCTCATCTTCACCGTCAACGTCTTCATCCACGACAACGTTTTTCTCTGTTTACAAAAACCCGGGAACGAGCTAGTCATGGATTGCAAGGGTGTTTTCAAGTTCGATATTGATGTCGACGACTACGAGTTTGAAGGTGTGGCGTTGGAGTCGGTAAGAGTTACGTGGAATGTGGTGTTGAAAGGGTGGAAAGCGGTATTTAATATGTTGGAATGCCAAGGGAAGAGAGGGGTCGACTGGTGGTTCTGGGCAGAGCTGCCTTTGCCGAGGTGTTGCTCCAGCCTCGTCGATAGTGGTGTGGTGGTGGATTTGAGGTTGGAGTTTACAGAGTCCAAACCAAGCAACTGTTTAAAGTCTTAAAATATCGGAAATTTCGCCGAAAAATCGGAAAAATCGGTGAAATATCTAAAATATCGGGAAATTTCGACGAGAAACTGAAAGAATTGAATCGAAATATCGATCCCACGGAAAAACGAAAATTTCGCCGAAATTTCGCCGAAAAAATCGATTTTGCATTCCTTGGGTATGGATCAGGTAATTATCAACTCTACAATCATGGTCAGAACTTTACAATACCGTATCCATCATATTACTTGTCTTATGGCATGCCATCCAGTGATAGCTCATGGTCACAGACACAAACTAACTCAGATGGTGATAATCATGGAGCAACGCGTGGTCCGTACTATGAGTCTCAGAATCCTCAAAGATCGACACTTGACCCATATGGTTGGCATGTAAGTCAATAGATGCAGAATTTTAGAGGAGAGCAATCATTCAACGAATATTCTTCGCAGTTCACCCATGACTCTACACAAGACGATGAAGAAGGCAGTGCGAATTTCGAACCTCATCGGTCTTCTGTATGGTTTTAAAAACTTCATGTAGTTGCTTTTGTGAAATATTATGTACAAATAATGTTAAAGAGTGTGATGGTCTAGCCTCCCTTTAGGTTTCAAGCATAAGTTATATATATTAAATCATATTTCAATAAATATCAGCTCTATTCACGTAGTAATTCATATAACATTTCAATAAATTGATATCTATTTGAGTTTATCCATATTTTCTTCTCACATATGATCGATAACATAGCATAAAATAACCTTAGAAAATTTCAATACAAATTTCCATGTATTTCTTATAGTTTCCGTCGTTTTTGTCAAAAATTCTAATGGATCGATATTTTATCGATATTTCCGTCGAAATATTCGTATTTTGAAAGGTCGATTTTTTCTCGATATCCGATATTTTACTCCTTGGTATTTAGTCCTTCACATTAATATTGGAAGAAATAAGAAGAATGTGTTTAGGATTATCATTTACCGGACTGGCAAGGGATGTTCCTCTCAAAATCGGGTAAGCTTGTGCATGTTAACTAAAACAGAAGCACAAGAAATTCTGAATTCCCGCTTATTCTATGAGTATGTTCAAGCTACCAATTGGGGTGTGCCATAAGTTTCAATCCAAGGAACAAATTACACCAAAGAATATTACAAATGGCATGGTGATATGCCACAACTTTGAAGACCTTGTGAGTCTAGACATGACTGCCTCTGAAAACAACTCATGCAAGGTTAACTGCATGGGACTAAAAACAATTGGAAAACCAATTGCCAGGTTCTAGTATAGCACAATCCTAAAAGAGGTGAGTCTCATTTTCACAGCCAACACCACAAAGAAAGCATTTAGAACTTAGCAAGACATCCATTCTTTGCAGCCTATCATCGGTTCAAAATTCTTCCATGTAACACCTTCTAAGTTTCGAGACTCTTGTGTGGCTTGATAATAGAATTGCAAATTTGAGAAACTCAATCCATTCTTGAAGCTTGAATCCGCAAAAACGTATAAGCCTCACGAACTGTCAGCAAACCCACTAAAACCTAATATGCGTTTGAGGGATGAAAAGGATTTGACCAAAATAATTGGCGATGCGGAACTGGCGATGCGGGATGAACTGGAGGCCGAGTTACGGTGCCCAACTACGCGCTAACCTATAACACACAAAGGGTGTTGGTCGAATAAGACAGCAGGATGGTGGTCATGGAAGTCGAAATTCGCTAAGGAGTGTGTAACAACTCACCTGCTGAATCAACTAGCCGCGAAAACGAATGACACTTAAGCGCGTGACCTATACCCGGCCGTCGGGGAAAGTGAGTTAAAAGATCACTCTTGTAGGTCTTTGAAAATCCCTTGAAGAACAAAAAAGTTGGGTTTTGCTAGATTTAAAGAACCTCACATCTCATACGATCCTAAACTACTTATTAAAAAATAGGGAAAAAATGCAAAGAAAAATTAGGAAAAATTGAAGTAATGAGTTAAAACATCACACTTGTTGGTATTACGAGGTCCCTAGACGAACACAAAGTTGGGTTTTGGTGGATTTGGAGAACCTCAAATCTCGGCCGATTCCTAATTACTTGTTAAAATTAAAAGAAAAATGAGGACAAATTCAAACAATGAGTTAAAAGATCACTATTGTTGGTATTAGGAGGAAGAAGAACGAAAATTTGGGTTTTGGTGGATTTGGAGAACCTCAAATCTCGGCCGATTCATAAATACTTGTTAAAATTCAAAGAAAAATAAGGTTAAATTGAAGCAATGAGTTAACAGATCACTCTTGTACGTATTTAAAAGAACAAAAAAGTTGGGATTTATGATGGGACCAAATTACGAGCACAATTTGTTCCTGCAAAATAATCTCATACATATATTACCCTTCTTGTGTCGAATGTAGTATTGACAAGTAGGGATCGTTCTATCCGGGGAAATCAAGGGCATTTAATTCTCACAAAGCATTATATAATCATATCGGGGGTTGAGATTTGTATCTAATCAACTACTAAATGTAAAAATAAACCTAAAACTATTATTTACATATGATCATCTTCTCCACAAGAACACATAACACGAAATCACTTTACACATGCATTAATCGAAATAAAAGATTCAAGGCAGCAATATTTCACATAACACTTAGACATATTTAATTCAAATTCTAATTAGAGCCCTCAGCGGTTCATCTAATCGTTAAGACTTCTTAATTATTTAGAATTAACTCAGAGTATAATCCTAAACATAGTGCTAATCAGTTTACAAACACTCAACGTCGAAGGTAAACACGAAGAACACATAAGCACAATAAGCCGAATCAGAGACATGCAACAAGTATGACGTCACCTTACCTTGCTTTAACATGTAAATTTTCATGGTTATAACCGCCCTAATAAACAATCTAAATCACAGCAACTCAGCGCATGAAGCAATCTAAATTGTTTTGGTATATAAAATCGGTACCTAAGGAGAAGCCACAAAGTCAGCCCTTAAGCACACGATTTGTGATGCACGAACTCATGAAAATTAATCAAATAACATCAAGAACATACATGAAATCCTACTGCCCTAGCTAAACCAATTAAATACGAAATCACATACATAAAGTAATTCGAAACTCATACACAAACCCTGAATGGATTTTCGGAAATAATACATAAACCATGAATAACTTTCGGAAATCCATAACAAAACATACAAACCGAAAATTGTAATCCAACAAATCATACAATATGATATTGTAATTCATACAGAAAATTAAAGAAGCCATGAGTTAGACGAATCACACTTTAGAAGAACCTTGAAGATGCTTCGGCAAAAGATGAATTCGAAGATGAAGAGTTGCGATTTGGAAAGGTGGTGGTGGTTCGGTGATGGAGCTATTATCCAAGCACAAAGTACCTGCAAAACAACTTCATACACATAATACCCTTCTTTTGTCAATTGTAGTTAGGACAAGTAGGGATCGTTCTATCCGGGGAAATCAAGGGCTTTCAATCACACAAAGTGTTGCACATAAGGGGGTTTGTCGATTTTTATGTCTATTTACCTACTGATTTTTACTAAATTTAAATCCTAAATTATTATATACAATTGATCATCACCTTCCACACAATCACAAAACAGAAAACTCATTACACATGCAACGAAATTAAAACAAGTAATAGGGGCAGCATGCAAAAATCGAATTCAAGATCAACTAAGTTCCAATTTAATTAGAGCCTTCGCGGTATATCTAATTATTCAAAACATCACAAGTATTTAGAATTAACTTTGCGTATAATCCTAAACATGGTACTAATCGGTTTAACAACACTTCGCGTAGAAATTAAACACAAATAGCACATAAGCACAATATGTCGAATTGGAACATGTTAGCAGGTATGGCGTCACTCATCCCACATCGACATGTAAATTTCCAGAATTATTCTAGCCCTTAGATAAATACACATTAAAACCAACTTCGCGTATGATCCAACATGTATTAAATCAGCAAGTGAATTCAACATCTAGACAACACTCATGGCATTTCGAATGCATCTAGACATCTCCTTCGGTTGCACACGAATTAAGGAAATAAACCTAATTAAATCAAGAAAACATGCAAAAGCCTACTGCCCATCATACCATATTCAATTAAATCACAAGCATAATTCAGTAATTAAACACAAGAAAACCAAACAATATAACAAGAATTCAGAAATCCCATGAATAAATAACAAAACCAAAATCGGAACCAAGAATCCATACATAATTCATAGACAAATTAATGTATAAATACAAAGAAATAAAAGCCATCGAAATATTACAATCCAAGTGACAACCTTGTTGAAGAATTCGGCAAGTGGATTGGTGTTGATGATTGGAATGATTTTATGAAAGGTGATGGAAGATGGTTCGGCTATGTTCTTGGTGAGGATTTTTGGAGAGAATTCAGCAGAGTTTCGGCAAGTTTAAGTGAGGAAGAGAAGATACCTATTCTGAAATTATGATGTGGTATTTATAGAGGAGAGGGGAGCATTTAGGGTTTTGGCAAATCTCCTTCTCTTCAAGTCTTTGTTGCCGAATCACTTGGTCAAAAGGGCTGAATAAATGCAACAATATCTCTTCAATTTTCTTCAATTAAATTCAGCTACAAGTAATTGCACCAAGCACCATATCGAGTCCACATTCATCCCTTACTTTGCTCTTTTAATTCTGTCGAAAATCCCAAAGATAAAGGCTGAATAAGTCTTCAAATGATCCCTCGATTTAATCAACAAATAATCCAGCAATTATCAATGAATCTTGCTTGAGATGTTGTCCACATTCGGCAAAGCCTTCTCCTTTAATCTCTCATGCATTTGCCGAAAAATCCAAATCAAAAATAGAATTATCCCCTCCTTATTTTCTTCTTTGGCCGGCCATGAAGAGTCCAAATCCATCTCTACTTCGTTGAAGGCTCACGACAACAAGCTCTCCTTTTACCGAAATAATTCCTCCAATTCTTTTCATTTATCTTCCATGAATTCCTGAAAATAAGATTAAGAAATAAATCACAAAGAAGATAAAAATATGTAGCACAATTATCATGAGTAAGAGTCCTGTTTAGATAAGGAATCCCAGTCCAACAAGGAGTTGTATTTTCAATGAAACTCTTTCGACTTTTCAAAACGTCGAGCATATGTAGACTCCTTGTCCGACTAAAACTCCTATTTTCATAGACTTCAATTAGGACTCAAACTTGTAGAATCCTTATCCAACTGAGATTCCTACTTTAGTAAGGATTCCTTTTCCAACTAGAGTTCTAGTTGAAAAAGGAGTCCTAGTTGTAATCAAACTCTTATTAGGAATCCTAGTTCAATAAGGACTCTACCATTATTATGCATTTTTAACATTTCTAGCACAAACCGAATCCACATATATATTAGAAACGACGAAAGATAAAGAAATCAATTCCGACAAGTTTCCTAGTCAAAACAGGTTTCCTAGTCCAAACAGGATTCCTAGTACAATAAGGAATCCTACTCAAACTAAAACTCTTCAAAATTTGACATTTCTGCATTTTAACTCAATTTATACACCAACTCTTGCCAAAGACTCCAACATGACTCAATGACTCTATATTACAACAATAAGGGATAAGAATTACATAAATGGGGTAAAAACATATTTAGAACGTCGCATTTTATGCTCCTATCAACTACCCCACACTTAGCCTTTGCTAATCCCTTAGCAAAACAAACAAAAAGACTCAACACTACTGCCCCTAAATAATTGTCTCAGGATCTTTAAACACATAGCTTTCAAGTTAAGCATTCAATGTAAGCATAATAATCCCAAGCGTCATAGACTTGTATCATAGTATGAACAAGTAAGAAACGAAAATAGCAAGCAATAACATGTTATGTTGATTTCATCCTCCTCACTAGGCATACTCTCTTCTTTTCACTCATGATATGGCAATTCACTCAAAGTATATGCAAGAGAACAGATTGTAAGGCAACAAATAGCTCACATATTTCATCAAATAAAAGCACTTTGTGAATTAATCTTTCAGGAAAAACTTCATGTAACAACTATGTGCACAAATGAACCAAAGCCATATCATTCTTGACAACAATCTCCACAAATCAAAGTTTACCCATTTTAGGAATCATGAAAAGATCAACATAAAGGTGATAATGGAGATTGGCATAAGGCATTCACATTTAGGAAGGTGGTGATAGAATGTCACCAAGACTTAGCAAAATTCAATACTTCTTATGACTTCACTTCAAAGGGCCAAATTTCATCATGTTGGGCCCAACTTCATTCTTTTCTTTCCCATAACATAGTGAATATGAACAAAGGTCAAGTATAACAATGCTAGACCTTCAAATAATCATACAATTCCAAATTCACCACAAGAACTCATCCAATATTTTAGTTGCCGAAATCTCCAATTTTTTCTTATTCTCGGATCGGATTTTCTTTCAAATTTTTCTATCCGATTTTCTTTTCTTTTCTTTATTTCGGCAACACAATTCTTTTCATGCAATTCTTTTCATGCAATTGGACAAGTTTTACCCCACACTTACTTCACAACATCACTTCAAATAACAAATTCCAAGTAAACTTTACCAAGTCTTGACAACAATGGAAAGGATAAACTGTTCTAAGCTCAAGGAAAGTGTATCATGGTGATGAAATAAAATGGCACAATGTCGGATCAAAGGGGTTAAAACTAAGGAGTCCCACGACGGGCACAAATTAGGCATAAGCTTTATTTGGCATTGGTGGTAATCCTAACATGATCTTTTCAATCCTTTTCAAAATCAAGGCATTTCATGAATAATAGTCTCAAAATTTGTCAAGAACAAGTTCTAGCATTCTAGAGTTCATTAAAATCTATGGCACCTAGTCATTGAATAATCAAAGAATGATGAAGTTTTGAAAAATTCTGCCCATTTTTATCGCTCAAGAAGAAAGTATATGGCATCAAAGCTCACATAGGTTATTATGGAACAAAATCAACACAACATACATGCTTATTACACAAATAGGTCCAAGTCTCAAATGTTCATACCAATCACAAAGTCCATGAAACTCACAATTATTTTCAAGATTATGCAAAACCATTATCTATGCATTCAAAGATATATTCATCATAGACTATTTAGGGGCTCCTAAGACTCAAAAACAAAACAAACAAAACAAAAATTACACAAAAGCAACGAAAATTTTTAATTTTTATGATTTTTCTGATTTTTTTTTATTTTCTTTTCTTTTTATGACTCAAAACAAAGACTCAAAAACAAAAACAAAACAAAACAAAAACATGTGAAACATATATATCTTACCCCACACTTAGAAAATTACATTGTCCTCAATGTTACACAAAAATTATGTAGTAATTTCTAAGCATTTGATAATTCACACAAGTTCCACATTTATACAATTCAACCAAAAAGAGTTTAGGGTTTAGAAATTCAAACTCTCGTAGACGGCTCCTTCACAATTTTGGTTGAAATGAGTTGCCTCCCATGCAGCGCTTAATTGTTTATAGTCCTTTAGCCTAGATTCTTCTTCATATCATCAGGATCTTGGTGCGTCTCTGAATTGTATCTCCTCAATGGTGTGCTCCTCAAAAGGTTCGTAGTAAGGCTTAAGTCGATGACCATTCACCTTGAACGCTTTTCCTGTTTCAATACTCTGAATTTCAATAGCACCATGAGAAAACACATTAGTAACAATATAAGGCCCAACCCAACGAGAACGCAATTTTCCAAGAAATAATCTAAGACGAGAATGAAATAACAAGACTTTTTGACCAATATGAAACGTTTTGCCTCTTATCATCTTGTCATGAAACAATTTCGTCTTCTCCTTGTAAATCTACGCAGCATCATATGCTTCATTCCTGATTTTCTCAAGCTCGCTCAATTGCAATTTCCTGTGAAGTCCAGCCTTGTCAAGCTCCATGTTGAATTGCTTGACCGCCCACCACGCCTTGTGCTCCAACTCTACTGGAAGATGGCACGCCTTGCCAAATGTGAGCCGAAATGGAGACATCCCAATGGGTGTCTTGTATGCCGTTCTGTAAGCCCATAATGCATCATCAAGTCTGTCACTCCAATCTTTCCTTGATGGGCCCACAGTTTTCTCCAATATGCTCTTGATCTCTCTGTTTGACACTTCCGCCATTCCGCTCGTCTGAGGGTGATAAGTTGTGGATACCTTATGGGTGACTCCATATCTCTTGAGCAAAGCCTCAATTGTTCTGTTGCAGAAATGGGAACCTCCATCGCTTATAAGCACACGAGGTACTCCAAACCTGGAAAATATGTTAGTTCTCAAGAAACCTGCAACAACTTTAGAATCATTAGTCCTTGTGGCTTTCGCCTCCACCCATTTAGACACATAATCAACAGCCAACAAGATAAATAGAAAGCCCTTAGATGAAGGAAAAGGTCCCATAAAATCTATACCCCATACATCAAAAATTTTGACAATGACTATAGGAGTTAGGGGCATTTGGTCTCTCTTACCAATATTACCTGTCCTTTGGCACCTATCACATGTCATACAAAATGTGTATGCATCCTTGAAAATCGTGGGCCAATAAAATCCGCTTTCTAATACCTTGAGGGCTGTCCTCTTAGCTCCAAAGTGTCCTCCACACGCCTCATTGTGGCAAAATGCAAGGATCGGCCTATGCTCCTCTTGTGGCACACAACGTCTTATAACCTGATCACTACAAGTCCTCCAATGATATGGATCGTCCCATATGTAGTGTCTTGCATTCTTTTTGATCCTCGTCTTGGTTGCCTGCAAACATGTACTTGGAAAAGTTTTAGTAACTAAATAATTGACAATGTCTGCATACCAAGGTTCTTTTGTGTCCACTCGAAAAAGCTGCTCGTCTGGGAAAGTTTCCTGAAGTGGCAACGTTTCCTCCTCTTTCACAATTCTACTCAAGTGATCCGCCACAACATTTTCGCTCCCCTTTTTGTCCTTGATCTCGAATCAAACGTGGCTTAGCATCCTTTTTCTTCATCAAATATCTAAGGGCTGCATGATCAGAATAAACAATCACTTTAGAATTCAAAAGATATGAACGAAATTTTTCTAAAGCAAATATCACAGCCAATAGTTCTTTCTCAGTAGTAGAGTAATTTAATTGAGCATCATTCAATGTACGAGAAGCATAATAAATGGCATTCGGCTTCTTCTCTTTTCTCTGTCCAAGAACTGCTCCAACTGCATAGTCTGAAGCATCACACATGATCTTAAATGGCAATGTCCAATCTGGTGGCGCCATAATAGGGGCTGTCGTCAGCAATTTCTTCAACTTCACAAATGCATCTTCACACCCTTTGTCCCATATGAATGGAACATCCTTCTGTAAGAGGGAACAAATAGGCTTGGCCACCAACGAAAAATCCTTGATGAACCTCCTGTAAAAACCTGCATGGCCAAGAAACGAACGTACCTCCCTTACAGTTGTACGGGAGGGTAAGTGAAGCATAATATCAATCTTGGCCCTATCAACCTCAATACCCTTTGCAGAAATTATGTGTCCTAAAACTATCCCTTGTTTTACCATGAAATGACATTTTTTCCAATTAGGCACAAGGTTAGTTTCTACACATCTTTTCAGGATTAATTCCAAATTCTCTAAGCATGCATCAAAGTCTTTTCCATAAACACTACAATCGTCCATAAAGACTTCAATGATATTTTCAATATAATCAGAGAATAATGAGAACATACAACGTTGAAATGTACCTGGTGCGTTGCATAAACCAAAAGGCATGCGTCGATAGGCAAACGTACCAAAGGGACATGTGAACGTCGTCTTTTCCTGATCATCTGGGTGAATGCATATCTGATTGTAACCGCTGTACCCATCCAAGAAGTAATAGAATTCGTGCCCAGCTAGTCTCTCCAACATCTGGTCCATGAAAGGCAAAGGCATGTGATCCTTTCGAGTTGTAGCATTCAGCTTTCTGTAGTCGATGCACATCTTATGACCTGTCACCAATCGTTGGGGCACGAGCTCATCTTTGTCATTCTTCACAACTGTGACTCCACTCTTCTTAGGTACAACTTGGACAGGTGCAATCCACTGGCTATCTGAGATGGGATAAATTACTCCACAATCCGGCAATTTGATCACCTCGTCCTTCACAATCTTCATCATACGGGGGTGTAATCGTCTCTGACCCTCCCTAGTAGGCTTGGCTCCTTCCTCAAGCAAGATCCTATAGACACAAGTTGTAGGGCTGATTCCCTTGATATCCGCCAACGTCCATCCAATGGCGGTCTTGTTTCTCTTCAAAATGCTAGTCAAACGTGCTTCCTGCTGCTCACTCAGCTGTGATGACACAATAACTGGTAGTGTGTCATCGTCTCCCAAATATACATACTTCAAATGATTGGGAAGCATCTTTAGTTCTAATATAGGGGCCTGTTCCACAGATGGTAGAATTTTGTTAGTGGAAATGGGAATTGACATAAATTTACATGACCTCGTCACATGGGGTGTTGCCTCTAGCTCGGCAACCACTTGTGCTATGCACGGCTCAAGATCTTGCCATGCCTCCATCGAAATCTCCTCCCCTAATGCGTCAATTCCGGCTCCTTGCACAATAGCTAGTTGCTATTGATCCAAAGTTTCTGACAAAACCTGCGCAATAGAATCAACTACGTCAATAGCATAGCAAGGTTTAAGGTCAGAAATTGGATACCTCATCGCTTCAAATATGTTGAAGCCAATTATTTCACCATCGAACTCCATGGTGAGGTTGCCTTCAGCAACTTCTATTTTTGTTCTTGCTGTTCTCATAAATGGTCGTCCCAAAAGTAATTGAGTTGAATTGTGGGGCGAGTCTTCCATATGAAGCACATAAAAATCTGCAGGAAATATCAGATTATTAACCTCCACAAGAACATCTTCAACATATCCCTCAGGATATTTGTTAGATCTGTCAGCCAACTGAATAATCACGTTGTCTCTCTTCAATTCTCCTAGACCTAGAGACTTGTAAACATTATAGGGCATCACATTAATTTACGCTCCTAGGTCTAGCAAAACATTAGAAAAACAACATTGTCCAATAATGCAAGGAATAGTAAAGCTGCCAGGATCTTTCATTTTCGGTGGGAGCTTTCTTTGAATGACGGCTGAAACCGTCTCACTCATCTTTACCACCTGCTCCTCACGAGTATGCCTCCTTGTTGTGCAAAGTTCTTTGAGAAATTTGGCATACTTTGGAATCTGCTTGATGCACTCAAGCAATGGAATGTTTACCTCCACACGTCTAAAGATATCAAGTACCTCCTCATCTGATTTCTCCTTCTTCGATTTAGCAAATCTGGAAGGAAAAGGCAAACACGAAGATAGGTTAGTATTAACTAAACCACTTGAGTTTGAGTTATTTACCTTGTGTGTTTCTGAGGTTGCGGGATCATTTTCCAAATCCCTTTTCTTCATAACATCGAGCTCCTCCTTGCTCTGTTCATTCTTCTCTGCCTCATTGCCGTGTGCTGCCTCACCCTTGCCGTGTGCAACCTTTTGCTCGGCCTCATCCTCATCATGCTCTACCACGTCCTCACTTGTCCTCCCAACTTTCGGCCCTTGCAAGATCTTACCACTCCTCGTGGTGATTGACTTTGCTTGCTCATTTTTGGGGTTAGGGATCACTCCTCCAGGTAACCTCCCTTGTTCTTGGATCTGCCCCATAAAATCCACAACCTTTCCCATCTGATTCTTCAACTCAGAAATATCCTTAGTGTTTGAGGTTGTAGTTTGCAACAATGTGTGAGTTGCATCATTCAAAGATTTCAACATTGCATCATAGTTAGGGTTTGATGATGCTTGAGCATTATTGTAGAATTGTTGCTGAGGTCTTGCAAATCCCTGAAATTTCCCTTGAGGTCTTGGTTGATACGCCATGCCTCCTTGGTTTGCTTGTGGTGGCGCCAATGGTTGAGGGTTCTGAACATTGCTGTTGTTGGCCCAACGAAAATTTGGGTGATCGTTGTACCTTGGGTTGAAATTCCCAAACCGCTGCCCACCTTGTTGTTGAGGAAAACCCAATGCATTGGCTTCCTCAAAATGCTCGTCCACTCCAAGTTGAGGACATAAATCGGTTACATGCCCTTCCATTCGGCAAACACCACAAACTTGAGCTTGATTCGGCTTCATCATTTGTGTCATCATCTGAGTGATTTTCCCCATGTCTTCACGAAGCTCCTTGATGGCACTAGACTCCTCAAATCCGCTAGCCTCATTGACACGCTTGGAGGAAGTAGACCCGAACTGTTGCTGGTTAGTGAAATGCATCTCCAACAAATTCTTAACCTCCTCCTTGCTCTTCTCCATTAGCGATCCTCCGGCAGCTGAATCAAGAAATCGTCTCTCCATAGGGCGCAACCCTTCATAAAAGTACTGAAGCAAAAGACCTTCACGTATCCCATGATTAGGGCACGTTGCCACCAAAGACTTGTACCTATCATAGTACACATCAAAGCTCTCGTCTGGCTCTTGTCTAATTGAGGTGATCTCCTTTCTGATTTGTGTCACTCTTGATGAAGGAAAATATTTGGTAAGAAATTCCTTCACCATTGTGTTCCAAGACGTCATTTTTCCTGCTGGCATTGCATAAAACCATTCGGCTGCCCTTTCTTCAAGTGAGAAAGGAAATGCTTTCATCCTCACATGCTGCAAATCTGCCCCAGTTGGGCACATTGACTCACATCGAAATTCAAACTTGTGGATATGGCGATTAGGATCCTCTCCACTCAATATAGAACTTGGGCAATTGGTGAATAAATCCACCCTTCAATTCAAACTCTGCTGATTTGCCAGGTGCAACAGCAGGATATGTCACATTACTTGGTCTTGCCACTCCTCCTAGTGGCGCATCAACTTGCCCATTCTCTTCCCTCAATGAAGTCATCTTAAATGTAGGATCAGGTAAATCAAAATTCAAATATTGAATCGGTATGGGACTTTGAAGCAGCTCAAACTCTGGTTCTTCGTGAAACAAAGGATTAAGTTCACACGAAGCTTCTGAAAGAAATGGCGAGGGTGGTGCAACGAAATCTCTGTTGAAAAGTGATGAGGTGGGAGAAACAAACTGATGTTCTGGTGAAGGTGTGCTCGGCAATACTTGCTCTACTTCTTCTTGGTTGCAAATTCTTTTCAATCTATCCTCAATTTCTTGTGACCAACCAAGATTCATGTACCTGAAATTATTAAAAGATCAAGTGTTTGGTCAATGAATTTAAAAAGAAAAAGCAAACGTTTATTGTATAGTTCGAATGTATAAGTTAGTGTTAGGGTTAAAGTATCACACAAAAATATAAGTAAGTATCAACGAAAATTTAAGTAAGTATAAGTATTTCACACAATAAAAAGTAAGTATATCACACAAAAATATAACACACGAAAAATTACAAGTGTGGGATAAAAGTGTGTATCATACAAATATAAGTATGTATCAACGAAAAATTCAAATAAATATATGTATATGCATCACACGAAAATTCAAATATGTAAATGTATCACACGAAAAATTCACAAGTATATTTCACACAAGTTTACAAGTATAAACGAAAGAAGTATCAAGAATGTGTTTTATGTATCCCTAGTTAAATTGCTAAATGATTTGTTCGAATTTTCAAAGTACGTGGAGCAGAGGAGATAACAGTGCAATGGACTGATACAGCCCAAGGTAGTATCATGCTTATTCCGATATACCTCAAAAATTCAAACCAAGAAATGTTTTCTTTTGAGATTAAAAATTTACTTATATCAAACTCATTTAAGGTTTTGAAGCTCGGTGGACGTGCGGCCTAGGTCTATCGACTAGACACAAGAGTCCGTGGTTTCAGAAGGCTAGAACGAAAGCACTAACAATGGAGTGAGGCAAGACTCGTTTTTGGACACCACGGAGAGCGAACTCCCTATTGACTCACTCACAGAGAATGAACATCAGTCTGTGGACCTTGAGATCTAGTTAAACAAACCTCAACACCAAAATTAGAACAAACGAACTATGAATGCCCCTTACTCTGTTGAGAACCTTATGTTGTCAGTACCACTAAAGTGCATAAAAGCCGCCCTCAACCTCATAAAAACGCAAGTGTTAGTATGAAGGGTTAAGGCTAATATCAACATTAGTGACCTTACCTATTCCTCTTCCCCTCAAAACCAAAAACAAACTCAACATAAATAGACTTTCAAAACTCCCTAACAATTTAGCTATTTATACAATATATCACACGAAATACATGTATCAACAATGGCTTGGTTCTTAACGTCATCGAATTATGTAAGTATGTAAATGCCGAAACTTAGAATTTCTAATATCTTTTATTCACACAACTTTAAAATTTGAGGTACGTGGAGCAGAGGAGATAACAGTGCAATGGGCTGAAACAGCCCAAGGTAGTATCATGCTTATTCCGATATACCTCAAAAATTAAAGACGAATTTTATCTTTTGAAGAAAAATAGATTCACATATGCTCAAGTTATTTTCTGGCGTCTAAAGTGAGGTGATGCTTCGGCACAAGCTGTTGTCTAGGTCGAGCATATTTTACTTTTCAAAGGTGGTGTCGTTAAAATTCACGGAGAGTAAACTCTCTTTAGGAACCAGGCAGGTCTCAAAGTTGGTAACCACGGAGGACGAGTCCCCTATCGATTCACTCACAGAGAATGATCATCAGTCTGTGGGTCTTGAGAACCAGTTTTACAAACCTCGAACCAATCAATGAAAAATAACTTGCCCTATACTTTGTAAAATAAACTCGGGTCCTAGCGGTCTACAAGTGTTGATTAAAACCGCCATCAACCTCATAGAAGTAATGACTTTGCTGAAATGTCGCTTGTATGCGTGGGGGGGGGGGGGGGGGGGGGGGGGGGGGGGGGAAGTATCCCGCGTTTCCCAATCTACATAAAAACGGATCCAACAAAGCACCATTCGTATGAAGGGTTTTGGTTATGATCAACAAAAGAGGCTTCACCTACATGTTACACTTTAGAAACTACAATAAACTCAAAGCATACACAAAAACTATCAACTTCCTAGAAATTATCTAAGTGTTACAACATTCACAATATACATCACATAATCGGCAATTAATCAAAACAAAAACCAAAAACCAAAAGCAAAAATTCGGAAAATCCCTATTTACTATTACATGTCCGAAAAAATCCTATTATACATATTCCAAAAACTATAGAAAAATTAAATAATCTGCAATATACATAATTACAAAACAACACTTTATGAATCAAAAATGATTAAATTTCCCCGGCAACGGCGCCAAAAATTGATGGAGACATTATCCAAGCACATAGTACCTGCAAAACAACTTCATACACATAATACCCTTCTTTTGTCAATTGTAGTTAGGACAAGTAGGGATCGTTCTATCCGGGGAAATCAAGGGCTTTCAATCACACAAAGTGTTGCACATAAGGGGGTTTGTCGATTTTTATGTCTATTTACCTACTGATTTTTACTAAATTTAAATCATAAATTATTATATACAATTGATCATCACCTTCCACACAATCACAAAACAGAAAACTCATTACACATGCAACGAAATTAAAACAAGTAATAGGGGCAGCATGCAAAAATCGAATTCAAGATCAACTAAGTTCCAATTTCATTAGAGCCTTCGCGGTATATCTAATTATTCAAAACATCATAAGTATTTAGAATTAACTTCGCGTATAATCCTAAACATGGTACTGATGGAGGTTATCCAAGCACAAAATACCTGCAAAACAACTTCATACACATAATACCCTTCTTTTGTCAATTGTAGTTAGGACAAGTAGGGATCGTTCTATCCGGGAAAATCAAGGGCATTTAATCACATAAAGTATTGCACTAAAAGGGGGTTGTCGAATTTTTTTATAATTACCTACTGAATTTTTACAGAAATTAAAACCTAAATTATTATTTACAATTGATCAACATCTTCCACACAATCACCAAACACAAATCTCATTATACATGCAACAAAATTAAAACAAGTAATAGGGGCAGCAAGCATATAACGAATTCAAGATCAACTAAGTTCCAATTTAATTAGAGCCAACGCGGTTATTCTAATTATTCAAGACATCACAAGTATTTAGAATCCACAACGCGTGTAATCCTAAACATGGTACTAATCGGTTTAATAACACAACGCGTAGAAATTAAACACAAAAACCACATAAGCACAATATGTCCAATTGGAAACATGTTAGCAGGTATGGCGTCACTCATCCCACATCGACATGTAAATTTCCAGAATTACTCTAGCCCTTAGATAAATACATATTAAAATCAACAACGCGTATGATCCAACATGTATTAAATCGGCATATGAATTCAACATCTAGATAACAACCATGGCCTGCGATTGCATCTAGACATCTCCTTCGGTTGCACACGAATTATGGAAATAAACCTAATTAAATCAAGAAAACATGCTAAAAACTTGTTGTCCATCATACCAATTCAATTAAACTACATGTATAATTCGGCAATCATATACAAAATTTCCAAACATTTATAACAAAGATCCGAAGATCCCATATATAATTATCAATACCGAAAATAAAACCAGAAATCAAAACATATTTCATAGACAAAATTATGTTTAAATACAAAGAATCAAAAGCCAATAAAGTACAATCCATGTTACAACCTTATGAAGATTCGGCAAGGATTGGTGATGATCGGATTTTTGTGAAAGGTGGTGGTGGATTCGGCAAAGCTTCTTGGTAAGAATTTCTGAATTTATTTTGGCAGAGGTTCGGCAAGGATTTTATGAGGAAGAGAAGATGATTTTTATGAATACAAAGTGTGGTATATATAGAGGAGAGGGCAGCTAGGGTTCGGCAAAGGATTGCACTCCAAGAAACCGAAACCCTTTTGGTTTTGGTTTCGGCAAAGTCCTCCAATAAATGTTCCAAGTGTTGCCGAATATCCTTGATAAAAGGCTGAATTATCACTTCAATTTCTTCTTTTAATTCGGCAACAAGTAATGCACCAAGCTTCTATTAAGTCCAAGTTCATCCCAAGCTTTTCTCCTTTCTTCTTTTCCGAAATTCATAGATAATGGCTGAATAAATTCACTTGTTATCTCATCTCTTTGCCGAATTATCTCTTCTTTTTCTCCAATTAACTCTCTTTTAATTCGGCAAAGGAATCCTTGCATGAAGTCACAATTCAGTCCACATACATTCTTTGCATTCCCTTTTCTTCTTTTCCTAGCCGAAAATCTAACAAATTTCTTCTCTTTGGCCGGCCTTCAAGAGCTCCATTCCATCTCTTCTTCTTTTCTTTTATCTTCAGCCGTGTATTATCCAAGAAAAACACAAAGCAAAAATCGGAAATTCATTCCATAAAAATTGCTAAGTATTTGTACGGCACAAAGAAACCAAATCCGAATTGGATTCCTCTTCTTCTCTTTCACGGCAAGGAAATTCTTTTCTTGCCGAAAATTCCCTCCAATTCGTCCATTAATCTTCTCTTTGATTCCTGAAAAATAAGAATAAGAAATAAATCAAAAAGAAGATAAAAAGATGTAGCACAATTGTCATGAGTACGAGTTCTAGATAGATAAGGAATCCTAGTCCAACAAGGAGTTGTATTTTCAATGAAATTCTTTCGACATTTCAAAAACGTCGAGCATTTGTAGACTCCTTGTTCGACTAAAACTCTTCAATTCGTAGACTTCAATTAGGACTCAAACTCATAGAATCCTTATTCAACTGGGATTTCTACTTTAGTAAGGATTCCTTTTCCAAATAGAGTTCTACTTGAAAAAGGAGTCCTAGTCACAATCAAACTCTTATTAGGAATCCTATTTCAATAAGGACTCCACCAAAATTATGCATTTTCACAATTTCTAGCACAAACCGACTCCACACAAGTATTAGAAACGACAAACAATGAAAATTCCATTTCGACAAGTTTCCTAGTCAAAACAGGTTTCCTAGTCCAAACAGGATTCCTAGTACAACAAGGAGTCCTACTCAAACTAAAAGTCTTCAAAATTCGACATTTCTGCATTTTTAGCTCAATTTATACACCAACACTCGCCAACGATTCCAACATGACTCAATGACTCTAAATTACAACAATAAGGGATAAGAAATGCATAAATGGGGGTAAAACATATTAAGAACGTCGCATTTTATGCTCCTATCAACTACCCCACACTTAGCCTTTGCTAGTCCCTTAGCAAAACAATTAAAAAGACTCAACACTACAGCCCCTAAATGATTGTCTCAGGATCTTTAAACACATAGCTTTCAAGTTAAGCATTCAATGTAAGCACAATAATCCTAAGCGTCATAGACATATATCATGGCATGAACAAGTAAGAAACGAAAATCACAAGCAATGACATGTTATGTTGATTCATCCTCCTCACTAGGCATACTCTCTTCTTTTCACTCATGATATGACAATATTCACTCAAAGTATATGCAAGAAAATAGATTGAGAGTTACAAAGAGTAACTTGCATATTTCAACAAATAAAGGCACTTTGTGAATAGATCTTTCATGAAAAACTTCATATAACAACTATGTGCACCAATGAACCAAAGCCATATGCTCAACTCTTGAGATAATCTCCACATACAAAGTTCACCTATTATTCGAATCATGAGAGATCTTACATGGGAAAATAGTGGGGCTTGGCATAAGGAATTCGCATTTAGAATTGTGGTGAGAAAATGTCACCAAGACTTAGCAAAGCTCAATACTCCTTATGACTTCGCTCAAAGGGCCAAGTTTAAACTTGTTGGGCCAAAACTTCATTCTTTTCTTCCCCATAACATAGTGAATATGAACAAAGGTCAAGTATGATAATAATAGACCTTCAATTGTAAAACAAACTCCAAATTCACCACAATATCCCAATCCAAGCATTTCTATTTTTCTTTTGCCGATTCTTTTTCTTTGTTTTTCTCTATTTTCGGCTCAAATTTTTGCTTTTTTATTTTCTGTCCGAATTTTCTTTTTGTTTTCGGCAATCATGGGTTTTCATGCTTTTGGATTGGCTTACCCCACACTTGCTTCAAATCATCACTTCAAATAACAAATTCCAATTAAACTTTACCAAGTCTTGACAACAATGGTTAGGATAAACTGTTCTAAGCTCAAGGAATGTGTATCATGGTGATGAAATAAATGGCTCATTGTCGGCTCAAGGGGGTTAAAACTAAGGAGTCCCACGACGGGCACAAATTAGGTTTATGCTTTATTTGACATGGTGGTAATCCTAACAAGATCATCTCAATCATATTCGAAATCAAGGCATTTCATGAATAATAGTCTCAAAAATCGTCAAAAGTGAGTTCTAGCATTCTAGAGTTCATTAAAATCTATGGCACATAGTCATTGAATATTCAAAGAATGATGAAGTTTTGAAAAATTCTGCCCATTTTTATCACTCAAGAAGAAAGTATTTGGCAATCAAAGCTCACATAGGTTATTATGGAACAAAATCAACACAACATACATGCTTATTACACAATTAAGTCCAAGTCTCAAATGTTCATACCAATCGCAAAGTCCATGAAACTCACAATTATTTTCAAGATTATGCAAAACCATCATCTATGTATTCAAGATATAATCATCAAAGACTATTTAGGGGCACCTAAGACTCAAAAATTAAAACAAAAATTTAAAAGCAACGAAAATAATGACTAAAAGCAAAGAAATTTTTTTTTTTATTTATTTTTTTTATTTTCTTTTTATGACTCAAAACAAAGACTCAAAACAAAAACAAAACATGTGAAACTTGTATTCCCTACCCCACACTTAGAAAATTACATTGTCCTCAATGTACACAAAAATTATGTTGTAATCTCTAAGCATATGATAAATCACACATTCCACATTTATACAATTCAACCAAAAAGAGTTTAGGGTTCAAAAATTCAAACTCTCGTAGACGACTCCTTCACAATTTTGGTTGAAATGGGTTGCCTCCCATGCAGCGCTTAATGTTTATAGTCTACTCAGCCTAGACTCTTCTCCATATTAGGATCTTGGTGCGTCTCTAAATTGTATCTCCTCAATGGTGTGCTCCTCAAAAGGTTCGTAGTAAGGTTTAAGTCGATGACCATTCACCTTGAACGCTTTTCCTGTTTCAATACTCTGAATTTCTATAGCACCATGAGAAAACACATTAGTAACAATATAAGGACCAGCCCAACGAGAACGCAATTTTTCAGGAAATAATCTAAGACGAGAATGAAATAACAAGACTTTTTGACCAATATGAAACGTTTTGCCTCTTATCATCTTGTCATGATACAATTTCGTCTTCTCCTTGTAAATCCACGCAGCATCATATGCTTCATTTCTGATTTCCTCAAGCTCGCTCAACTGCAATTTCCTGTGAAGTCCATCCTTGTCAAGCTCCATGTTGAATTGCTTGACCGCCCACCATGCTCTATGCTCCAACTCTACTGGAAGATGGCACGCCTTGTCATATGTGAGCCGAAATGGAGACATCCCAATGGGTGTCTTATATGCCGTTCTGTAAGCCCAAAGTGCATCATCAAGTCTGTCACTCCAATCTTTCCTTGATGGGCCCACAGTTTTCTCCAATATGCTCTTAATCTCTCTGTTGGACACTTCCGCCATTCCGCTCGTTTGAGGGTGATAAGGTGTGGATACCTTATGGGTGACTCCATATCTTCTGAGCAAAGCCTCAATTGTTCTGTTGCAGAAATGGGAACCTCCATCGCTTATAAGCACACGAGGTACTCCAAACCTGGAAAATATGTTAGTTCTCAAGAAACCTGCAACAACTTTAGAATCATTAGTCCTTGTGGCTTTCGCCTCCACCCATTTTGACACATAATCAACAGCCAACAAGATATATAGAAAGCCCTTAGATGAAGGAAAAGGTCTCATAAAATCTATACCCCATACATCAAATATTTCGACAAAGATCATAGTAGTAAGGGGCATTTGGTCTCTCTTACCAATGTTACCTGTCCTTTGGCACCTATCACATGTCATACAAAATGTGTATGCATCATTGAAAATCGTGGGCCAATAAAATCCGCTTTCTAATACCTTGAGGGCTGTCCTCTTAGCTCCAAAATGTCCTCCACACGCCTCATTGTGGGAAAATGCAAGGATCGGCCTATGCTCTTCTTGTGGCACACAACGTCTTATAACTTGATCACTACAAGTCCCCCACAGATATGGATCGTCCCATATGTAGTGTCTTGCATTCTTTTTGATCCTCGTCTTGGCTGCCTGCAAACATGTACTTGGAAAAGTTTTAGTAACTAAATAATTGACAATGTCTGCATACCAAGGTTCTTTTGTGTCCACTCGAAAAAGCTGCTCATCTGGAAAAGTTTCCTGAAGTGGCAACGTTTCCTCCTCTCTCACAATTCTGCTCAAGTGATCCGCCACAACATTTTCGCTCCCCTTCTTATCCTTGATTTCGATGTCAAACTCTTGGAGTAAGAGAATCCATCGAATCAAATGTGGCTTAGCATCCTTTTTCTTCATCAAATATCTAAGGGCTGCATGATCAGAATAAACAATCACTTTAGAATTCAAAAGATATGAACGAAATTTTTCTAAAGCAAATATAACAGCCAACAGTTCTTTCTCAGTAGTAGAGTAATTTAATTGAGCATCATTAAGTGTGCGAGAAGCATAATAAATGGCGTTTGGCTTCTTCTCTTTTCTCTGTCCAAGCACTGCTCCAACTGCATAGTCTGAAGCATCACACATGATCTCAAATGGTAGCATCCAATCTGGTGGCGCCATTATTGGTGCTGACGTCAATAGCAACTTCAACCTCACAAATGCATCTTCACACCCTTTGTCCCATACGAATGGAACATCCTTCTGCAAAAGGGCACAAATAGGCTTGGCCACCAACGAAAAATCCTTGATGAACCTCCTATAAAATCCTGCATGGCCAAGAAACGAACGTACCTCCCTTACAGTTGTAGGGGAGGGTAAGTGAAGCATAATATCAATCTTGGCCCTATCTACCTCAATACCCTTTGCAGAAATTATGTGTCCTAAAACTATCCCTTGTGTTACCATGAAATGACATTTTTCCCAATTAAGTACAAGGTTAGTTTCTAAACATGTTTTCAGGATTAGTTCCAAATTCTCTAAACATGCATCAAAGTCTTTTCCATAAACACTAAAATCATCCATAAAGACTTCAATGATATTCTCAATATAATCGCTGAAAATGGAATACATACAACGTTGAAATGTACCTGGTGCGTTGCATAAACCAAAAGGCATGCGTCGATAGGCAAACGTACCAAAGGGACATGTGAACGTCGTCTTTTCCTGATCATCTGGGTGAATGCAAATCTGATTGTAACCGCTGTACCCATCCAAGAAGCAATAGAATTCGTGCCCAGCTAATCTCTCCAACATCTGGTCCATGAAAGGCAAAGGCATGTGATCCTTGCGTGTAGTAGCATTCATCTTTCTGTAGTCGATACACATCCTATGACCAGTCACCAATCGTTGGGGCACGAGCTCATCCTTGTCGTTCTTCACAACCGTGACTCCACTCTTCTTAGGTACAACTTGGACAGGTGCAATCCACTGGCTATCTGAGATGGGATAAATGACTCCACAATCCAGCAATTTGATCACCTCGTCCTTCACAATCTTCATCATAGGGGGGTGTAATCGTCTCTGACCCTCCCTAGTAGGCTTGGCTCCTTCCTCAAGCAAGATCCTATGGACACAAGTTGTAGGGCTAATTCCCTTGATATCCGCCAACGTCCATCCAATGGCGGTCTTGTTCCGCTTCAGCATGCTTGTTAAACGTGCTTCCTGCTGCTCACTCAGCTGTGATGACACAATAACTGGTAGTGTGTCATCGTCTCCCAAGTACACGTACTTTAAATGATTGGGAAGCACCTTCAGTTCTAAAATAGGGGCCTGTTCCACAGATGGTAGAATTTTGTTAGTGGAAATGGGAATTGACAAAAATTTACATGTCCTCATCACGTGGGGTGTTGCCTCTAGCTCGGCAACAATACTCATCATGCTCGGCTCAAGTTCAAGCCGAGCCTCCATCGAAATTTCCTCCCCATTGGCATCAATTCCGGCCCCTTGCTCAATAGCTAGTTGCTATTGATCCAAAGTTTCTGATAAAACCTGTGCAAGAGAATCAACTACATCAATATTATAGCAAGGTTTTAAATCAGAAACTGGATACCTCATCGCTTCAAAGATATTGAAGCCAATCACTTCACCATCGAACTCCATGGTGAGGTTCCCTTCAGCAACATCTATTTTTGTTCTTGCTGTCCTCATAAATGGTCGCCCCAACAATAGTTGAGTGGAATTTAGGGGCGACTCTTCCATATGTAGCACATAGAAGTCTGCAGGAAATATCAGATTATTCACCTGCACAAGAACATCTTCAACATATCCTTCAGGATATTTGTTAGACCTATCGGCGAGTTGAATGATTACATTGTCTTGTTTCAACTCGCCTAGACCTAAGGACTTATACACATTATATGGCATAACATTTATTGAAGCCCCTAAGTCTAGCAAAACTTTATCAAAGCAAGATTGTCCAATTTTACATGGCACTGTAAAGCTGCCTGGGTCTTTCATTTTCGGTGGAAGCTTCCTCTGGAGAACGGCTGAAACCGTCTCACTCATCTTTACCACCTGCTCCTCCCTTGTATGCTTTCTTGTTGTGCAAAGTTCTTTGAGAAATTTGGCATACTTGGGAATCTGCTTGATGCACTCAAGCAATGGAATGTTCACCTCCACACGCCTGAAGATATCAAGTACCTCCTCATCTGATTTCTCCTTCTTCGATTTAGCAAATTTGGAAGGAAAAGGCAAACTCGAAGATTGGTTAGTAATAACTAAACCACTTGAGTCAGATTTTACCTTATGTGTCTCTGAGGTTGCGGGATCTTTTTCCATGTCCCTCTTTATCATCACATCTAGCTCAGCCTTGCTCGGTTCACCATTCTTCTCGGCCTCATTGCCGTGTGCTACCTCACCTTTGCCGAGTGTCTCATTGTGCTCGGCATTATCACCATCGTCATCACAGTCCACCATTACCTCGTCACCTCTCTTTCCCATGCACGGCCCCTCTAAAATTTTACCACTCCTTGTGGTAATTGCATTTGCTTGCTCGTTCTTGGGGTTCTTAATCGCTCCTCCAGGTAACCTTCCTTGTTCTTGGATCTGCCCCATGAAATCCACAACCTTCCCCATCTGATTCTTCAACTCAGAAATATCCTTCGTGTTTGAGGTTGTAGATTGCAACAATGTGTGAGTTGCATCATTCAATGATTTCAGCATAGCATCATAGTTAGGGTTTGACGATGCTTGAGCATTGTTGTTGTAGAATTGTTGCTGCTGAGGTCTTGCATATCCTTGGAATTGCCCTTGAGGTCTTGGTTGAAACGCCATTCCTCCTTGATTTGCTTGTGGTGGCGCCAATGGTTGAGGGTTCTGAACATTACTATTGTTGGCCCAACGAAAATTAGGGTGATCGTTGTACCTTGGATTGAAATTCTGGTAAGTGGAACGTTGCTGCCCTTGGAATCCAACTGAATTGGCTTCCTCAAAATTATCACTTCCTCCCAATTGGGGACACACATCAGCCGTATGGCCCTCCAAACTACACACCCCACATACTTGGGCATGCTTCTGCTTCATCATTTGGGACATCATCTGAGTCAGCTTCCCCATGTCTTCCCTAAGCTCCTTGACAGCACTAGACTCCTCAAAACCACTAGCTTCATTCACTCGCCTTGAGGAAGTAGACCCGAACTGTTGTTGGTTAGTGAAATGCATCTCCAATAAGTTCTTAACTTCCTCCTTGCTCTTTTCCATCAAAGATCCACCAGCCGCTGAATCAAGAAACCTACGCTCCAAAGGACGCAACCCTTCATAAAGTACTGCAGCAAAAGACCTTCACGTATCCCATGATTAGGACACGTTGCCACCAAAGATTTGTACCTATCATAGTACACATCGAAGCTCTCGTCTGGCTCTTGTCTGATAGAAGTGATCTCCTTTCTGATTTGCGTTACCCTCGATGAAGGAAAGTATTTGGTGAGAAATTCCTTCACCATTGTATTCCAAGACACCATCTTCCCTGGTGGAATAGCAAAGAACCATTCGGCTGCCCTATCATCAAGTGAGAAAGGAAATGCCTTCATTCTCACATGTTGCAAATCTGCCCCAGTTGGGCACATTGACTCACATCTGAACTCAAACTTCTGAATGTGGCGATTCGGATCTTCTCCACTAAGTCCAAAGAACTTGAGCAATTGGTGGATAAATCCACCCTTCAACTCAAACTCTGCTGATTTGCCAGGTGCAACAGCAGGATATGTTACATTGCTCGGTCTCACTACTCCTCCCTGTGGCGCATCTACCTGTCTGTTCTCCTCTCTCAATGAAGTCATATTGAATGTAGGATCAGGTAAATCAAAATTCAAGTACTGAATCGGTATGGGACTTTGGAGTAGCTCAAATTCTGGTTCTTCATGAAACAAAGGGTTTAGTTCACACGAAGCTTCTGAAGGAAATGGTGATGGTGGTGCAACGAAATTTCTGTCGAAAAGTGATGAAGAGGGAGATACAAATTGATACTCTGGTGTAGATGTGCTCGGCAATACTTGCTCTGCTTCCTCTTGGTTGCAAATTCTTTTCAATCTATCCTCAATTTCTTGTGACCAACCAAAATTCATGTACCTGAAATTATTAGAAGATCAAGTATTTAATCAATGAATTAAAAAGAGAAACAAACGTGTATTGTATAGTTAGAATGTATAAGTTAGTGTTAGGGTAAAAATATAACAAAAGAGTATGTATAAGTTAACGAAAATTTCAAATAAAAAATATGTATAAGTATCACATAAAAATTCAAACGTGTAAATGAAAAGGTCTCACACGAAAATACATACAAGTATATTACAAAAAATATGTTACACGAAAATTTACAAGTGTGGCACACACAATTTCACAAGTCTCATCGTAAAAAGTATCAAGAAGAATGTATCATACAAATATAAGTGAATATTAACGAAAAATTCAACTAAAAAAAATGCATATGTATCACACGAAAAATTCAAAAATGTATAAGTATCACACGAACATTTCAAGTATATTTCACATAAGTTTACAAGTATGAAAGAAGTATAAGAATGTGTTTTATGTATCCCTAGTTAAATTGCTATATGATTTGTTCGAATTTTCAAAGTACGTGGAGCAGAGGAGATAACAGTGCAATGGGCTGAAACAGTCCAAGGTAGTATCATGCTTATTCCGATATACCTCGAAAATTCAAACCAAGAAATGATTTCTTTTGAGATAAAAAATTTACTTATATCAAACTCATTTAAGGTTTTGAAGCTCGGTGGACGTGCGGCCTAGGTCTATCGACTAGACACAAGATTCCGTGGTTTCAGAAGGCTAGAACGAAAGTACTAAAAATGCAGTGAGGCAAGACTCGTTGTTGGACACCACGGAGAGCGAACTCCCTATCAACTCACTCACAGAGAATGAACATCAGTTTGTGGGCCTTGAGATCTAGTTAAACAAACCTCAATACCAAAATTAGAACAAACGAACAATGAATGCCCCTTACTCTGTTGAGAACCTTATGTTGTCAGTACCACTAAAGTGCATAAAAGCCGCCCTCAACCTCATAAAAACGCAAGCGCTAGTATGAAGGGTTAAGGCTAATATCAACATTAGTGACCTTACCTATTCCTCTTCCCCTCAAAACCAAAAACAAACTTAACATAAATAGACTTTTAAAACTCCCTAACAATTTAGCTAATTATACATATCACATGAAAATTTTTACATGTATCTATATTGGTTCGGTTTTTAGAGGTCATCGATTATGTAAGTATTGTAACTGCTGAAACTTAGGGTTTCTAGATGTCTTTCACACAACTTTAAAATTTGAGGTACGTGGAGCAGAGGAGATAACAGTGCAATGGGCTGAAACAGTCCAAGGTAGTATCATGCTTATTCCGATATACCTCAAAAATTAAAGACGAATTTTATCTTTTGAAGAAAAATAGATTTCACATATGCTCAAGTTATTTTCTAGCGTCTAAAGTGAGGTGATGCTTCGGCACAAGCGGTTGTCTAGGTCGAGGATACTTTACTTTTCTAAGGCGGTGTCGTTAAAATTCACGGAGAGTAAACTCTCTTTAGGAACAAGGCAGGTCTCAAAGTTTTTAACCACGGAGGACAAGTCCCCTTTCGACTCACTCACAGAGAATGAACATCAGTCTGTGGGTCTTGAGAGCCAGTTTTACAAACCTCGAACCCATCAATGAAAATAAATTGCCCTATACTTTGTAAAATAAACTTGGGTCCTAGCGGTCTACAAGTGTTGATTAAAACCGCCCTCAACCTCATCTTAGTAATACTATTGCTGAAAAATCGCTTGTATGCGTGGGGGGGGAAGTATCCCGCGTTTCCCAATCTACATAAAAACGGATCCAACAAAGCACCATTCAAATGAAGGGTTTTGGTTATGATCAACAAAAGAGGCTTCACTTACATGTTACACTTTAGAAACTACAATAAACTACAAGCATACATAAAAACTATCAACTTCCTAGAAATTATCTAAGTGTCACAACAATCACAATATACATCACATCGTCGGCAACTTATCAACCAAAAATCAACAACAAAACAAAAATCGGAAAAATTTCCCTATTTACTATTACATATCCGAAAAATCCTATTATACATATCCCAAAAACTATTGAAAAATTAAAATAACCTGCAATATACATAATTACAAACAACACTTTATGAATCAAAACATTATAATTTCCCCAGCAACGGCGCCAAAAACTGATGGAGGTGTTATCTAAGCACAAAATACCTGCAAAACAACTTCATACACATAATACCCTTCTTTTGTCAATTGTAGTTAGGACAAGTAGGGATCGTTCTATCCGGGGAAATCAAGGGCATTTAATCACATAAAGTATTGCAATAAAAGGGGGTTGTCGAATTTTTTTATAATTACCTACTGAATTTTTACAAAAATTAAAACCTAAATTATTATTTACAATTGATCAACATCTTCCACACAATCACCAAACACAAATCTCATTATACATGCAACAAAATTAAAACAAGTAATAGGGGCGGCAAGCATATAACGAATTCAAGATCAACTAAGTTCCAATTTAATTAGAGCCAACGCGGTTATTCTAATTATTCAAGACATCACAAGTATTTAGAATCCACAACGCGTGTAATCCTAAACATGGTACTAATCGGTTTAATAACACAACGCGTAGAAATTAAACACAAAAACCACATAAGCACAATATGTCCAATTGGAAACATGTTAGCAGGTATGGCGTCACTCATCCCACATCGACATGTAAATTTCCAGAATTACTCTAGCCCTTAGATAAATACATATTAAAATCAACAACGCGTATGATCCAACATGTATTAAATCGGCATATGAATTCAACATCTAGATAACAACCATGGCCTGCGATTGCATCTAGACATCTCCTTCGGTTGCACACGAATTATGAAAATAAACCTAATTAAATCAAGAAAACATGCTAAAAACTTGTTGTCCATCATACCAATTCAATTAAACTACATGTATAATTCGGCAATCATATACAAAATTTCCAAACATTTATAACAAAGATCCGAAGATCCCATATATAATTATCAATACCGAAAATAAAACCAGAAATCAAAACATATTTCATAGACAAAATTATGTTTAAATACAAAGAATCAAAAGCCAATAAAGTACAATCCATGTTACAACCTTATGAAGATTCGGCAAGGATTGGTGATGATCGGATTTTTGTGAAAGGTGGTGGTGGATTCGGCAAAGCTTCTTGGTAAGAATTTCTGAATTTATTTTGGCAGAGGTTCGGCAAGGATTTTATGAGGAAGAGAAGATGATTTTTATGAATACAAAGTGTGGTATATATAGAGGAGAGGGCAGCTAGGGTTCGGCAAAGGATTGCACTCCAAGAAACCGAAACCCTTTTGGTTTTGGTTTCGGCAAAGTCCTCCAATAAATGTTCCAAGTGTTGCCGAATATCCTTGATAAAAGGCTGAATTATCACTTCAATTTCTTCTTTTAATTCGGCAACAAGTAATGCACCAAGCTTCTATTAAGTCCAAGTTCATCCCAAGCTTTTCTCCTTTCTTCTTTTCCGAAATTCATAGATAATGGCTGAATAAATTCACTTGTTATCTCATCTCTTTGCCGAATTATCTCTTCTTTTTCTCCAATTAACTCTCTTTTAATTCGGCAAAGAATCCTTGCATGAAGTCACAATTCAGTCCACATACATTCTTTGCATTCCCTTTTCTTCTTTTCCTAGCCGAAAATCTAACAAATTTCTTCTCTTTGGCCGGCCTTCAAGAGCTCCATTCCATCTCTTCTTCTTTTCTTTTATCTTCAGCCGTGTATTATCCAAGAAAAACACAAAGCAAAAATCGGAAATTCATTCCATAAAAATTGCTAAGTATTTGTACGGCACAAAGAAACCAAATCTGAATTGGATTCCTCTTCTTCTCTTTCACGGCAAGGAAATTTTTTTCTTGCCAAAAATTCCCTCCAATTCGTCCATTAATCTTCTCTTTGATTTCTGAAAAATAAGAATAAGAAATAAATCAAAAAGAAGATAAAAAGATGTAGCGCAATTGTCATGAGTACGAGTCCTAGATAGATAAGGAATCCTAGTCCAACAAGGAGTTGTATTTTCAATGAAATTCTTTCGACATTTCAAAAACGTCGAGCATTTGTAGACTCCTTGTTCGACTAAAACTCTTCAATTCGTAGACTTCAATTAGGACTCAAACTCATAGAATCCTTATTCAACTGGGATTCCTACTTTAGTAAGGATTCCTTTTCCAAATAGAGTTCTACTTGAAAAAGGAGTCCTAGTCACAATCAAATTCTTATTAGGAATCCTAGTTCAATAAGGACTCCACTAAAATTATGCATTTTCACAATTTCTAGCACAAACCGACTCCACACAAGTATTAGAAACGACAAACAATGAAAATTCCATTTCGACAAGTTTCCTAGTCAAAACAGGTTTCCTAGTACAACAAGGAGTCCTACTCAAACTAAAACTCTTCAAAATTCGACATTTCTGTATTTTTAGCTCAATTTATACACCAACACTCGCCAACGATTCCAACATGACTCAATGACTCTAAATTACAACAATAAGGGATAAGAAATGCATAAAACATAGAAATTAAACACAAATAGCACATAAGCACAGTATGTCGAATTGGAACATGTTAGCAGGTATGGCGTCACTCATCCCACATCGACATGTAAATTTCCAGAATTACTCTAGCCCTTAGATAAATACACATTAAAACCAACTTCGCGTATGATCCAACATGTATTAAATCGGCAAGTGAATTCAACATCTAGACAACACTCATGGCCTTTCGAATGCATCTAGACATCTCCTTCGGTTGCACACGAATTAAAGAAATAAACCTAATTAAATCAAGAAAACATGCAAAAGCCTACTGCCCATCATACCATATTCAATTAAATCACAAGCATAATTCAGTAATTAAACACAAGAAAACCAAACAATATAACAAGAATTCGGAAATCCCATGAATAAATAACAAAACCAAAATCGGAACCAAGAATCCATACATAATTCATAGACAAATTAATGTATAAATACAAAGAAACAAAAGCCATCGAAATATTACAATCCAAGTGACAACCTTGTTGAAGAATTCGGCAAGTGGATTGGTGTTGATGATTGGAATGATTTTATGAAAGGTGATGGAAGATGGTTCGGCTATGTTCTTGGTGAGGATTTTTGGAGAGAATTCGGCAGAGTTTCGGCAAGTTTAAGTGAGGAAGAGAAGATACCTATTCTGAAATTATGATGTGGTATTTATAGAGGAGAGGGGAGCATTTAGGGTTTTGGCAAATCTCCTTCTCTTCAAGTCTTTGTTGCCGAATCACTTGGTCAAAAAGGGCTGAATAAATGCAACAATATCTCTTCAATTTTCTTCAATTAAATTCAGCAACAAGTAATTGCACCAAGCACCATATCGAGTCCACATTCATCCCTTACTTTGCTCTTTTAATTCTGCCTAAAATCCCAAAGATAAAGGCTGAATAAGTCTTCAAATGATCCCTCGATTTAATCAACAAATAATCCAGCAATTATCAATGAATCTTGCTTGAGATGTTGTCCACATTCGGCAAAGCCTTCTCCTTTAATCTCTCATGCATTTGCCGAAAAATCCAAATCAAAAATAGAATTATCCCCTCCTTATTTTCTTCTTTGGCCGGCCATGAAGAGTCCAAATCCATCTCTACTTCGTTGAAGGCTCACGGCAACAAGCTCTCCTTTTGCCGAAATAATTCCTCCAATTCTTTTCATTTATCTTCCATGAATTCCTGAAAATAAGATTAAGAAATAAATCACAAAGAAGATAAAAATATGTAGCACAATTATCATGAGTAAGAGTCCTGTTTAGATAAGGAGTCCCAGTCCAACAAGGAGTTGTATTTTCAATGAAACTCTTTCGACTTTTCAAAACGTCGAGCATATGTAGACTCCTTGTCCGACTAAAACTCCTATTTTCATAGACTTCAATTAGGACTCAAACTTGTAGAATCCTTATCCAACTGGGATTCCTACTTTAGTAAGGATTCCTTTTCCAACTAGAGTTCTAGTTGAAAAATGAGTCCTAGTTGCAATCAAACTCTTATTAGGAATCCTAGTTCAATAAGGACTCTACCATTATTATGCATTTTTAACATTTCTAGCACAAACCGAATCCACATATATATTAGAAACGACGAAAGATAAAGAAATCAATTCCGACAAGTTTCCTAGTCAAAACAGGTTTCCTAGTCCAAACAGGATTCCTAGTACAATAAGGAATCCTACTCAAACTAAAACTCTTCAAAATTCGACATTTCTGCATTTTAACTCAATTTATACACCAACTCTTGCCAAAGACTCCAACATGAATCAATGACTCTATATTACAACAATAAGGGATAAGAATTACATAAATGGGGGTAAAAACATATTAAGAACGTCGCATTTTATGCTCCTATCATTCGGCTTTGATAAATTTCTGTATAGGATTTGTGGTTACACTTTGGTAGATTTTCGGCTAGTATTTTGTGAGAGAAAGAGATCCTGTTCTTTGTGGCTGCCATACCCTTTATATAGGAGCAAGGGTTGCTAGGGTTCCGGCTCCATGGAGAGTTATTACCGAAACTCTCCTCTCCTTTCTTGTAAGGAAAGTCTTGAATTTCCTTCCAAGTTGTTGCCGAAATCTCTTTGAATAATTACTGAATAAATCCTCAAATAATTCTTCCATTTATTCTTGATTTAATTCAGCAAAATTATCTTGAATGTAGAGGGAAATTCAGTCCACATTCAACCTTGACATTCCCTTGTAAGTTTCAGCAATAACTTAAGAATTCCTTGCCTTTGCCTTATGTTTCTTCCCTTGTAAGTTTTGAAATTCCTTCATTTCCAACCTTTGTTGCCGAATTAATCCTATAATAAAGATTAATTGCTGAATAAAACTCCTACACATCCTTCTTAATTCGGCTGAATGCTTCCCTTATTTGGGTTGAAAACTTGCCATACAAAGCTCCTCCTTTTCCTTCTTAATTCGGCCTTGTTCCCTTGTAGCTCTAGAACTCCTTCCTTTCCAGGCTTTTCCTTTCCTTGTTGGTTTTGGTAGCCAATTCAGTCCGTGCTTTCCTTATGGACTCCATTTCCTTCTAGATTTCGATCAATGCTTCCTTCTTCTCCTCTTTCTCTTTTAATTCGGCAGAATGACCTTTGTGTGATGATTACAACATATCTCTCTCTAGAAAATAGCTATTGAAGTAATTCCAATTGATTTGCAAACTAGACTCTCATAGCTTTCTATCCATATATGGCTCCAATTTTGATTCAAAGTGAGCTGTCTTGGAGAGTCCGTGGAATTTGGATGACCTACACAGGAATTTACCCGAATTTAATCAGGGTTTTATATCTCTTCAATTCTTTCCTTTTCCATTTAGGATTCGGCAGCCTCCTTCCATTCCATGCTTTCCTTATGTATGCACATGCCTAGCACACGTTTATTCATGTCTCCACACTCCTAGCACACGCCCAAGCATGTCTTGCACATACTTTGCACGCATAGAATATTCCTGAAAATAGGAGATAAAATTAATATTAGTTTTGGCAAGGATTTATACAAAATAAAACACACTAGCAATCCTTATCCAATAAGGATTCCTAATTCAATTATGACTCTTGCCGAAACTTCACATTTTCTTCTTTTTAAGCTCATTTTCACAAATTCTCTACCAAAAACTCAAGACTCGATCTAATGACTCAATTCTACAACAATAAGGGCTAAGCAAAGCACAAATGGAGGTAAAAACATATTAAGAATGTCGCATTTTATGCTCTTATCAACTACGTACCCCACACTTAGTTTTTGCTAGTCCCTTAGCAAAATAAAATAAAATACTCTACTACAATTGCCCCTAAATGATTGTCTCAGGATTTTTTAAACACATAGCTTTCAAGTTAAGCATTCAAATGTAAGCACAATAATCCCAAGCGTCATAGATATGTTTCATGGCATGAACGAGTAAGAAGTGAGAAAATAAGCATTTAAACATGTCAAGTTAATTCAATCCTCCTCACTAGGCATACTCTCTTCTTTTCACTCATGAAATGGCAATATTCACTAAAAGTATATGCAAGAGAATAGATTAAGAATTACAAAGAGTAACTTGCATATGTCATCAAATAAAGGCACTTTGTGAATAGTATTATCAAGATAAACTTCATATAACAATTATGTGCACAAATGAACCAAAACCATAAGCTCAACTCTTGAGATAATCTCCAGAAACAAAGTTCACCTATTTTAAGAATCATGAGAGATCTTTACAAGGGAATATAATGGGGCTCGGCATAAGGAATTCGCATTTAGGATAGTGGTGATAAATGTCACCAAGACTTAGTAAAACTCAATGCTCCGCATGACTTCACTCCAAGGGCCAAGTTTCAACTTGTTGGGCCCTATTTCATTCATTTCTTCCCCAAACATAGTGAAATCGAACAAAGGTAATGTATAGAATGATAGACCTTCAATTTTCAAACAAACTCCAATTTCACAATCAACTTAGCGAAAATCACTTTGAAACCGTGCATTCCTTTTTCTTTTGTTTTGGACTAACATTTTTCTCTTTGTATTTTTCTGTCCGAATTTTTTTCTATTCTTTTCTTTTAGGCACGGCATTCATCAATTTATAAACACTGCTAAGTTCACCCCACACTTGTTTCACAACATCACTCCAAGTTACAATTCCATGATAATAAGCTTTACCAAGTGTTGAGAACAAAGGTAAAGGTATAGCTATTCTAAGCATATGGAATATGTATAAGGTGATGAAAGATAGGCTCAATGTAAGCTCAAAGGGGTTAAAACTAAGGTGTCCCACGACGGGCACAAATTAGGCACATGTTTTATTTGGCTTTGGTAGTAATCCTAGTTAGATCTTCTCAATCACTTTTAAAATCAAGGCATTTAATGAATAATCGTCTCAAAAATCAACAAGAGTGAGTTCTAGCTTCTATAGTTCATTAAAATCTATGGCATATAGTCATTGAATTTTCAAAGAATGATGAAGTTTTGATAAATTCTGCCATTTTTATCATATTTATCGCACAAGAAGAAAGTATTTGGCATAAAAGCTCACATAGGATATTATGGAAATAATTTAACTCAAACATGCATGCTTTATTGTATGTCAATCATAATCTCACATGTTCATACCAATCACAATATCTATGAAACTCACAATTAATTTTTATGATTATGTAAAACAATCATCTATGCATTCAAAGATATAATCATCATCGACTCTTTAGGGGCATATATATGACTCGATCTTAACTAAAAACAAAGGAAATTTTTTAATTTTTATGTATTTTTCTTTTTCTAACTTGAAACAAACAAATTATGTAAAACAAAAACATGGAAGCATGTATTACTACCCCACACTTAGAAAATTACATTGTCCTCAATGTAGATCAAAATAATGTTGTAATTTCTAAGCACATGATAAATCACATAACTCCATTTACATAATTCAACCAAAAGAGTTTAGGGATTAGAAAATGCAAACTCTCGTTGATGGCTCTTTCACAATTTCGGTTGAAATGGGTTGTCTCCCATGCAACGCTTAATTGCTTATAGTCCTTTAGCCTAGACTCGGCTCTATTCATTCGCTCGTAATTGGCGCCTCTTGGAGGTGTACATCCACCAAAAGTCCCTCATCCAATTGCTCATATGAGGCTTTAATCGATTTCCATCTAAACTTGTTGCCGGTCACTTCATTCTTAATCCGCATAGCGTCATCAGAGAGAACAATAGTGACAATAGAAGTGGGAACCCAACAGGCACATTTGAGGACACAAGGTCCTTGATAAACTGAGTTCCTTCAGCTATAAGATGTTCTGTAGAATTCAAAGAATGAGTTAGTATAGAGTTAGCAAATTAGCAAAAGTCAATAAAAGTTAGTTTACCAGTATTTAACAATTTAATAAGTAGAATTTAATTGCAAATCATGAACACAAGTTTAGAATATGGAGTCTCTTCTTGTAACACAAGTCGTCCTTCCCAACTTATTGAGAGTTCCAATCAATTGTTAACAATGTAATTCTTCACCTCTTCCTTATGATCTGCAACTGACAATCAAACTCTACAAGTATATTAGATCAACAAAGACAAAGGCTCAACGAAAATTGAGGGTAGTTACAACATGTTACAGGAGACATACATACAAGAAAAGTATAAAAGTTAGAAAGTTAGATTTAGAGTTACACTACCAGATCGGACAGAATAGCCGACGACAAAAATTTCGTCGACTATGCCAAATTTTCGTTGGCTATTCCTTCTACCGACGAAAGTTTCATCGGCTATAATTCGTCGGTAAAACGGCGTCGGTAAAACCAATGGCCGACGAAAATAACAAAATCGTCGGCTATTTTCGAGTATGGCCGACGATATTACCGACGAAAATTCATTTTGTCGACCAAACCTTGGCAAAATATCCGACGAAATTCGTCATATATGTTCGAGTATGGCCGACGATATCGTAAACTATAGCCGACGAAATTCATCGGTTATTTGTTCTGAAATATAGCCGACGATTTCATCTATTTCGTCAGAATATATTAATATTTTAATAGGCATTAATTAATTATAGCCGACGAAATAATGTCATTTTCGTCGGCTATAACGGTTATAGCCGACGAAATTTGGTAAAAATCGTCGGCTATAGCACTTATAGCCGAGGAAATAATGCTATTTTCGTCGGCTATTCTTACATTTTGGGGAAAAAAATTAAATTAATTTCTAAATTACCATTCCAAGCAACCTGCAATTCACAATGACAATCCATGCATTTACACCAACAAGAAACACGTCTAAATGACTTATTATTTAATTTGTTCCAATATACATAAAATATAACCCTAATCATCACCTAAAGCACTAAAGTCCACCACGTCATCCCCAACATCCTGCTCTCTATCATGCTCGTCATCCTGCTGAACGAACTCGGGAGGTTGAGGCATTGGAGGTTCAACTAACGGCTGAAACGGGGGCGGGGGTTCAAGGCTTTGTTGTTGTGCCGCGAACATATCATACCACCAGTTTTGTTGGCCGGCGTAGTTGTGTCGCCGAATTCTCTCACATTCAGCATACCAACTCGACATATCCAAATGATACTGCTGTGTTCTGCGATGTTGCTCCTGTGATCTCTGGGACTCGGCCGCCAATCTTGCGGCCAATCTCTGCACTTCCCCCCTCATCTGTTGGCTGTCCCTGCCTCCCTTCTTTTGACCTCCCTTAGTAGTCTTCAGGAGCCCTATTCCAGAACTTGCCAAACCCCGACAGTAGTATTGGTTTGACCGGTGTGGGAAGGCTGCGTTGAACATCCTCGCTGCCGTTTGGACATTCGATCGGTCGACCTGGCGCAGGGCTTCTTGCAGATCTGCCTCTGAAATGTTCGGTTGTGTCTCCCGAACTACTTGCTCATACACTTCTTCTTCGGCCCGGTTCACCCTCTCCTAATTGAACGGGAAAAAAAAAATTAATATTCTAACAAATATATAATTAAGTAAAATTAATAATTAAAATTTTAAAATCGTAATCAACGACTTACGAGCTGTTCTGTCACTTGTGGATAAGCCTTCTTGAACGTCTCCACGTACGGGTTGCTATCAGGATGATCTCTAAGCGCCTCCTCCTGATATTGTGCAAATGGCCTAGAACCACCATGATGGGGGGTTGTGTTACGGCGGCGGTTCGCAGAGTTTATCCGAGACCGTTCCTTTAAACAAATAATAAAATATTAGAAAAATGCATCAAAAAATATTAGTGTAATAATTATAAAATAATTAAACTAATAATTAAAATTTTAACAAAATAAACATTTATAGTTAAGTTTAGTATTTACCTGCATAAGTGGGTTGTTGAAGTCTACTGTCTTCAACCAACGCCACTCGTACTCCCTGAACATGAACTCTCTTGGAGTACCCATACGACCACGGTTGTCGTATTCGGTAAAGTGGGTACGGAGCTCGTTCTTCCACTCTTTGAACCTACGGAAAAAACAAAAGTGCATTAGAAATATTATTAATATCATAAAATATTTCAAATTATAAGATGAGGAATTCCCAACGTACCTCGAGTTCTGTATCGCGTCCGCCCAATCCTGCTTGTGTTCGGCAATCTCGAAGTATGCCTGAAAGATAATATTTTATTAGTTTTACAATTATAACAATACCGAAAATTATTAAATATTACGATAAAGAAATTAAGTTTTTTAAATTACTCACCGACGCCGCGTTGTTAACCTCCCTCTTAATTTCTTCCGGCACATCAGCCCACCGGGTCCACAGCATAGGGACTTTATCCCTAATTATTGCCCCCACGCAACCCTCGTAATCGCGGCGTTTTTTTCCCTGAACCTCCTGATTAGGGGGTTCGTTGATCTGGATCCTCCCCCTGCTCTCAACAGTTCTCCTGAGCGTGTGAAAACATATGACACCTCTCGTATTCGGCCTTGAACTGCTAGCGGCTGTCCCTATCACATAAACGACGATTGGTTAATAAAATTAAATATTAGTGCGTTAATTTTAATAAAACATTTAATTAATAAAATCAAATGTTACCTGAACTGGATGACCCGTCTGTCGACTTTCCTTTTCTCCTCGCCGAAATCAGGAGGTCAGGTCTCTCAAATGGCTCCTGATGGTATGCCTCCGCAACACTCACGTACTGAGGTATATCAGGCCATATGGGCACACCACGAAAGTCGACCTCGGGTATCGCAGGAATGTTGTACGGGAGGTAGAGCTGATTTGGGAGAGTAGGCCCCTCAGTCGAGTCAGCAGCAGACGTTGCCGGACTCGTCATCGGCTCCCGATGAACCTCAGGCATACGGACCTGAGGAACGTCTAGAGCTATCTCGTCCTGAAATAGCTGCCTACTGAACCTCGGAGCATCTGGCCCGAGAGGGGGAAGTGAACTGCTCGACGGCCGCCCCGCCTGGAGAAAGGTCTGGTGCCGAGAACTCACAGTCCTCCGCGGCTGGCTGGTGGTCCTCTCAGGCTGGCTAATGGTCCTGTCGGAGTCTGCGGAACCGGCAGAACTTCCAGAACCCCTAGATCTGGAAGAACGACGGCCTCCGAATAACTGTCTGAGTGCATCGGCCATCTGTAGCTTGAGGCATTAATACATTAATTAATATTAAATTATATTACATTAAATACCAAATTCTAATTAATATAATAACCAATAATACTAACATATTTTAAAACATACTAACAAATTAATTTTTCAATTTTAACTAATTTTAAATAATACTAACCATTAACATAAATATAACCATTTATATAATTAGGCTACCAATTTATACGTATAAATTAACAATTATATCTAAATTAACATAAATACCTAAATTATACCTTAAAAAATTACCTAAATTAACATAAATACCTAAATTATACCTAAATTAACAATTATATCTAAATTAACATAAATATCTAAATTATACCTTAAAAAATTACCTAAATTAACATAAATACCTAAATTATACCTAAATTAACATAAATACCTAAATTAACAATTATATCTAAATTAACATAAATACCTAAATTATACCTTAAAAAATTACCTAAATTAACATAAATAGCTAAATTATACCTAAATTAACATAAATACCTAAATTATACCTAAAAAAATTACCTAAATTAACATAAATACCTAAATTATACCTAAATTAACATAAATACCTAAATTATAAAATTAAAATAAATTGGAAAAAAAAATGGTAATTGCCTTCGGATCTGGTTTGGCGGAGGAGGAGGAGGGGGCCGGAGGAGGAGGGGAAGGACCGGATGAGGCCGGATTTTGTCCGGATGGAGGTGGAGGGGAAGAAACGGCGCCGATTTGAGGAGGAGGAGGACGAGCAATGGTCTTGGAGGAGACGCACGGCCGATTTGAGGAGCGGAGGAGGAGTTTTTGCAGATTTAGGGTTGAAAAAGTCGGGCTGCTGCGTTTTTCTGCTTTTATAGCAGAAAGAATAGTCGACGATTAAAAAAGATTTCGTCGGCTATTCAAAGAATAGCCGACGAAATCTTTTTTACTCGTCGGCTATACTTTGAATCTCGTAGGCTATTCTATGAACATCGTCGGCTATACTTTGGAAGATCAGCAGCCGTCTGATCTGAGCCATCCAACGGCCGACAATAAAAAGGCGCGGATCGCAATAGTTTAGCCGACGAAAATTACATTTCGTCGGCTAAACTTAAAGCATAGCCGACGATTTAAAATGTTTCGTCGGCTATACTTTGGAAAATCAGCAGCCGTTGGATCTGAGCCATCCAACGGCGGACAATAAAAAGGCGCGGATCGCAAGAGTTTAGCTGACGACATATAATTTTCGTCGGCTAAACTGTTGGTCAAACCAGTAAGTCAAACATCTAAACGCTTAAAAACGGAAATTAGTCTAGTTAAACGACGGTTTCTGGCTCACCTTCAACAGATAATAGTTTCAAATCAATGAGACGCAACTAATCGTATAAAAATTTTACAAAATTGATTTATCGAACGTCAGGCTACCCATAGGAAAACGAAAGTAAAAAATAGTCTACCACAACATTCGGCACACAAATTTTATCGGAATCTTGTCATTTTTCAACCGTGGACGTATTTTATCATTTCGGTCATATCTTATTTCACAACATTTTTGCATTTGAAGAGTCTACGTATAATAACTATTTGAAACTATACATTCACTTAAACACATAATAAACAAGTTAAGGAACATTAGTGCATATGTTCTGATTTTGAATCTAAAAGTTTATAAAATCTATTCCAACCGTCAGATATCACGTTAAGATTAAATACATGTATGAAAAGAAATCCAACTTCAGCTGACAACGTTAGATATCACCCTTGGCGAGATCATTAAGATAAAACACTTGTTTCACCCATGTGGCTAAAACGAACGGGTCATCCTCATACCATGATGTACTAGTGTTCACAGAAGTTATGCTGTATTGATCGGTTTTCATGCTCTGCGGCCGTGTGTCAAACCATCTACACTTGAAAAGGTGCACTTTCATGCCTTCTCCATAATGCAGTTCCACAACTGAATGGAGAACACCGTAATATAGTCAACTCCATCATCCCCACCATGTGCCATAACCCCTGAATTTTCTGTTTTCAGTCTGACGTCTCTCTCTTCACATCGAAATAACACACCATTCACCTTGCACGTCGCATAAACTTTTGAATAGACCGTCTACATCGCCAGAAGTCGGAGTTCGTGCGACCAATTTGGGTGATTATCATTTTTAATAAAGTCCATCTGCAACCATCAGAATCAACTATAAATATGAATAATTATACACAATAATATATAAATACGTATAGAATAATGTTAAAGTTACGTACCCAGCGGCCGAAATACTCTACGAATGTCCGGTTGTGGTAATCGAGATCACCTCCTACTTGTTCACAGTTTAGATGCATGTTCTTCCAAAACTGAACTTCTAAACAGTTAATTAGTACCCACCAATGTGCAATGACTACCTCATAATCTTTCAACTTGTAGGAAACTGGCATGTTTCCACCGAGTACAACATCATCGGAGAGTATGGAAAGATTGAACTGTGAAGGTATATCTTCCGGTATGCTTTCCTGTAACGCTCCTAAATACAGCTTCATGTAGGTGACGCACTCGTGTGCAATATATGCTTCAGCTATACATCCTTCAGGTGCGGATCTGTTTTGGACAAAATCACCGTATTGTCCAAGTTGCCTATAAATGAAGTTTTTAAAGTGTTATGATAATACATTAATACTAAATCACATATATTGATGAGGAAATAAACATAAAGTGTAAAATACGTACCTTTCCATCGGATACATCCAAGTGAAGTGCACAGGACCGGTAAGCAACAACTGCCGAGGAAGATGGATCATGAGGTGAGGCATGATGTCGAAAAAATTTGGAGGAAATATTATCTCAAATTTACACATGATATGAACGATGTCTTGTTGCATTTCCCGGAGGTCAGATTTTCTCACTTCCCGTGTGCATACCCTCTGGAAAAATCTTGCCAACGCTACTAACGGCTCCACAACGTGACGGGGAAGGAACGGTCGAATGAAAACAGGGAAGAGACGTTGTAGTAGGATATGATTGTCATGACTTTTCAACCCGTAAAGATTGTTGAATTGTCTGTTCACACACTTGGCTATATTTCCAGCAAAGCCTGAAGGATACTTGGCCCGACTTATCCAATGGAAAATTTCTGATTTATGCTCAGGCTTGACGGTGTAAGGAGCTTGAGGCATTTTTCTCTTCCCTTGTTTCAACCATTGTTGTTTTCTGATATTCATGTTTTGCAAATCAGTGCGAGTCTTAGGACCGTCTTTCGTCTTCCCCTCCAAGTTCAGCGTTGTGCCCACCACACTTTCAGAAACTTTTTTTTTCTATGTGCATAACGTCTAGGAAGTGACGGATCAACAACTCACACCAGTACGAGAGTTCCCACAATATGCTCTTATGTGTCCAGAATTTGTACTCCTGAGGTCTTTCAGGTATTTCCGCTACAATATCGGGATGATTGCTGAGGGGCCCAAAATAGTACTCATTAAGCACTGCTAAAATTTCTCTTCCCGTCCATCTTCTGGGAGGACCACCGTGTTCTTCGGTTCCATCAAATGCGGCGGACTCATAACGCCAGTGGTGATCCGCCGGAAGGAACACACGATGACCCATTCTGCATATCTTGTTGCAAAGAGGGGTGCTCCCATAATCGCTGAGGCACTCTGGACAAGCCTTGTATCCCCTAACAACGCTGCCCGACAACATCCCATAAGCAGGAAAATCACTAATGGTACCAATAACCATGGCATGCATCTGAAACGTCTCCTCCTTGTACTTGTCAAAAGTGGGATGACCAACGTCCCACAATACCTTAAACTCTTCAATCAATGGTCTCATATACACATCGAGACATTTCCCTGGGTAACCAGGCCCCAGAATCAACAACGTTAACATATTATATTCTTTCTTCATGCACATCCATGGAGGAAGGTTGTAAGGTACCAAAACCACTGGCCATATACTGTATGAAAGACTCATGGTGCCGAAAGGGTTGAACCCGTCGGTTGAGAGCCCGAGCCTGACGTTTCTGACATCTGACGCAAAATGAGGAAACTCATTGTTTATATGCTTCCAAGCCGCTCCGTCAGAGATGTGTGTCATGATATCTGCGTCTCCCGCGTCCCGCTCACCGTGCCATCTCATAGCTTTTGCGGTGGTTTCTGACATGTACAACCGCTCAAGCCTATCTCTCAATGGAAAATACCGAAGCACTTTCACAGGTTTCTTATTGCCTGCTCCCGTCAACTTATATCGGTCAGACTGACATATCGGACATGCGTCAAGGCTAGCAAGGTCATTCCCTTCTGCATCTTTACCCCAGAAGAGAACGCAGTTAAATGCGCATGCATGGATCTTAATGTAGGAAAGCCCTAGATCTTTGAGGATACTTCGGACCTTACAGTGATTGGTAGGATTACGATGACCCTCCTCCAACAACGAAGAAGTGTACTGTAGATATTCATCCACTTGCCTGATAGTCGATTTTGTCTCGACTTTAATCCTCATTACCTCCATCACACTTTGAAGAACTGTCTTCTCAGAACTTGAAGACACAGGGGTCTGTTGCAATGCAATCAGTTTGTTGTACTTGTCAAAGGCAGCAGTGTTGACAACTTGTGGGAAGTGCAGCACTGGGTCATGCATATATTGTTCCCCACGTACACCGCTTTCAAAAGGAAACACGTCGTTAACGAATGCCATTGTTGGATCGTTGGATGTACTACTACTGCCCGCCTCAAAAAACTGCCCATGATCATGCGATCCATCTAATGATGGCTCACCGTGATATATCCAACGTTTGTACTTCGGCCAAAACCCATTACTCTTTAGGTACTCCCATACTGTCCTTGAAAGGACCCGTCCCGGAAATTCCCCTCGGAAACTTCCGGAACAGCTCCTAAATATCCCAAAACCAAAAATAAAATTTCTTTGCTCCCAAACCGCCAACACCCACCCACTGGGAACAAAGTTCGATCAATTCTTTGATCGCTAATTTTGTTAATATATTCTTACTCGCTAAATACTCGATTTGTCCATTTACGCAATCTAAATATAACGATAAATATATTCACATTTATACTCGTAGCTTATAATAATATCAGGAGATTTACTCACCTTAATTTACCAGAAATGGTAAATATCCAGTCGAGATCGAGTCAGACCGCCGAAGGATCGCATCGGAGCAAAACGCCACGATTCTGGAATCCGGTCAACGCCGGTCAACGGATGGTCAACGTTGACTGGTCAACGTTGACTGGTCAACGTTGACTATCAGAGCGGGTCTGGGCCAGGCCGGGTCGAAACGCACTGGGCCGGATTGAAGCTGCTGGAACCGGGTCGGATCGACCCGATCGGGGTCGATTTTTCCCGGCGTCGATCCGGCCGCCTCGGCTGGAAATAGTCGTCGCCACCACACCAGAAAGAACCGGCATGAAAAACCCTACCGATCGGTGGGTGGCGCACTCTCGTTCGTCGCCTGCAGCGCCGCCACCCACGGTGGCCGATCCTCGAGTCGCCGCCGCTCCCTCCTCCGTGCTCTACCGGTGCCGATCTATGGCTCGAAATGACGAGGAGAGAGAGCTGAGCCCGATGCGGGGTGGCTCGCGTGCCGCCTTGGCCGGACGGCGGAGATCGGGGCACATTTCGGGATGAACAGTAAATCGGGGAGAGAGAGGGGTGAACAGTAGCTGAAGAGCTACAGTAAAATGCTACAGTAAATCGTAACATCCCGAAATGGAAAGTTACCCCCCTTTCCGAAAAAAAAAATCCTCCTTTTATAGTAAATTTTTATGAACAGTAAAAACATTCCTCTGGTCATAACTTTCTCATACGGTGTCCTTTTCACGCGTGCCGCGTGTCCACGAACTCGTATCGTCGAGCTCCCCAACTTTCGTGAAGAAAACTTTTCCAAAATCACGAAGGATCACAAAGTCGACTTTTCCCCCCATTAAAACTTAAAACATTTTTCAAATTTAACCTCCGAAAATATTTCCGACATCGCGTGACAATTAAAATAAAGCGTACGAAATTCCAATATTCATAATTCAGATAAATTGGGTTCGGGATGTGACAATTCCTCCCCCCTTATAAAAATTTCGTCCTCGAAATTTACGTAACCAAAATCGCAGAAAAATTCTGCGGAAAATCGGACAGAGTTTCCTCTATAATTAGGAAACCCAAAACCTGCAAGTATTCAAAATACACTTCTATAACCACAATGGAATTCCAAATCTATACCACGAGCCACCACTACTCGTCCCGATTTCTTTACCAACACATATCAATGAAATACTCGATATAAACAAATTCGGGAACTCATCGATTGGGTTCAAATTAAAATAACCCTACTTGTCTCACGAGTAAAATATCCGAAAGATTTTAGAATTGCACTTTTAATTTCAGAAAATATCAATAAATAATTAACCTTACCAAATGCATGGAAATTTCCTGATCAAATATCAATATCCGCATAATCTCATGGATAACAATTCAATCCAATTTAAATGATAAACCAATTTAAAATCGGAATGAAACAATCATTAATTCAAACAACTTTATAACTTTTCGATAATTCAACACATTAACAACATAATCATCCCAAATAATTAAATCCCCATAAAACCAAATATTTATGCATGCATCACTTTTAAAACAAAGGTCCACTCACTGGTTTAAAGCATAAAATTTTGTTTTTCAACTTTGAAAACCACTATACATGCATATTTATATATAAAACGTAGGCACATTTTATGAAAATCTCATTTAAAACACATCAGCCTCGCTGATAACTCAAATAAACAAATATTCCTTTGTTTGAAATATATATTCAAAATCATATACGTTTGAAATCAATTCATAAAATCTCTTGACCATTCTCATTAGTCATATAAAAATCTCAAACTCGCTGGTTCGGGAATCTATTAAAAACCGAAAACCTCGTAGAGGAAATATTCCCGAAACTAAATAATATAAAAATATGGAAAGCCTCATAGAGGAAATCTTGCTCCACTGCTTCGGGAATCTATCAAAAGCTGAAAATCTCATAACTGAAATATTCCCGAAGCCACATCATATAATCGTACAAAATCTCTTGTCATATCCTAATATAAAAGCTCAATCAACTGATGCGGGAATTTATTAAAACTGAAAGCCTCACAGAGGAAATATTCCCGCCATCACAGTGAAAACATCCTCATGACCAAACCCCGTTGGCCATGCAACAGGGAAATGTCTACCCACCACTGGAGCTGATCAGACTCCGGTCCGAGAACCCTAATGGCTCCCCCCGTGTCTAAGTCTACTACCTAGACACGTCACCGCCTCAATATACACAACCCTACGTCGACCACCGAGCGTGAATCTGACCTATATGGTCAAGTCGTCACCTCGCGTGGGATGAGGCACTACTAGCTAGCATCCATATCAATATCATAATCACGTGGACCATCGTGTGGTGAAAAACAAATCTCGAAATACATTTCCCTGTTAAATCGACATGCCAAAAATCCACAAATACCCGGCAAATCACTATGCCGTCAAATCACAAATACCCGGCAATCTCCATGCCGTCAAATCACAAATACTCGGCAATCATCATGCCGTCAAATCACAAATACTCGGCAATCATCATGCCGTCAAATCACAAACACCCGGCAATCACTATGCCGTCAAATCAGAAATACGTAAATCCCAAAATCATATCGAAAGAAGTAATCACCATCGGCATGTCGAGATATTCCAAATAAATAAACTCAACAAAATCCCCGGAATCTCATTCCGGTCTACCGAGTAAATTCTCAAATATTTTGAAATTATGAAATCTCATGGAAACTCATTTCTCAGAGAAATATCAAAGTCCAATAAAACAGCACTGCTGTCACGATCAAATCAAAACTAGATATTTCCTCAAATATCTCATAAAATTCAAAAATTCCTCAAAATATTTCGAAAATATGAATTCCCATAGAAATCTCGTTTCTCAAAGAAATATCAAAATCCATAAAGACAGCATTACTGCCAATCAAATCCGTTTAACAATAAATCAATAAAATATATTCGCAAAAAAATCATCAATCTTTGATAATAAAAATCATTCTCAAAATAATTCAATGAATATATAAAATCCCCAAAACTGTATCTTTGCTTTACCCTTATCACTTTTCATTTCAATAAAACATTCCTCAATTCAGACTTTTTGAACATATAATTATTCATACTTCATAGCAATTAAAAGTCAAGAATATTTAAATTATATATAATCTCCCCAATGACACACATACTAAAACACACAGGTCAGAGGATCAGGCTCTGATACCATTTGAAAGGACCCGTCCCGGAAATTCCCCTCGGAAAGTTCCGGAACAGCTCCTAAATATCCCAAAACCAAAAATAAAATTTCTTTGCTCCCAAACCGCCAACACCCACCCACTGGGAACAAAGTTCGATCAATTCTTTGATCGCTAATTTTGTTAATATATTCTTACTCGCTAAATACTCGATTTGTCCATTTACGCAATCTAAATATAACGATAAATATATTCACATTTATACTCGTAGCTTATAATAATATCAGGAGATTTACTCACCTTAATTTACCAGAAATGGTAAATATCCAGTCGAGATCGAGTCAGACCGCCGAAGGATCGCATCGGAGCAAAACGCCACGATTCTGGAATCCGGTCAACGCCGGTCGTTGCCGGTCAACGCCGGTCAACGGATGGTCAACGTTGACTGGTCAACGTTGACTATCAGAGAGGGTCTGGGCCAGGCCGGGTCGAAACGCACTGGGCCGGGTTGAAGCTGCTGGAACCGGGTCGGATCGACCCTATCGGGGTCGATTTTTCCCGGCGTCGATCCGGCCGCCTCGGCTGGAAATAGTCGTCGCCACCACACCAGAAAGAACCGGCATGAAAAACCCTACCGATCGGTGGGTGGCGCACTCTCGTTCGTCGCCTGCAGCGCCGCCACCCACGGTGGCCGATCCTCGAGTCGCCGCCGCTCCCTCCTCCTTGCTCTACCGGTGCCGATCTATGGCTCGAAATGACGAGGAGAGAGAGCTGAGCCCGATGCGGGGTGGCTCGCGTGCCGCCTTGGCCGGACGGCGGAGATCGGGGCACATTTCGGGATGAACAGTAAATCGGGGAGAGAGAGGGGTGAACAGTAGCTGAAGAGCTACAGTAAAATGCTACAGTAAATCGTAACATCCCGAAATGGAAAGTTACCCTCCTTTCCGAAAAAAAATCCTCCTTTTATAGTAAATTTTTATGAACAGTAAAAACATTCCTCTGGTCATAACTTTCTCATACGGTGTCCGTTTCACGCGTGCCGCGTGTCCACGAACTCGTATCGTCGAGCTCCCCAACTTTCGTGAAGAAAACTTTTCCAAAATCACGAAGGATCACAAAGTCAACTTTTCCCCCCATTAAAACTTAAAACATTTTTCAAATTTAACCTCCGAAAATATTTCCGACATCGCGTGACAATTAAAATAAAGCGTACGAAATTCCAATATTCATAATTCAGATAAATTGGGTTCGGGATGTGACAGTCCTAATCGGAAATCGACACATATCACTGCGACACTTACATTTCTTGCACGGGCAATAATGGTATTCATTCCCGTTTTCATTTTCCTCGACGAACTGCAAAAAATTCACAACTCCTGTAGTGTATCGTCGGTCATGCCTTGGAAGCGAAATCAAACTCTTATCCAGATCCATATATAGCCTGATAATAATATATATGTATAACTTTAATTAATAAGAAATTAATTAACACATACATATATATATATATATATATATATATAAATCCTTAATAATTAATTACATTACAATATATATTATTATCAACATCAACTCATATATATATACCATTAACAACCATTATTTAAGTTACACTATATATCAACCATTATTTAAGTTAATTACACTATCAACAACTATGAATTAACATATATATATATATATATATATATATATATATATATATATATATATTAACATTAATTAAAATAACATCAAATTAAAACACATAATTAAACTAAAACTCAAAATCAACTCAACTAAAACTCAAAATCAACATATATACATACATTCTAACACTAAAACAACAACAAATTAAACAAAAAATCACTTAATAAATCAAAATCACTAAAACTCAAAATCAACTCTACTAAAACTGAAAATCAACATATATACATACATTCTAACACTAAAACAACAACAAAACAAAAAATCGATCACTTACTAAATCAAAATCACTAAAACTAAAAATCAACATATATACACATATACGTACGTACCTATATATATAGCTCCACAATGTAAGAGATGACGGATTTCAACAATACCCACAGATTTTTCACTCTTTCTCCCGTTTTTCCCCTTTTTTTTCGTTTTTTTTTAAATGAGCAGCTGCTGCCCAGATCTGAAAATATATAGACTTATAGCCGACGAAAATGTCAACTTCGTCGGCCATACTTCCAAAAATTTTCGTCGGCTAATGTTTCGGAAAAAGGCCGACGAAAATACAAATCGTCGACTGAAATATGAATATAGCCGACGATTTTTTGAAAATACCAACGAAAAAACAGTTTCGTCGGCTATGGTTAAACTATGGCCGACGATTTTTTTTTTCCACCAACGAAAAATAAAATCGTCGGCTATTCCTTAGAATTACCGACGAAAATTTTAATTCGTCGGCCGTTTTTTTTTTTTTTTTCGTCCGGAAAACCATTTTTTCTGGTAGTGTTAGTGAGTATGAGTTAGTAATATTTGTAACATATAGTTAACGAAAATTTCTACAAGTATAAAGCACACGTATGGGAGTTTATATCACAAACAAATTACAAGTATAAGTCACACAAAATTTACAAGTATAAAACAGTACCAGAAAAAAGGTTTTCCCGACGAAATAAAAAAAAACGGCCGACGACATAAAATTTTCGTCGCTAAAAAAAAAAAAATCGTCGGCTATATTCGTATTTTAGTCGACGATTTGAATTTTCGTCGGCCTTTCTCTGAAACTTTAGCCGACGAAAACTTTTGAAAGTTTGGCCGACAAAATTGGCATTTTCGTCGGCTATAAGTCTATATATTTTCAGATCTAGACAGCAGCTGCTCATTTAAAAAAAAACGAAAAAAAACAGGAGAAATAGTGAAAAATCTGTGGGTATTTTATACGATTAGTTGCGTCTCATCGATTTGAAACTATTATCTGTTGAAGGTCTGGCCAAAAAACGTTATTTAGACAGTCCAATTACCATTTCTAAGCGTTTAGAGGTTTGACTGACCCGGTTGACCGTTCCGATCGAGCCTTTAACGTTGTCAGATGTAGTTGGATTTTTTTCCATACATGTATTTAATCTAAATGGTGATATCTGACGGTTGGAATAGATTTTCTAACCTTTTATATTCAAAATCAGAACATATGCACTAATGTTCCTTAACTTGTTTACTAAGTGTTTAAGTGAATGTATAGTTTCAAATAGTTACTATACGTAGACTCTTCAAATGCAAAAATGTTGTGAAATAAGATATGACCAAAATAATGAAATACGTCTACGGTTGAAAAATGACAAGATTCCGATAATATCCGTGTGCCGAATGTTGCGGTTAACTGTTTTTTACTTTCGTTTTCCTATGGGTAGCCTGACGTTCGTTAAATCAATTTTGTAAAATTTTTATATGATTAGTTGCGTCTTATTGATTTGAAACTATTATCTGTTGAAGGTGAGGCCAGATTTGGCGTTGAAGAGCAGATTGACCGTTGCAAGTCAAAACCCGATTTACTGCAGATTTGGCGTCCGGCGTCCGAATGACGATTGTGATACCATTCCGGAAAGGGAACGACGCCAGGAATCAAACTCATTGCTTTGCCACGACGTGTGGGCCTTTTCGGGCTTTCGAGTTCGTTTAGGGCCTCAAAACGGCAGTTTAATATGTTTTCAAAGTATAGCCGACGATGTTCATAGAATAGCCGACGAAATATTGTAAATCATCGGCTATTCTCTAAGTTTAGCCGACGAAAATTATATTTCGTCGGCTAAACTCTTGCGATCCGCGCCTTTTTATTGTCCGCCGTTGGATGGCTCAGATCCGACGGCTGTTGATCTTCCAAAGTATAGCCGACGAAATCTTTTAAATCGTCGGCTATTCTCTCTGCTTTAAATCTTTCAGCCCGCCTTTTTTCTCTCCTCCTCCGCTCTCCTCCGCCAATCCGCGTCTCCAATCCGCCGCTCTCCTCCTCCTCAAATCGGCGCCGACGTCCTCCTCCTCCTTCTCCTCCTCCTCCGGCATCCTCCTCCTCCTCAAATCGGCGCCGGCGTCCTCCTCCTCCTTCTTCTCCTCCTCCAGCATCCTCCTCCTCCGCTCTCCTCCTCCTCAAATCAGCGTCCTCCTCCTCCTTCTCCTCCTCCTCCGGCGCCGGCATCCTCCTCCTCCACTCTCCTCCTCCTCAAATCGGCGCCGGCGTCCTCCTCCTCCTCCTCCGGCCTCCTCCTCCTCCTCCGGCATCCTCCTCCTCCTTCCCCTCCTCCTTCCCCTCCGGCGGCATCCTCCTCCTGGAAGATTGCATATTCAGTTAAACCAAAGCATAATTTAATTTTTTTTCCCCAAAATTTAAGAATAGCCGACGAAATTGACCTTATTTCGGCGGCTATAACTTTTATTATCGACGAAAATCACATTATTTCCTCGGCTATGCCTCTTAAAATATTGATATATTCTGACGAACTTAAAATATTAATATATTCTGACGGAATAACCGACGAAATAGACAAAATCGTCGGCTATCTTTAAGAACAAATAGCCGACGAAATTGATTTTCTTCGTCGGCTATAGTTGCCAAAATCGTCGGCCATACTCGAAAATATCTGACGAATTTCGTTGGATATTTTGCCCAGGTTTGGTCGACGAAATTAATTTTCGTCGGTAAAGTCGTCGGCCATACTCGAATATAGCCGACGATTTCGTTATTTTCGTCGGCCATTGGTATTACCGACGGCGTTTTTCCGACGAATTATTGCCGACGAAAGTTTCGTCGGCAGAAGGTATAGCCGACGAAAATTCGGCATAGTCGACGAATTTTTTTTCGTCGGCTATTCTCTCGGATCTGGTAGTGAAACAACAATTATGCTCAAAGTATACAAAGTATTCGAATCAAATTTCACAAAATTTCTGAAAGTATTATAGCATATCAAATATGTTGAATTCTTAGAGTATAATTGCTTTTATTTACACAATTTTAAAATTTAAGGTACGTGGAGCAGAGGAGATAACGGTGCAATGGGCTGAAACAACCCAAGGTAGTATCATGCTTTCATCCGATATACCTTAAATATTAAAGACATCTTTTATTTGTGAAGCTATATAAATCTATTTATGTTAGGTTCTAAAGCAAGGTGGACGTGCGGCCCAAGTATTTTCGTCTAGACATGAATTATTCTGTGTTTTCAGAAGGCTAGAACGAAAGTTCTAAGTTGGAACAAGGCAAGAATCGTTGTTGGTAACCTTGAAGAACTTCGGCAAAGGATGAACTCGACTATGAAAGATGGTGCGAATTGTGTAGGTGAAGATGGTTCGGCTATAACAAATTTATGTATAGGATTTGTGGGTACACTTTGGTAGAGTTTTGACTAGTATTTTGTGAGAGGAAGAGATCTGTTCTTTGTGGCTGCCGTGTCCTTTATATAGGAGCAAGGGTTGCTAGGGTTTTGGCTCCATGGAGAGTTATTGTCGAAACTCTCCTCTCCTTTCTTGTAAGGCAAGTCTTGAATTTCCTTCCAAGTTGTTGCCGAAATCTCTTTGAATAATTACTGAATAAATCCTCAAATAATTCTTCCATTTATTCTTGATTTAATTCAGCAAAATTATCTTGAATGTAGAGGGAAATTCAGTCCACATTCAACCTTGACCTTCCCTTGTAAGTTTCAGCAATAACTTAAGAATTCCTTGCCTTTGCCGTATGTTTCTTCCCTTGTAAGTTTTGAAATTCCTTCCTTTCCAACCTTTGTTGCCGAATTAATCCTATAATAAAGATTAATTGCTGAATAACACTCCTACACATCCTTCTTAATTCGGCTGAATGCTTCCCTTATTTGGTTGGAAAACTTGCCATACAAAGCTCCTCCTTTTCCTTCTTAATTCGGCCTTGTTCCCTTGTAGCTCTAGAACTCCTTCCTTTCCAAGCTTTTCCTTTCCTTGTTGGTTTTGGTTGCCAATTCAATCCGTGCTTTCCTTATGGACTCCATTTCCTTCTAGATTTCGATCAATGCTTCCTTCTTCTCCTCTTTCTCTTTTAATTCGGCAGAATGACCTTTGTGTGATGATTACAGCATATCTCTCTCTAGAAAATAGCTATTGAAGTAATTCCAATTGATTTGCAAACTAGACTCCCATAGCTTTCTATCCATATATGGTTCCAATTTTGATTCAAAGTGAGCTGTCTTGGAGAGTCTGTGGAATTTGGATGACCTGCACAGGAATTTACCCGAATTTAATCAGGGTTT